>JAODJU010000039.1:810673-822741 GCA_026776725.1 Gnathonemus echidnorhynchus | reverse complement strand
CCCCGCCCACCCCCCCCCCCCCCCCCCATCAGCAGATTTTACCGACAGCATGCCCGCCCCCACCCTGATCGGTAAGTTTTACCGCCGGCATCCCACACTTCGGAAAATTATTGATGTTCCATTGTTTATAATTCCTCTCGTTTCTCTTTCGGCCCCAAAAATATCTCCAATGCCCCCCTACCCATATCAGCCTTGGGCCCCCAGAAAATGTCGGCCGCGCCTGGAAGGCGATATTTCCCTCAGTGTTTTACGAGAGAAGACATCCAGTGTGATGCTGATGAGAACACCTTGTCTAATCATAACGACCGGATTCAGTAACTTACAAACACAGTTTGAGTTTGTTCACAGGCATCGATAAAAACCAAATAAAGTACCAGAGTTTTGGTATGATAATCTTGGCGGTAAGTAATACATGCACTGTCCTAATGCAACTTTGACAATAAGGAAATGTGTAGGTCGTAAAAGGGTAAGTAAGGGGACACAGTAAGTTTCCTTTACAAAACCGTAAAATGTACATTTGGTATTTTTCAAAGTGTTTTTTCACTTTTCAAAGTCAAAGTCAAAGATTACAGCGGTTTGAATTATCCCTAAGAAACCCACCCCAGGAGGAAAGAGTGCAATACAAACTGTGATATATTTTACTTACCTTTGGCGATGCTACAACTTGGGGCGTGTCAATGCATCTCAGAGCACAGAGCAGAAATGGGGACTGAAAGGGTTCAAAAATGTGCCATTTGCGTTTCATTGTTTGTTTATTAATGAATTGAAAGAACTGGAAGAATTTTAAATAATTTACTTGCCTGACCGTTATTATTAGGTGTAAGATGTTATTCCTGCACGCGCATTGTCAGCAATAGGACCCCTGGAAAGTTAAATATCAGTGGTTTATTAATCTAGTTTTTCCAATACGGAAAACATGGAGGTTGAGAAAACTAACAACGACAACAACAATAATAATGAAAATAATAATTATAAAGTGTTATATTTAAGTCAAAATATTTAAAATATGTGCAAAAGAACACTGTTTCTTTTTTTTTTTTCATTTTTAATAGGTTCAATGTCATATTTATTTGTAAGTTAGTATAAAATTTGTCTCGAGGCCACGCCTGGTCCATGAATGGGTGGGTGTGGCTGGATGGATGAGCACAATAAAATACTATTTAAAATGTGTGACTAAAAATGCAGAAAACAAAACCCAAGAAAATCTTTAACGTAGAAATGATGGAGGTCTGGATAAAATACAATGTAGTAATTGTATCATGCATATTTTGCGTATTCCATTTAACCAATTTAAAGTCTACAGCATTTTAAGTTATGTAAATGCAAACCAAGAAAACAGCAGATAAACGATTCGTTTTTCCTTTTCCATTATCTGCAGGAGCCTCGTGCCCATACAGAACCCGTCTGCCACAGTTTGATTCCCTTAAAATTGGTAGGCGCTTTTGACAAAAAAGTCTTTCACTACGGGGTAAAAAACATTTATAAGCAGCCTCTCACTGCAAAATATCGACATTACCTTTTGTTAGCAGGAGTACTCTGTCCTACATCATTAGCGGACCTGTTTGACAACTGTATTTACATCTAAAAGAGCGTTTTGATTTCTGGCTTCCGGGTATTTTTTCCATCCTCGATCTTTGTGTCCTTCCTCTCACCTACCTTTCATTTTAATTATAATTTCGGTTGATAAGAATACAAGCACCTTATTTGTATAATTTGTAACAAAGGACTATATATTATTCAATTATATTAACGCTGTAATAAACGTGTGATTTTTCCACTCAAATTTATGTACATATATCAATTGAATTTATTTTTTATTTATTATGATGTTACATATACATGATAAATTGTTTAGTTTTGGCAACGTTCTTTGAACAGAAAAGCGGGCCAGTCGAGTTAGGATCTTTACATGTCAAATAAAGATCACAAAAGTAAATCGTTTGCGCAGAACATAGTCTGAATGCTGCCCAAACAATATAAACTAATTAATTTCTGAGCAAACATAAAAAACCCTTTATGTAAATTGCAAGTAATTATGGACACAGGTAAACATAAGTAAGCTTGATGAGAGAACTGGGTTATTTTAAACGCTATTGTCTAATTAGGCAAGTTATCGCTCGCTCCTCCTTGGATTTAATATGTTACATAGAGATGCGCTGCAGCGAATGTTAATTCTTCGTATTTGTCCGCTCGATGACCTTTTGCTGTCAAACTCTATTACGGTACAACTACAGTAAATGTGTTTTAACGCATTACACTAGTCACGCGACACGACACTGAATATGCAATAATTCATTCGGGATGATACTGACCCGTTCTGTGCGCCTTAAATTAATGCGGGAATACATGGATATTTAGGTCTACAAGAAGCCACATCATGAACTACGTGTACATTACCTCATAATTCGGGGAGAACATGCAAACTCCACACAACTGGAGCCATGGCGGAGACTGGAACCCTGGACCCAGAGGTCTGAGGCCACATAATAATAATAATAATTATTATTTTTATTATTAAATTGTGTGATATACGTTTATAATACACCAGAAAGATATACTTGTGCATAAAGATTTTGTAAAGTCTCAAGCAATTTAATATCAAATGAATATCCATCAGAACATATGTTTTGAAATATGTAAAGCATTTATAAATGTTTTGATTTAAAGTGACCGTCGTTTAGAATTTTTTTCAAGGTAAATAAAAACACATACACATATATATAGGTCTTTTTTTCGAAACACTGTTGTTCCCATATTTACAAACGGAATATACCTATTTACGTCAATGTATTCCTTTTTTATTGGGAAAACATACACGTCCTCCACTGCAGCAAATGCATATCGCTTTCAGACAAGTGGAAGCCTCCTGTCAAATCATAACTGTCTGACAGCCTCTAAACAAACCTTCTCTTGGCTCTTTAAGGCATACTATGCTGTTTTTGTGAGGCTGGTACGCATGCCGGTTGATATTACAATACTTTTTCACGCAGTTAGCCTGACTCAACCAAATAATTGTCTTCGCCGTTATACGTCACATTCACTGTCACTAGAGGTGATGGATATTGCAGAGGTATCGGCTTTACTGGACAGCTTGGTTTCTGGACTGGAAGCGGCGCGTAACCGGTCTGTAGAGCCGTCCCGCTCTGTTAAAGGCCGAAGTGTCCCGTGGGAGAGTACCTGCTGCTGTAACCTGGAAAAAAGGAAAACAGAGTAAGAATCTCGTTCCGTGTACAAGTCTACCGTGTGCGGCAAATAAATAAATAACATGCACACTTTTCGCAGAAACTGTGGAGTATAAAATCCGGACCCACACCTCGGCGATACAGAGCTTCAGCCCCGAGAGCTGACCAGAGAAACGGCATAATGGCCGCCTCCGCTGGGACAGTTCGGGACTATGTCATAGGCTGCATAGAAATATTTCATAGGCTGCAGCCACAAAATCAGCAGCGCGGTCATTAAAAACAGAACTACTTTCAAACTCTTCTCAGTGAACAAAAAAGAATATATTTTAGCATTAACGACCTAGATTTTTTTCGGTTTTAAAACACCGATACAGATTTGAGCCTCTTGGCAAAATTACATCAGTCTAGAAAAACAGATGAGATCTTGTCATATACGAGTATAATTTCGTTAATATCGCCTATACTGCTACCCTTTCCTGTAGGTGAGCATTTATTTCTATATAAGTCTGAAATACTGAAAGAATAGTTTTAGCTACTAACAGTAACTAACACTGACGAAACCAGATCCTGAATTCCATGAAACTATTCTAAAAGAAACAGACATTAACTTAAATAGGCCTGTGCGTTTTTGTTTAAATTGTACAAAAATATTACTGACAAAAATAGTACCCACAAAATTAATAACCATCAGTGCCAGTAAAATATTTTCAAATATTTTTTTCTCTGTTTCTCTGCTGCAAACTAAATTATTTAAACGCAATGTTCTTAACAATTAAACAGCATTAATGCGTGACTGATTTTATAAAATTGTAAGAATTCTCTCACTTTTTTCATTATGGTTTCTTACATACCTATACCACATATAATGGTAACGTACGGCTGATACATAAGGCTGCACTTTATACAAACAGAAACAGGATGTCAGTAGGAATCCCGCTGATCAGTGCTGCATACGCACCTGTTTTTCGCGGCTGCCGCTCTGTCCCTTTGTCTGCGGTTTTTGAACCAGTTTCCCACTTGTGTGGGGGTGAGTCCGGTGGCGTGCGCCAGCTCCCTCTTCTTGATGGGATTCGGGTAGGGGTCCTGAAGGTACCACTCTCGGAGCAAATGCCGCGTTCTCTCCTTGAAGCAGTGCGTCTTTTGCTCTCCGTCCCAAATCGTTTTGGGGAGGGGGAATTTCTTCCGTACCCGATATTTATCCACCGGTCCGAGCGGGCGGCCCCTCAGCTTCTCAGCCTCCTGATAGTGCGACTCCAGCCAAAGAGCCTGCAGTTTAGAGTGGGATTCCTTGGTGAACTTGTGGTTTTCCAGGATGTGGTAGAGTTCTCGGAAATTCCCGGTGTGGAAGGCCACGGTTGCCCGCGCTCTTAACACGGACTCATTCTTGCTGAGAACTTCGCAGGCTGCGGGAGCCACGGCCAGCGACCAGAGGAAGCGTCCGAGACGCTCGATGTCTCCGCTTTCCTCCAAAGTCTCACAGACCCCGGCTACTTGCTGGGGACTGAAATTTAAGATTGGCAGCTGAAACATCGGCGCTTTCTCGTCTTCCCACTCGATTGCACTCTCTCACTCCGACACCCGGGCTTACCTTGTCGATGTCCGAGAAATTACAAAAGAGCAACACCGAAGTCGGCAGTTCAGCCTTCAGAAATCGGAGGAACGTTGCCCTCTGGCTGGCTGTAAATAACCTAACTGGGTGAACTTCGTAACTAGAAAGTACAAGGTTATACAAGTAGAACCGAGATGTGCTCGCAGGAAAAAATACATTCAGCGGTGCGCTGATTTTCTATTGGACTCGGCACGCTGGTTACGTGGCTCGAGCGGCTGTCGGCCTGTCAATCACGGTCACGTCTGCCGGCGGGAAGCGGCGCGTGCGGGATTCAGCACTAGTGACAGCGCCGTTCATCCCAGCAAGCTCTTCAAATAAACTGGCGTTTTGTTTTGTCTGGATCCCATAACGGGAAATATATATAATATAAAGTATAATATATATATAAAACTATATAAAATATATGGGATATACCAATAAATCTAGGCTTCGTTCTAGGAGTCTCAGACGCCGCTGGTCCATTGAGTAGACCGACCAGCAGAGAAAAACACTAATTGCCCACATATTATCAGGAGCCATTAAATAAGCCGTCATTCATCTCTAGAAAACAATTAGTCTGAAGTATCTGCCCGAGCGATGGCTCATATAGGAATGTGAGTTTGTTCTGCTTAATTAACCCTGGGACAAATTCAGATTTAGTTCAGATTTCGAGCAATCAGTACCCTACGTTATAATTTATAATTCAAATAACCAAAACAGAAAAAATACACGAAGTACGGCGTTGGTTGAGGCAACAAAAACGACACCGAAATGACTATTATTTTGCACGTGCGGTAGTGCGGCCGCCCGTCAGGAAATCGAATTTTAATCCTGTAACAATTATCCAGGTTAAAACAGTAGCTGAGAAGTTTGGAGATTAAAAGTGAACTAAAGCTGAAAATATGTCGGTCTATTGTCTAGTTTGGCCAGTTGTGTGTATTCAGCTTTCGGTTTGACGTATCTGTTACAGGAAGGCAGATAGATGTCTGGAAGCAGATGAGATTACATCAAGGCCAAATACATTTGAAAGGTTAATTGTGATTATTATTTTTGTAGTATATATGGTTCAGTTGAAGAAAACCGCAGCGAGTATTTCTGCATGATGTTTGCTGGCCCCGTGGATGCGTGAAAAGCGATTCCTTCTGTTCAGAAATCTAATTTTTCAAATAACATTTTAATCTCTGTACTCTCATACGACCTATGAAATACACAGACAGAAAGGGACCAATGGTGAAATTTGGGGTTAAATGAATTACAAAATGAATTACAATGAAATTGTAATCGCCATAAGACATTCCGTCGTAAACCACAATTTAAAAACCTGCAAAACGTGAAATTTGTCAGCACGTTTTTTTTTATTTGTAAATTGCAACGATTTGCGTTATTCAGCCAGTACTTGGGACCTGTAGTTGCTTTTCTTGACCAATTAACAGGAGTCTTAACTATAGCTTCACATGTCTCACAAATGTCTGACTAAATAAGGAAACTACATGTAATATGTTGACTTAAATTGCTACTGCACTGTGTCGAGTCTTTTTATTTGTTTTAATCAGTTCAATAACTTTAAACCGATTCATTGGGCCTATATATGTAGAACAATAAGAAAATGACACTTACAAAATAAGAAAAAACACACATCGTGCTTGGACCCCTAAATATGATGAAGTCACGTGGAGTAGGCCTGACTGGTTTATTAATCTATAATACATTTGTAACGTTGCCTCAAAACTATTTTAACCATATTTGAAGCAACATTGTCCAGGTGGGCACCATATAAAATAATTTAAATTAGTTTGAACTGAATTTAATTGACGCAAAAAAAACTAAAGAAATATAGTAATAAAACGTATGAGATGACTAGATTAAGCAGTTACTGAAAGGTAGGCCCGGCTCGCACTAAGCTAAATATAAATATAGAAAACTGTTAAATAGAATGTGCGCGAAATAATTAAAAATCGTAATTTAAAGGTTATATATATTTATATATAGACCTGCCTTTCATAACAGACCTCCAAATAGATTGCGAGACAAACTAGATGCTTTAATGCAAAATGCGCAGGCGCTACGGTCCGGTCCGTGCCTCTCAGGTCATGGCAGATAAATAAAGCGCCGTGTAGTAGTAACTAGTGAAGTAGTAATAATTTATTTTATCTATCGGTTAATAAACAATCTTAAATTTATCTCAACTTTCTAACGTTATTGTTTTGGGGTCAAGAATTGAATGGTGAGACATTTTTGAATAGTGCACACCCTGCCTGAGTAATGTCTGGCCGGCAGCCTTAAAATTTGGTAAACTGTTAAATGTTTCATCTCGCTCCCTGTCTGCCACTGCATGTAGGGTCTCCTTCACAGCGCCACTTTCTCTCGACTTTTCTTCTTCTGTGACTCTCAGCCCAGTTTCAAAGGCATTTGCAAATCCATCATTTGAATGCAGCCATTTGGATGAAGTAAAGATGAAGACTGCAGTAGAGAAGGTGGTGAGGGGATCAAGGAAGAGGATGGAGGAGAGAACAGCAGAGGAGAAGGTGATGGGAGTAAGGGAGAGAGCAGCAGAGGAGAAGGTGATGGGAGTAAGGGAGAGAACAGCAGAGGAGAAGGTGAGGGGAGTAAGGGAGAGAACAGCAGAGAAGGTGAGGGGAGTAAGGGAGAGAACAGCAGAGGAGATGATGGTGAGGGGAGTAAGGGACAGGATGGAAGCAGAGGAGAAGGTGAGGGGAGTAAGTGTAGACAAAGCCCCTTGCCTTGTGCTTTCTGTGATTATCATGACCTTGGGCTGATAAACGATATACGATGGACATATGAAGGTCACTGCCCCATGAGACTGACTTACGCTGGTTGGATTTTCACTTGCGCTGCTGACCTTGTTCTGTTGTCCTGTTCAGTTAGCAAAGAACAAAGATGCCCAGCCAGTGACATACCCACAAAGGTGAAAGGCTGTTATTTCTCATTCTGGGATGTCACAGCTAGCTGGCGGTCAGGCTGGAGAGCTAAGATTGTTCTCTGAATGGCTGCAGTGAGCAGCTCAGCAGGCTAAGCCTCTGTGTCGGTGATCGGAAGATCGTCCATTCATGTCCTGGCCTTGGCTGAACAGTCACATGTCTGTGGGCCCTTGAAGTAAGGCCCTTAACCCCCAGCTCCAGAGGCACTGTATGTCAGCCGACCCTGTGCCGTGACACCCCCCCCCCCCCCCTCAAGCTAAGGAGAGCAAGATGGGCTGGACAAAGGGAAAAATTCCAATGCACCTGTACTTGTGCAAATGGCAAATAATGGATTTATCATTTGTGAGGATTTTAGAAGCAGATTCCCAGGCAACCCACTAAGGAGGACATACTGCCAGTCAGTGGAAAAAGGCGTCTGTCTGTGAAATACGACCAAAAGCAATTCATTTGGGAATTAATTTAGCATTAATTTACAATGTGAATTGATTTAGGTTCCTGGTAATAGTGAAAGCAGCACAAGTGGATTAATATGATGCAGACCAGTTAGTGCTTTGAGCAAGACCCTGCAGTACTATAATTACTATAATATAATATAATATAATATAATAAAATTTTCAGTAATCAAATAAGTCTAGCATACCGCTCAGTAAGAATTACACAACACAAAGTGCCACTTTATATTACTCTTGCAGGTGATACTGTACTCACACAGGACTTTATGTCACTCACACTGGTGTCTTAATATTATACACACAGGTGTTACTGTACTCACACAGGACCTTACATTACTCAGACCGGTGTATTAATCTTATACATACAGGTATTACTGTACTCACACATGACCTGACATTAGTCACACTGATGTCTTAATATTATACACACAGTTGCCACTGTACTGACCCTGGTGTCTTATTATACAGACAGGAGCTTATGTCACTCACACTGGTGTCTTAATATTACATAGACAGGGCTTTACATTGCTCAGAATGGTGTCACTGTACTCACACAGGGCCTTGTAGAAAGGCTTCCTACATCACACAAACAGTAAATTATAATGTTTCACATTATCTTTGGCGGGGGAGGTGATGCTGTCAAGGTGTTGATATACACAGAGTAATGAGTGTGGCTGATATTATTAGCTACGCTCAATGGAAACGTGTCGCTCTCCCTTAGGTCAAAACCGAATTATCCCAGGGTGAGCCAGTCTGATCTGCTATGTAACACTCCAGATTAAAATGCTCTTTGCTCTTCTAGGAAACAGAGTAACCTGAAGGGGGGGGGGGGGGGCTGTTTATTCCCGTGTTTCTAAATGTTTTTTTATAGTAAGGTAGGAATTAGCACTAATGTAATTAGCATAAGATTAGTAGCTTGTTATAGCTTAATCTTCACACAGAGAAGACAGCCACTACTCTGAGTTCACCTGAAGTTCAACGTCCTCCAAGCCACACCTAGCAAGAACATGTGTCTTCATGAACACCAAATTATCATTGAGATATTTTTACCTGTCTACAAATAACGTCAAATATTTGATTTCAGTGTCTACAAAATATTACAACTTACTTAGAAATGCTTACTATTAACTAGATATTGAAATGAATCACAGATAACTAAATATTTTGAATTGTTCAAAGGTTACTGGGCTGTAAGTCTAACAGAAATAATTTAAGGCTGTCTCTGAATTGCTCACAGATACCATGAAGAGCCTCGAATGACTCAGGGCTACTAGCTGCCTTGTGGTCAGGCCTGACAGTCGGAGTGTGCATGAAGATGCTCACTGGCATGGTTCTGTGTGTGTAGCAGTGTGGGTCACTGCTTCAGAAAGCATCTACGTATTACGACAAAATGCAAAATTCAAAATTCGGCTCTGTGGGTAAGATGTTCTCCGCCATGTTAAAAGACACCGTATAGTCATAGATGGGCTGGCATGTTACAACAGGGAATTCCTGAAGCTGGATGTCTGGCTCAAGCAAAGCAGGATGGAGAGAGCAGGCTGGGTGCCCTCTGGCCCCCCCCAACATCAGTGGCCAGCAGATAAATACACAGCGAATCATGACAAGCAGGGGAAGCCCCAGGGAGACTCACCCTCACTCCAGCTGCTCATACACTCATAGATAGCATCAGACTGTGCTTATCCCGCACCCCAGCAGCGGGTCACACAGAGCTCCTGATAGCGGGACTGAGCGCCACGGCCCTCCATTCCATGTCAATGTCACAGAGCACTGGCACTTCCCCACCCTCTGCCTCCATGCTCACTGGGGGTCAGGGGCTTTTATTAGTGGTGCAGGTGGGGGGCACTTGTCAGTCACCTAGCAACACATCTCCTGTCTCCTGCTGCACTCTTTAGTGCTGCAGAGCTGCACTGACACAGTGCATTATGGGGATGAGCAGCCCCCCACCCCCAAATACCCCGAGGAATCAAAAAGGAGAAGATCACAAAGCCTCAGGGGGCTCCATGGGGGGAACGTCTGCCTTGTAATTGTCCATATAAAGAGCATGAAGTTCTTCTGATTTCCTAAACATGGCCCTTTTAAGGACTCACTTTTGTCACCTGCTTTTTGGAGGGCCATCAGCGCTGAGAAAGAGGGGCAAATATTGAAAATACTCCAGCTTACTCTGCCCGTCCGAGCTTGGCCAGGAGGGGGAGGGGCTCAGGAACGTGGGTATCGGCGAGGGAGCGAGGAGGAGGAGTGCTCGTGTGCCACGACGTGGGAGCATGCAGGTATGTGACTTTCAGTGATTTTCCTCAGTGTACATGTGTCTTTTTATGGTGACCATGTTTTTGGTAGGTGCTGCTGTTATGGTCAATGGCATAGGAGAGTGCTTGATACTGGGGGGCACAACTACATATTGCAAATACAAAGGTTATGTATTGGGGGTCTTAGTGACTGCAAATTTTGATATATTTGAGAACAGAGGTGTTGCGGGAAAGTCTCTGCAAGAAAAAGCCCACTTTTATACGAAGTTCCTCTGCTTAAAGTTTGGTGTCCCGGCTATGGGAGAGAGAGCAGAGAACTTAACACATTTAGAGCTGTGATGTGTTTCGGTGCATGATGCCTGATTGATCGCAGTGTGTCTCTGGCGCGGCTACCGGTCCATCACAGACACGGAGCATGAGGGTTCGCTCCTAAGCACCATGATCTCTCTACTCACCTGGCTGCTGACACGTGAAAATGCATGAGGCTGGAAAAAAAAAAAACATACACATCTCTGAAACACATACAAAATCCATTAAATAATGCATGTCACTGTGAACAAAACAAGGAGGAAAATGCCAGCAAAATGCACTACAGAACTGTGCTTTTTACTTTGACATGTGTTAATGTTTTCATAAACATTTTTTAAAAATCGGGGCAATTTTCTTTTGCCTCACCTCTCCGAGGACGGGGGTTTGAATCTCATCTCTGCCCCCCGAGAATGAAGCAGGCTGCCTCACCTCTCCGAGGACGGGGGTTTGAATCTCATCTCTGCCCCCCGAGAATGAAGCAGGCTGCCTCACCTCTCCGAGGACGGGGGTTTGAATCTCATCTCTGCCCCCCGAGAATGAAGCTAGACTGAGAAAATGGGAGCACAGAAATAATGTCCTTGAGGGGAAATGCACTTACAACCAATTATAATCAGTTATTAAAACTGAATGAATCCACTTAAGGCCTGAATAATAACAGCAGCTGGAATTTCAGAAATTACATTAATAACAAAAATCACGCCAGGGATGTGCTACACAACATGGATGGAAGAACATTACTCACTTTGTTTGCAACAAAGCAAGCCATCAAATAGTCAAATGTTTTCATTTGTACTGTAACAGGTCTCATAATAATTACACCCTCCTGTGTCTATAAACACTCCTCAAAAAAAATAAAGGAACACTTTTTAATCAGAGCATATCAAGTCAATTAAACTTTTGGGAAATAGATCTGGTCAGTGAAGTAGCAGAGGGGGCTATTAATCAGTTTCAGCTGCTTTGGTGTTAATGAAATTAACAACAAGTGCACTAGAGGGCCAACAATGAGACGACCCCCAAAGCAGGAATGGATAACAGGGCCACTGACATTTTTCCCTCCTCATCTTTTCTGACTGTTTTTTCACTAGTTTTGCATTTGGCTACAGTCAGTGTCACTACTGGTAGCATGAGGTGATACCTGGACCCTACAGAGGTTGCACAGGTAGTCCAACTCCTCCAGGATGGTGCATCAATATGTGCCATTGCCAGAAGGTTTGCTGTGTCTCCCAGCACAGTCTCAAGGGCATGGAGGAGATTCCAGAAGACAGGCAGTTACAATAGGAGAGCTGGACAGGGCTGTAGAAGGTCCTTAACCCATCAGCAGGACCAGTATCTGCTCCTTTGTGCAAGGAGGAACA
>JAODJU010000039.1:783754-809139 GCA_026776725.1 Gnathonemus echidnorhynchus | reverse complement strand
TGCCTGAAATGAGTTGACAGAGACATTTCAGGGATTCTGAGTCATTCTGCGCTGCAGATGGGTTAATTGCGTTAAAATTTTAATCAGATTAATCATGATGATGGATTAATCCGCGTTAACCCGTTAATTTTGACAGCCCTAATAAATATAGATACTTAAACAGTGAACAAAACACCAATTCAGTCCTCCATTTACAGTTGAGTAAACTCAACAAGAACAAAGAATGTTTAATTCGATCACTAAAATAGTAACAAACAACCTGCACCAAACAAAATAACTATTCAAACAATAAAATGTCTGGATACATACAATGTTGCACATAATGAATATTAATCAACAGTGCTACCCAATGTGAGCAGAAGCTTGGAGATACTGTTTTGGATCCTGACTTCATTGTGGCTTTTGTGCTGCCAGCAACAAAGCATCAGGTGCAGTAAAAGGAGAACAGAAGATGTGTGAATGTGAGGAAGGCAGACGTCTGCCCCGGCTGCAGGAGGGCACCGTGTGCGCAGACTGCGCACGCACGTTCATAAAGGGCTGATTTTGTGAGACCCCCAAATGCTGTCAGCTGTTCATTCAGAGCCTGTGATCCCTGTGCATTAACATTCATAACACAAAGCTGTTAATGGCAATATCATAGTGCTCTTGGGGCAGGGGGCTGGTCAACCTTAAAAGACACTGTCATCCTGACAGAGGCAGACAAACCGCTTCGCACCCAGGACAGCCAGTCCAACTGGCCTCTCAGAGAAACACAGTATGACGACCAGCAACAACATACAAGCAGATAGGCTGCTCCTATTCCTACACCATCAAAAATGTCAGTTGAAGCTTCAGGTCCAGAGACGCAGCCCAGACTTCCCAGAATCCCCTGCTGTCCCGGCTTATACATCACAGCCGATTTCCCAGAATCCTCTGCTGCCTTGGCTTATACAACCACCCCGACTAAGAAACAAAGGTCTTTACTCCAGTGTTACCACATATCAGCTTACGCCGCTTCAGTGCGAGATGTTTCATTTTGCTCGTTTGAGCCGAATGATCTGGCTTTTTGCCTTTCAGAGTGACTTAGGTCTTAGTTGTGCTTGGGCACAAATGATGTGCAGGCTATTGCTGATCACACAGGAAGCCTGGAGATAAATGATTAATTTGATCACAGTAATGAAAACACATCCCATTCAGAGGCTCCTCACACAACATACATAACCAACAGGACGGCGGTTTCAGCACATGCTAAACAAAAAGCCTTACAGGTTCAACACAGGCAACAAACAGGATTTTCTGGAATAAGTGTGAGATTTACTGGCATATAACCAAATGTACTTCACTTCCTGTGAAAAAGGATCAAGGCAGTTCAGAGACCCTTATATATCCCGGGAACCAGATACTAGTTGTTTTCCCACTGCTTCTATAGCGTCTGCGCCCAATTTCACAACCTGTTCTTCCACAGTCGACAAAGTAATGATGGTGCTGCAAGCAAATATTACGGAGCTGAACATTTCTCCTGACTCAAGGCATTTCAAAGCTTGAAATTCAAGATCTCTAAATATATGCGGTCATTGCATTTAGCAAAAAAAACACATTAAAATGTCACTCTCGCAATGGTGACTATGCACATGACAAAGACACAAAGAGGGAAAGAAAAAAAAAAAACTTTTGTTGCTCCTGGCCTTAGAGTACAATGGCACTGTTCACACAGGCTGTGACACAGCGAACTCAGAGTCACCCAAGAAATACACTTATTTAATGTGGCAACAGCAAACTGCCAATACCAATGAGAGGCCTGGTTACCGGAAGAGAAGACCGCAGACTTTTCATACTGCTGTCTGTATGGTCACCAGGAGAGGAGAGTGACATGAAGGCACCAGTTAATGAGTATGGTTTGGGAGGGAATTTATCAGATTAAGTCAGCTTGCAAATGGAGACGAGAGAAGCAGGATCAGACCTCAGGAAAGAGGGCAAAGAGCCTTAAAGTACAGGAGTAAATTAAGGGGCATTGAGAGCAAGGAGAGCTGAGCAGCCAGGCCTGTATGTGAGGGAGGGGGAGTCGGGGTGGAGAAATGTGGTGGGAGGGGAGGAATATACACCGTGGGTGGTTTACATCCCCCCACAGAACAAATCTTAGAGTTTGGGTGCCACCTAGCAGACACAAACACAACTGGTGAAGTGATTGCTGGGATCCAGGGCGAGCTCAGTGCGCTCTGCCAGACGAATATGGGCATTTAGCGGAATGCAGGCCAATGGTAACAGCGCTTCTGTGTTCGGTGGTAGTGTCACACACCATAGCTGTGCAGCGGGAACTCCCCAGTCATGCCAAGCACTGCTCCCCCCGCAGATCACGGACACGTTCAGATAATGTGCGACTGTGGTCCACCCCCATGCACCGTGACACCTCCCACACACGCATGCACACACACACACTCTTTCCTCACAACATACTTCATGGCATGGAGTACCCATACTTGCACAATGCTTCATGCTCAAGAGTTCACTTGGGTCACATGGTATTTCATTATCTGCAGAGGAAGGACACGATGGAGCAGAAGGGTAGTAATCCATTTATTTAGTGGCACATTTTGCAAACTAGAAATTTATTCTCAAACTTATCAGCAAAAAAAAAAAACAAAAAAAAACAAAAAAAAAAGAAAATAAGCAACAATCCACAAGCAAGGAATGCAATTTGTTCAACCGACTCCAAACAAATAGTACAGTTTTAAAGTTAGGGAAGAAAGCTTTTCACAATTTCTCTCCTTTGGAATAAGTACATTATACAAAATATACAATAATTCAATAATTGAGCCTTTGTGTAAAGTCAATCACGGGAGACTTCTAAGTAGCAGACAATTTACTATAGAATTACAATCTAAATACAAGAAAGTATCCCTGCAGGTGAATGCAGAGGCAGATCTGCACACACACAGAAATACATGCTCAGGTGTTTGTTCCGAATGTTAAACACGACTCCAATTACTAATGTATCACGTCTTTAAAAGGATCGTCAGCCACATGCGTCCTAGGCATCGAGAGGGTGCTCCGTTAAACGATTTAAAGGTAAACTTTTCAAACACATACCCAGCGAGACAGGTTTTTTTTTTTTCCTTGACCAGAATACTACAGAGCAAGTTGAGTTACTTCTCAGATAAGAAACTAGTCTTGCAGGTGCTAGGATAGAGTTAATTTAGTAAGGCAAAATGGTGAGCTTATCAGTGAGGTTAGCGGGAGGGGGATTTACAGCTTCACTGGAGGAAATTTATACAAAAGCCAGATAGACTGAAGGTCACCACAGACAGAACTCCAAAAACTGTAGATGACTGTTGCCTGTATAATTTTAAACTGGCTACTTGTATTGGGACCCTGTTATTAACACCAATAAGCAAAACCAATTAAAAATTTCACCTCCCACCCATTCATCACAAAACCCCCATAATATCCATATCAGTGCAAATAGACAAATTTTTATTATTCAATAGTGGTTCATCTTCCTAATAAGTTAACTCAAGTAATTGTTTTGAATATATTATTTTTGCATTTCCTAATAATTTCCCATTTTAATTGGTTGTCTAAAGAAACAAAAAAGGGACCTCATCCAATTTGAGGAGTAACAATATAAAACAAGCACTCAGCAACCAAAAGAACTGCTCTAAAATGGACAGCACTGTATTCACATGAAGGTGACGTGTGCGGGACTGCCAGTGAACAGCACCGGGCGCAGCGAGCACTCCCCAGGCAGCAGCTAGGGGGCAGCGTGTTCCCCACAGCCGCTGGCTGGCCGGCCAAACACACAGAGGGGGACCAGGGAACTGAACTCATGAGGTACTGTCGTTAGCTCTGCTGTGAGATCAGCAGCACAAAAAAAAATAGTCATTATCCACGGGGCCAAATCAGACTTGATATTGTCGTCAGTATTAGAATTCATTCCTGTCACTCAGCTCTGTTTAGGATGGGTTAAGGGAGATGACTCAAGCTAATGTAAGGCCAGGCCACTAAAAATAAGAATGACAGCAGAAATGAGAAGAAACTTTAGATATTTAAACCACACCCATTGAAAACATTGTGTAGAGATCAAGCAGAACAGTGACTAGAGCACACTTTCCATTTAGCATGAAAAACACAGCAAACTTCCAGCTGTACATGCACCCACAGACAGCCTGTGCTTCTGTTTATGCACAGAAAGTGTAACATACAACTCTGTGTGATTTCTAAAAGGACATAAAAGGATTCCAGTTTAAAAAGAGGGAAAATACTTCCGGTGAACGAATCTTTTACACGTAGAGAGGAGGAGTTGTTAGACTGGAAAGGTTTTCCCATTTCATCTGCTCACATAAAACAGCATCGAGCAACACGGAGGTCCATAGGGAGAGCGTCAGAGGAGGAGCACGTGCACCTCCCCGGCCACGACGAGGAGGTCGTCTAAACACGAGGACTGGGGAGGACCAGACGCACGCAGGGAGGGAGGATGGCAGCGTCCACTTTGGCAAAAAACCAGCAAAAGGTCACTAGATCCCCATTCTGGCAATTGGCTAACATGGAGCTCACTGCGCAGAAGCATCCTATGATGGGTACTATACAGGCAAAGTCAGGCACGTGGACCTCAAGCCCAAAAGCTGCAGGAGGGTAAACACCGGAACGATGGCCTCTTATCGAGAAGATCAGCCACGATGAGTGCAGCAAGCGCGATGGGCCCAGCTCATGACATACAAAGGAGTCTATTAAAACTAACATCAGCACACTCATTTAAAAGGAGCACAAGAGTTCGCAGTGATCTTCACTGCTGGGGAGGGGTTAGTATTAGATTGTCAGCTGTCAAATATAATTTTTTTTCCAAGACCAGATCAAGCAAACCATGTGTTACGTTCATTCCCTTTGCATTTGCTTTAACAGCGACAGCATCTAGTAATACTAATCTAAGAATTATTTAGGTCAACAAAAAAATTCAAGTCACGTATGTACACATTGCATTTAGGACAAAAGTGATTCAACTGTCAAAATGTACTACTGTTAAATATAGCTTGAGTCAGCAAACTGCCTTTAGAAAAAGGAATGAGTTTGTAAAAAACAAAAAAATCAAATAGACCCCATCATAGCAGCAACACCTGTCACCCCGAACAACAACAAAGCACAGCAAAGCAGGGCAAGTTGTGCTGCCTGAGCCAGCACAGGGTGTTACTGCACAGCAGAGTTCCCGGGGTTGGCAGATTTGTTCATCAGTCCGGTTTTCAGAAAGCACAGGCAGAGGAGGCGGGAGCCAAAGTGTCCCTTGTGACTGGGGGCTCGTCTGACCGGGAGTTCACACTGCAAATCTGTGGCTGCTCCTTCAAAGACAGACCCCCCTACTATCAGAAGAACTGAATTATGATCATAAAAATAATAAAACTATTAACAGAAGAATATAAACACCTAGTTCAGTTCAGGCGCCTGAGTTTAGTGCCTCCTCCCCCGGAAAGAGCGTAATCTGGATCAGAATGTTTCTGGAGGTTTTTCTTTTTTCCTTAATGAATACCGAGGTGGGTGAGGCATGTAAAGACAGTTAGTGTTGCTGTGTTATGAAGAAGCAGAGGAGCCTGACTGCGGAGCAGCACGCGGGAATGCAGGACAGGCCGGGGACTCGTCAGTGGACAGACACACAGACCGCGGGCGCAGCCCCATAAACACAAACAGGCGTGCCGAACAGAGCACGGCGCCAGAAAAGTCGTAGTCACTAGTCATGATTTTGTACATTTACAAAGCTTACTCTGCTGTGAACTTAGAAATTTTACCCGTTTCTTAAAGGACCACTGACTAAGCTGTGGGAGCAGCGGAGCACTGGCAGGTGTGACGGACGCTCTGGCGGGGGGCGCTGGTGGACACGGACGCGCCTTCATCCTTAGCTTTTACTCAGGTTCACGTCTGATGAGAGTACATTGTGCAGAAGGACAAATGCACTTCACATAAACGAGCACAACTGGGGAGGTGTGGGGGGGGGGGGTGGCAGAGCAGAAGCCTCGAATGTCATTACAGCAAAGAAGTTTGCAAATTCATGAATTAAAAACAACAACAACAACAACAAAAAAAATAGCCTTGCATCAGCTTGGTGGCAGAGCAAACCAGTGTGGGCTTAAAAGGACATGGCAAAAAGGAGCAGGGGGGGGGCGGGCAGCGCCGTGCGCCTCCCCCCCGGGCAAACGGTAGTCGTATGGCAGGGGCTGTGTGGGGTGGCCCCCCCCAGCCGCCGCTTGTCGCCGCCTCTGAACGGAAAGCCTTGGGGGCAGGTGGCCGGCGAAGTGGCTCATGAGCGCAGGCGGTCTTGGTGGGGGGGGCTGTGAGCTCTGTGCTAGGGGAGGTGCAGGGAGGCGGGGGCCACGTTACCACATGTCGGCGGCCGAGGCAGAGTCCTTCAGAGAGAGGGAGGGAGGGGGGAAGAGGCCTTTAGAGAAGCCAGGCAGCCCCCGTCCCCGTCTGAGCACTGAGGTGCCAGTCCATAAACACATTCAACCAGATCTCAGTCACATGTGCAGCACGTGAGCGACGACAGAGACAAACAGGGATCAAAAAGGCACAGGTCACTTATAAAGGGGCAGGGAAACAGCAACGGAAGCATGAATATGGCTAAAAATACCAAAGAGCACAGAAATGGCACAGATGGGACCTCAAAACACCTACCGATCACTTCAGCAGCACAACACGACATTTACATAAAATAATACTGACAGGAGACTGCACTCCAACACCATGTGACCACCATCAGAAGAGCGCGGGCGGGACTTTGATCCCCCTAATTTACATTCAAATCTGTTTTAACCCAATGCGCCATTCAGAAAAATCAGAGCATTAAGTCTTTCTGTGGCAGTTCAAGTGACATGTGTGCTATGCTTTTGAAATATGGGGTATTTATACAGCAAGGGGCTTATTTCTATGAGAAAACCAGTGCATGTTATCCATAACCAGTTGCATAATCTAACTGGTTATCCTCCATCTTACTGACAAAAGCCTTAGGTAAAAAGGGAGCGGAAGGAAGAGTTACTTACAGTGTCTTCACTCCGACATGGGTTCAGTCTGTTGTACACGGCTTCAACAACACTCCGTCTGCAGTGAGGGAGACACACAGAGCACTCAGGTCCCTGCCCACCTGCGGCAAAAACCACAGAGTCTGGCGGCAAAAAACAAGCAAGACCTGTAGCCCTCGTCAGATCAGTCTGGAGGAGGCGAGAGGCCGGTGGCCATGTGAACGTGAGGAGTGTTTGCCGCACGCTGTTTAAGCTTGCTTATGCAAATGTGAGAACGGCAAAGCGGACAGCAACTCAACACGGCCATACGAGTGGGGGGGGGGGAGACGGCTTGCTCTGATACTACAGCCCACCTAATAATCAGCTTCGAGCCAAAATGGCTGCCAGAGCACCAGCTGATTGCTAGGTTACATGCCCGCCGTCTGTAAGTCACATGAGACGTGACTTTTAAAGTATAATGCTGTCAGTCAAAGTCAGCTGTCCCTGTCAGAGGGGAACATGGGTTATGTGCAAGCAGTTAATCATTACCGGCCCCTGCCAGCAAGTCAGCTCTTAAGTTACAGTCACCACCAGACTCCTGGTCTGTGAGACGCTGACCTAACAGCATATCAGAGTCATCGTCAGACAAGAGTCTTCAGTCACACACAAGGAGGAAAAGCTGAGAAGAAAGCAGCGAGTGATGGGCGTCGTTTCTGGATGGACAAAGCGACAAACGGGGACACTCACTTGCTGGCCAGCTCGCCCCCTGGTGGCAGGTTGGGGATGCTCTCTGTGGCTAACGTGCGCATCACGTGAACCAAGTCCGGCACATCCTCTTCACCTTGTTTCTTAATGATCTCTGAGGAGGAGGGGACTTCTGGTTAAAAGGGTCGCCTGAAGTATACAGCTGGAAATTCAGACAGGCGGAGGCTGACACTGAAGTCTTGACAGTGGTCAGACTTAACTCGAACCAAGCGGGACAGTGGCAAAAATCACTAATGAATCCATATCAAAACTGGTTCCTCCTAAAAAGGTCTTAATGTGCTCAGCCAATATACCACATTTCCCAATATCAAAGCAATAAGCAAACATAAATAAAGCTTTAAAAATGCAGCTGAAAATTACACAAATGATTCTCAAATCTCACATTCATATACTAACAGTATGCTGCAGTAGGGGGGGGTGACATGACCTAAAACAATATCATGGTATTTTTCACTTTTTGAACGATGATATTATATCACGTTGTTACTTTTTTCCCCAAGTTTTGGGAGGAGTAGCATGTCCTGTCCCTTTATGGAAATAAAAAAAAATAAAGCATATTAAGTACACTTTAATTGCTATTACAGTTGGGTATGGGCGGTCTTACTTTGAAAAGATGACATATGTAATGTTTTCTCATATTCATTTTTTTAATTGTCGGAGTAAAAACGTGAACTGAATAACAAGCCGCTTCAGACCAAAAAAGGTCTGCGATTTTTCATGTTTAAAGCTGCTCTTTCATACTTAACTTGCAAAGGGCTACCATGGCAGAGTTAAAAAAATAAATAAATAAAAGCTTAGACAAGGCAACCCAAAAGACACAGGAGAAAAGTAAATAAGGGGGTGGAATTAAAGATAAAATTCTGTTCTGAAGCAGTGCTGTCTTGACTGAAGTGTCTTATTAATAACTTATTTTTGCAAACTGCAAACACAGCACATTAGACACAGATGAATCAGTGATAGCCAAACCCCTAACCCAACAGCAATTATGCGTCACTCACTACAGCACAGTGTCCTAGTCACCCTACAGATTATTTTAATGACAGAAATGACACTGGATGAGGACTAAACTCCAGCCATACAGATTATAATGGTAATCACAGTGAATATGACAGCTGCACCTTTGATTTGCTACAGAAAAATCTCCTTTCAGTAGCTACATGAAAACTGCAGGATTCCTCCTTTAATAAAATAGGTACAGACAAATCTAGCTGTGAGTTATCTAAAGCATGACTTCCTATGTCACACACAATGACTAATTGACATGTTCCCACCTCCAGCACATTGGCCCCTCTCAGCCGTGACTACAAAACAGAGGCAGCCTCCAGGACTAAACCTGGTAGAGCCCCTCAGCTCTACACATCACCGACTACTTAACATGCCTGTTCAAATTGAGAAAAACATTCAACACATTACAAGCTCTCAGTAACTTCCCGCCACAGTGCAGGTTAAAACACACATCAAAACTGGATGACTTGCGTAACCAAAGAGCCTAACTCAAATTAAACAAATTATCTCAGGTCTATGAAACTAGTTTGAACTCGCAATGCTGAAGTGAATTAAATTCCCCGCATTTCCTCAGAACAATAAAAGCAGAACGGCCAGTCAGACAGATCCATACGGTATCTAACATCTGAAAAACCAGGCAGTGATCTGCCAAGTAATATATGTTGGTGAAAACTGATTTGGCCATGTAACTAACGCAAGCAACTTAAAGTATTCTTCCAGCATGTATATTTTGACAGATTTAATAGAAAACAACTAAAGTATATTTGGATTAAAGCCAATAAACCAAGAAGGGTGTAAGAGGTAAGCACACATTCCGGGGTGGAGGACCACAGATAGAGACATGCAGCTTGACTTTACACTCCTGTAGACATATACAGAAGACTGAAGACTTACCAGCAGTGGTTTTAGCACAAAGACTTTCTCAACAACTGAAAGGCTTCATCGGCGTGTGGTTTAATGCGACTTTACTGCAGCCACAGATAATGAATGCGAACCCAAATAAAACCACCAAGCTATAAGCAGGAATGGTGCTCCCTTGCAGGACAGCCATGTAAACAGAGTCTGCACATCCCACAAACCAAGGAAATCCCTGAAGTCAGATTAAATGTCAAGTCGTGCAATTAGTTGTCACAATACCTGCAGTTTCTCACAGAAGAGAACATGGATGTTAGTCATGGTGAATATGTAATCAGTAAAGGTTCCCATCTTGAGGAAGGAAACAAACTGAGAACTAGAAAAAACATCAGCGAACTACCAAAACATAAAAATTCACAAATTACAAAATAAAAAGTGGGTAAAAGGCATGTTTTGCTACTGGAGTTACAGCAACTTTGATGACTCTCCAAAAAATTAACTGTACAATGCAAGGAACTTTACAAGCTGCAGAAACTCTCTTGCTTGGCTGTTTGGGATATCGCTGCACTTTAGATGGATGACGCATTGTATTATTCTGTAACATGTGGTTTTTCTGAATAACATTTTCTATTTTCTTAATTTCTAACCGAAAGGGAACAAATGAAAGGTGATGACCTTTAAAATGAAGCCTTTAACTACAGGAAATGAGACATTTCGTAACATACACTTATCGTAGATGACAACTGTTTTCTCCTCTAATACAGAAACAACCCATACAGATGTCTACAGGAATTAACACAGTTCAACTGTATAATCGTAAAATAAGTCCTCTCAACATGACAAAATCTCAGTACGACAGCTACCCCCCTGCTAGCCACACAGCAATGCAGCTTGAACTGCTCTACACTGATCAACCTAATTGGACCTTAAAAATGTTAGGCTTAATTAGGGCTGTACATGTATTGGTCACTCGCCGCATGGTTACATTTACGGTCTGGAAGATGATTAAACGAACAAATACATTTCTTGCCATGGGCAGAAGCTAAATTCACAAGCAGATATTCAACACAGAAAACATTATGCTATTATGGGCTTTGAGCTGGTCATGGCTAGTGCTGGTTATAGTCAGTCATAATTGGTAGTTCGGGAACATTTCAGCTTCCCAGTGAACTACACTAGCAGTGGAGAGAATAGTTCATAAGACCAAGACTGTGCATCGGCTCTCTTAATATGCTGCCGGAAACAGATCCAGCATGCTAACTCATTTGAGACGACATCATTCAAGTGTGTGTATGGCTGGAGCAAGTCCCCCACATGGCATTTAAGGTGGCAGGAAATACACAGGGGATTCAAAAATTATTATGGCTACAAGGATGTTTACAGCTGCAGAAATGCGATCGAACGCAGTAGCAGAGATGGTGGTATTTCAATGGAATTTATTTAATTATGATTGTCATTATTCAGTCTTATTTGAATTTTAAAAATTTAATTCTTTATTTTAATGGTCTGCAAAGAAGCATCTCTGAGGTTCTCATTCAGACACGATCCGTCTTTGGTTTACAGCTACTTATAATTGTGTTTGTAGCTGTTGTATACTTGTGGATATTACACAAGTATATGGGGTCACGCAGGCTAGACACTATGTGACATGGGGCATTCACAAGATCTTCAGGGGCTTTACCTTCCACTTTGCTTTCCAGGTACTTATCCAGCTCTGCCTCTTTCTTCACGGCTTCTGGAGAGATCTTGGGTGCACCAGGAAAGCAGATCAGCACCACACTCATGTTGTCCCGGCTCCCCTGTGGCAAGAGGGCAGAACCAGCTCAGGCAGGCCCTTCTCTGCTCCAACAGTGACCATCAGATTTGAACAAAATGGCACCATTAAACATGTATGCCTTCTGCTGAAATGGCCTGAGGGTAGAGTACCGAGTCTGACTAATTACCCAGATCCATACACTGTGGCCAGGGAGATACTGATGTCGCCTTTTTTTACTGGGGTCTTGTTTTGCAGGCCACAAGTAAGTCCCTTCTTTGTTTGTAACATGAAGAGCAAAACTCTAACTGAATTCCCTTTATTAAACTGCTCCTGTTACTGCAGGAACGATTTTTAATTTAAAAAAAAAAAAAATAAGACAAACCATGTGTGGCCACAGGCTGGGTTTGCTGTAGGAAATCTTATTTTCTGAAACCTGCTGTATGTTTGACTATTACCCAGAAAATCAGCAGCTTTTACTGAATAGGACATCTGAGGCTGTTTACCTTGTATAGACAGGTGTCCACTATCTCATTGCACACTCTCTCTAGGTCCTCAGTCACCTCCAGCCTCGATCTGACAAAGTCGCACAGTTCCTCGTTGGCCATGACATCCCAGATGCCGTCGCAGGCCAGCACGATGAACTCGTCAGCGGCCTCCGATCTTTCGATCTCATAGACTTCGGGCTCTGGTGACACCAGCTGCTCCGTGGGGCCCTTGCCGTGGACGCACTTGTAGTCAAAGTCTCCAAGGGCCCGTGACACAGCAAGGGAGCCGTTGACGCGCTGGATCATGACTGAGCCTCCGGCGTTCTGTATGCGCTCCTTCTCCAGCGGGTTGCTGGGCTTGTGGTCCTGCGTGAAGAAGTGTACGCGGCCGGCGCGGCTCAGCAAGCCCCGCGAATCGCCACAGTTGATGAAGTAGGTGTGTCGCGGCGAGATGAGCACGCCTACGGCTGTGGAGCCGCTCCGGTCGGCGCCGTGCTTCTTCTCTGAGATGGCGCGCATGTGCTCGTCGATCTGCAGGAAGCCCGTGCGGATGCCGCTCTTCACACTCTCCACCGACGGCTCCCGCTCACCGCCGCGGAAATCTGGGTTGCTGGTGATGTGCTCCAGCAGGTGCTCGCAGCAGTAGCGGGCCACCTGCGAGCCGGCATGCCCGTCGTACACGGCGAAGAAGGACCAGGGGTCCAAGCCGTTGGGCAGCCCGATGACGGCCGTGTGGGCGTCCTCCATCTCCACCCGCCAGCCCTGCATGCTGCTCAGGCCATAGCGGAGGCCGTTGCCTTCTCCGTGAGCGTTGTGCTTCTCCATCTTTGGCTTGTCCAGGAATGCCCCCATTGTCACCTCCTCCTAGTCAACAAAGCAAGAATGAACAAGCAGATAACTTTTAGCCAAGTATCAAGACTTACCATTTCACTTACAGTACATCTCTGCTCATAACAAAGGGACTGAACACCTCAGAAAAGAATTCACACAAACTTACCACCTTTAAAAGACAGCACCCCCTTATTACTACTGAAAAGTAAAATACATTTGCCAGGTACAAGAAAACCGCAAGCATGAAATGCTACACCAAAGTCATCCCACAATCTACAACGTGATTACATATTTTAAATATGGGGAAAAGGTGCTACTGGGAGGGTAGAAACATTGAAAAGCATTCTCAGGCTGGCTCCCTTACCAAAAGTGAAATAAGGTCAAATTAAAGATGAGAATGACAGCGATCGGTTGTGGCGATGACAGCTGTCATGCGGAGCTATCAGGGGGTGGGAGGCCCGCGGTTAATATGCCAAACAAATGCAGATGCGTTACAACAGTGCGCATTTATCAGTTAAAGATAATATTCGGCAAATTGCAGATAGCCAAGAAAGTACATCCTTCACTTCTGTCCGGATACTACCTATTTGCTGGTGACAAAACCAACCAAATGGCAGCCGTAAAGTTTGGCCACTATTAAACATTAGACAATATGCGACAGATATACTGACCAACAAACACCTAATATTAAGCAAACGATAGATTTTTGTAATTAGGGGATAATCACGTTAATCACACAGTTATTAATAGAGATGACAAGGTAAAGGCTAACGTCTATCGTGACTGAGCGAGTGAACGTGGTTACTCAGCAGGCTAGCTTAGCCGGCTAATTCAGCGCCGCTCCGCGTACACATATTCACGCACTGCTGTGCAGTAAGAACTGGTATCGGGCTTGGACCGCTGCTCTAGTTAAGCCCGGTGTGAGTCCCTCTCCTCGCCTTCCCTGTTTCTCCCTCTCACACACCTACACACACGGCCCCGCGGCAGCAGGCCCCGAGCCGCGGTCCCTCAGGCCTCAGCGCCGCCTGTCACTCGGCTCCTTCCCCGCGGCCTGCTCATTCGCGCTCCCTTCCCACTGCGGCCCCGCGTTAGCCAGCTAGCCGCGGTACTGCTGACTTACCCGAATCTCAAACGAATTTATGCGTTAAAAAAGAGGGGAAAAAAGAAAAAAGAAGCACACAAAGGCGGCGGGCTGGATAAGTAAAGCGGCTGTGGTATAGCGACGGCGGAGAGAAACGCCGAGAAAGAGAGACGGACAGAAACCGCCGTCAGCGCATTTAAATCGAAAAAGAGACCGGCTCTCCGCTATGGGTGAGCCTCACTCGCATCACTTCGACCTCTAAGGCGACAGGAAAACGCTTTGAAAGGTCATTAGCTGGTGCCCTGGTTAGGTTTTAGGCCGGCGTGTGCTCAGGTGGGGAAAAAAAAGCCCTAAGCTCGGAGCTCTACCCCAGCGTCCCTGTGAGAAAGCCCGCAACCGTAACCTCCGCAAAGTGCGTAAGGTGCGTAAGGAGCGTAACAGTGGCTCCGAGACCCGGATGTACACACTGCAGGCCGTAGGCGTGAAACCATTACATCACCGCGAAGGCGTATAAATAGATCGCAAGGATGGCGCGGTTGTTGTCAACAGAAAACCCATGTTCGGGGAGAGGGTGGTGTGTCTGCAGCAACAGTACAGCATGTTAGGATTTGAAACGGTGTTCTAACGATGGCAATGCTGATATTCGAGTGAATTCTGAAATATTAATACTAAAACTATTAATAAAAGCTTGAAATTATATACACTGCAATTACAGTAAATTGTGGATATGTTAAGCGTTTGTTCTACTACGGAATATTTTCAACAGAGTGTAATGAATTTATCAAATCATTCTTGTTCTCTTTACCACAAGTGTATAATGTTTTCATGATCTACCTTAAGTGGGACACAAAATGCTTCTAGTAATCTTGTATAAAATACTTTTTGGCCCAGATTTGTTTTTGTCTTCCAGGTCGATTAAATGTTTTATATTTAAAAAAATCAATATATCAGTTAAATAATTTTAATACTTAAATTGATTATTATTCATTATATAATTAAATTCAAGAATTGTTTCTCTGTTCTAGGGGTGCACTGATCTACATTTAAATCAATTTTAAATTTAAATCTATTTTAAAGTTAAACCAATTGCTTTGCTTAAAAGGTTACTTTTACAGATAGTAATTTGGACATTTCAGCAGTGTGTGGTGACTTTTTTTCTTCTTCATAACAGTATCACAAAAATCCTACATACAGCTCTGAAATACTAAGTTCCAGTGACCAGTTACCCTGCCGTTCATTCTCAGTAGCTGCCATCCAGTGGACCTGCATATTTACCAAACCACTGCTGTCTTACTATCTGTGCCTCCTCCTTTTGCCTGATTGGAGGCGACAAGCCCCTCCTCTGGACAGTGGGCCATTCACTTGGCTGCAGCAGACTCATTCATCCGTAGCGTGATGCTTGTGGTAGCTGTCCTATTGTCAATAAGAACCTGTGGTAAATGAGCACTGAAAACACCCGCTAAGCAGCACTGGAGCTTTGGACGCTGACTCATGGCATCCACTGATACCTGTCACCTCACAGTCAGAAACTCTGCTCAAAGCTTCTCATGCACCTGACCTGTTCACAAATATATAGGACAAGTAATCCAGTTTATCCAGTTTAATATCATTATTATGGTTGTAATGATTATGAAGCATGTTTAATTTTGTTCTGTGTTTGTTTTTTCTGTGCAAAACTGCTGACTTCAGTTGCCTGTTTTGATAACAATATCGGTAGCAATTTACAATACTATTTCAGTTTTTTATTTGTTTAAAATCCCATTTTATGGGATACTGTTCAGCTCACGGCCTTCTGCTTTCTGTGTTTTTGCACCTTAACAGAGCAGTTAGACGCCATTTAAGTGTATTCAGCATGTTTTTGTTGTTACACGAGGTGAGCTGGTTATTAGTGTAAAGTCTGCAATAGACTGAGGCTGAAAGCATCAATGACGAGAAGCCCCAGCAGCGCCTGGCATTGTCACTCTTCTGGACTTTTGAGGCATAGTCTTAGGAATCACCACATCAACTTTAATACATGTTTGATATGAAAATGAAGTTGTGTTCCCTTCTGAGTTTCTGGGATGTATTTGGTTATAAGGGTGTGTCAGTAGCTGTGACGTAATCCAAGAATTTCTTAGGAAAAAATTTTAGAATCATATATATGTATAGAATTTATTTTCACAACCTGATTTTTCCTCCGGTAACACACACACACACAGACTAACATACACATGTTTGTATTCCTATCTTTATAGGGACCGTCCATTCATTTCTATGGGAAAATGCTAAACCCAACAATGACAACCTACCCCCACACCCAGCCCCAACTTTAACCATAAGTAACCAAACAAAATACAGGACTTTTTTGATTGCAGTCACAGATTTTTATAAAATTGAGTTTCCCCTTATGGGGACCAAAAAAATGGTCCCCATAATGTCAAAATAACAGGTTTTTATCACATTGTGGGGACCAAATGTCCCCATAATGCAATATATACATGACCAACACTGAGAGAGACACACAAAAACACGCACACACACGAACAGCAATGGGATTTTCAGTATCCTGACTGCTGCCGTGATCCAGCATTTCAAAATGGGGGCATATATCAGATTTAATTCTTCTTCCCAAGGACTCCTGGGTACGGCTACTGCGAAACAAATGGCAAGAAGGGGATTCGAAACCACAGAAACCTGGAAAAAGCCAACATGGAAAACGGTAAGATCTCCGTACAAATGGGACCAGGATGTAACCCGACTCAGCAGAGCATTCAGGCTGCTAGCTGACTTTGCATGCTGCCCCTCACCAGCCCGGCAACCACAGAGGAGACACTGAAATACAGGATGTATCCAAAGTAGCATTCCCAGTTTTTTAATGTTTAGGAAAACAAACCACTTGCTCTGGCCTTGCCTTCACTTTAAAAACTGAAAAATATGTTCTTTTTTATCCATGACCTTAATTCTGTCCTGTACACAACAAGTTAAAAGCTTGTCTAACTGAAATCTGGAACAAGCAAGTGTATTCCAATACACACGTATGTTAGGGTACTGAGACTGGCTATGACTCATCTCTGCTGTGACCTCTTTCTGGAAACGGAGAAATGCTTCTCTGGTGAAAGGGGAATGTTCAGCCAGTTCTGGCCCACTGTACACCAGGCAGCTCCATCTGAGGCAGGACATCTTACTTCATTCAGTCTGGTAGCTGAACTGTGCATTTTCACAAGACTGAGGCAGATTAAGTTTAAGAGATTCAGTTCTACATACATAACCCTTCAGAACAAACCAATACAGTTATCTAAAGCATCGTTTCCCAATCCAGTTCTTGGGGAACTGCAGACGGTCCATGTCATTTTTGCTCCCGCCCAGTTCCCCGCTAGACAGTCCACAATTTTGCCCTACTGGGTACTGGGAGGGAGTGAAAACCCCGAGGACAAGATTGGGAGACACTGTTCTAGATAAATAATATAAATTATTTCCTGTTTTTTTTGGCGATTAAATTAAATCACGTCATCTCCTTTTATGCATCAGGATTATGAGGTTGTGGGCTGATCACAATAATGAAGAACCGATTGTTCAGATCTGCTTATCAAAGTAAAGATTTGTTACTTGGTCTCTGACCTCTTCCAAACTGCAGTAATGCTATAACAAAGCAAGCCTTCTCTAGCTTCACGCTCAGCATCGTGCCCGTCATCAAAAACACGAATGTAGGAGAAGTGCAGAGGCATGAAAGGTGAGTGACAGCTGTCTTTGTTTGGGCTGATAGCTGAAGGCCACAACAGACTGTATTCAGACTGTATTCAGACTGCATTCAGACTGTACCATATCTTACACGTCCCTCTTAGTCTAAGAGTACAAACACCAGTACCTTTCAACACAGAAAAGGATTCTGGGTACTACGAAGATGTCCTCTGCTCATATACTCCTGTTTCCTGTATCTCTGTACTGCTTTTACACCCAAACATTCATTACACGTATGATTAAAAATAATTTTCATTTAATGATTTTCTACCAGCTCCCCAAATGAACTAACAGCTTAATTCTGACGTGTTGAATGCTGCTTGTTATCTGAACGTGATGCACCTGGCTTCATAGTTCTTTGTGTGCCTTAAGTTAGCTAAAGGTGTGGCCACAGAAATATCACCTCATGTTCGCAAAGTACACCGACCAGACCTCCTCCATGTGGAGCCAGGGGCTGCTACACAGAGCCATCAACCTTGTGCTGCTCAACATCTTTGAAATCCTCCCAAGCACTGGGTTCACTCTGCTAACGCTGCCAATATAACATCTCACACCTCTGACATCTTTTCTTCTCCTCTGAAGTGAGGCTTAAGATTTTGCTTTTCTTACATGGCCGTCCTGTTTACTTCACGTCGAATGATCAAGGTCGTGCAGCAGCGATGCTGTTTTGTGTGATTATTTTGTCGGCAGATACACTGGCGGTGGCTGCTGCGCGGTCTGACTCCATCTCTTTGATATGACTTTGTTAAATGGAGGAGCCCATTTGTTTTATAACTATTCATGTCTCATTCCTGTCTTTTTCTGGTTAATTGGCTTCTCCACCGCTTGCTTTCTTACGTTCCTCAGAGAAAGGGCGCGGAGCGGTTCCGTTAAATGCGAGTCTCGCCATTATCTTGGCTTTTCAATGTGCTGTATTCAGTGACGCCTGCGCCGCGTCACCTGGGGAGTAAATGTGCCTTTTGTGGCACCGTGGAAAATATAGCTTGGTGAAGTAATTAAAATTCTATCTTGAGAGACGTCTTGTTGCCACTTGAGCCCAAACACTCGGCGCTAATCGACATCGGGGCAGAAAGAGGGGATCCCGTCCCTCATTCTCCTGAAGGTTAGCCCTGCACTGTGGCGTCTTTAAGAGGCCAGAACCAGCGCCTTCATGCGGGCAGACCTGCTCTGCATCCCCTCAAGATGAAACTTTCACAGTGAAAAGCAAACAGCCCTTCTAGCGCTACTGAGGCCAGACCTTCTGATATTTCCTGACCTGGAACATTGTTCACGGGGACAAGTGGGACTCTGCGGAAGGCGCTGTAAAGGAGGCAGATGCCGGGTGACATGAATGGAAATTCTCGTGTCGTACAGACTGAAGAATTTTCAAAGGCTTCCCAGCCTTCCGGGGTCTGAACAAGTGGCAGAGCTGTAACAATGTTCTCTGACTGTTTCAATGTCAGGTGCGTCCAGGTGGGGAACATCTTTGAAGAATGCTGTTTCCCTTCCTTGTGGCTGGAATTAGCCGTCAATGCTGGCTGCCAGCGTGACTCGAGCTCCGACAGTCTCTGTTACCCAGGTTGTCAATGGCCAGTCAGTCACCATTTCAGTGCTTTGGATGGGCGCTAAATCAGGGAGAATCTGCTGGCTGCATATGGATTCAAGGGCTCCACAGCAGCTCTGTGAAACGGTATCTTAAAGGAATGATGCTGAGACAATAAGACACATTACAAAGGGAATGAAGCCAGCTCACTGAATATCAAAGATCTGTAGGTCTTAGAAGACATTTTAAGACATTTGATTTCCTGAAGGAAAAGTGTGCCGTCCAGGACGTGTCTTTGTCTTCTCCACTCCTGTTGGTGCTTCTCATGGGCAGTCAAGCCTCCAAGGGATGGGGTGACACCTTCGCTCATGCAGATGACGTGGTGCTCTGGATGCCACCAGGTCCTCAGGCATGCACTGTGGCAGCCCCACCCTGGCCGGGCACTGGTAGGAAGGAGAATCAGCACGTCCAAACCTGAGGCCATAGTGCTCTCTCAGAAAAGAACAGGCTGCTCCCATCCAGCTAAGGGGTCTGACTACCCTTGGTTTACCAGTCAGTCCATGTCCCCGTGCTCAGCCGGCTGCCCTGAGGATGTCGGGCAATTGTGCAGCATGAGCTGCAGTCCATGTCTTCAGAAGCAGCTGCATCCTGCCCTGAATGGGATGCTGCCACCTTGATCCTCGGCAGTAGAAGATCTGGAAGGATGATGAGCACCAGGAAGGTGGCGGCATCAGGATTTAGGCCTGAATGAAGAGCAGCACATCCTGGTGGTGTCCCCGCCTTACTCACAGGCACCTGATCACCAGGTGATGCTCATTCTTGCTCTTAAAGCAAGTTTATTCAGGTCCTGACATAAGGACTCTAAGAATGCACTCAGTTAGTCACTCAGTGCTATCAAAACCTAAAGAGGGCGCTCATCACCAGTGACCTGCTAGCAGCTCAGAGAGCCACAATAAAAGGTCCCAGCTTCACAAAGCAAGTAAAGAGCCAGGTGAGTGCCACGAGAACACCAGGTGAGTGTCACGAGAACACCAGGTGAGTGTCACGAGAACACCAGGTGAGTGCCACTAGAACACCAGGTGAGTGTCACGAGAACACCAGGTGAGTGCCACGAGAACACCAGGTGAGTGGCACGAGAACACCAGGTGAGTGGCACGAGAACACAAGGTGAGTGGCACGAGAACACCAGGCCAGATCACAGAAGCTGCTGCAGCAACCTACAAGGCGCTAGATCTGTCCCACAAACCAAATCCATCTTTATGAATTGGCAAGCTTTGGAGTCAACAAATAACCCTAAAAAGCATAAATTATTTTAAAATTATTATATTATATATTATTATTGTCCAGTGACATACAGAAGCGTGATTGTCCTGGTTTTAATTATGGCTGAGGCCGTATCAGTGTATTTGTGTATAAATTATTATATAATATTATTATAACTTGTGTTTCTGTCACCATTCCAATGACTTGCGCACGACTGCAGTCTTGTGTTTAATCCAGAAGGAATGTTTTGTTCTCCTATCTGTCATAAAAACATAAGGGCAGGCGTACCCTTTGGAAAAGAGCTGTTCATCAGGGAGCAAAAAGAGGAAACTTGGGAGGCTGCTGCCCCCTAGAGGACACTACAGAGAACTTTTTTAAAGCACATTGCAGAAATCCACATTAAAAGCCATACTTGATTTGCTATTGTGCATAGAAAAACAGGATGGAGGAAAGTCTGGCTGATGCTGGTCACACAGCACAGGCCAAACTGCAGGTACTCATGCTGTCTGCTGTACACACGACCCAGCTGCCAGGCTGGAAGCCATTCCCTGCTGTGTGTGTGTGTGTCTGTGTGTCTATGTGTATCTGTGTATGCATGTGTGTCTCTGTGTGTGGTCTGTGTCTGTCTGTGCGTGTGTGTCTGTGTGTGTGAAGACCTGGACTGGTTCTGTGATGGGGTGAAGCATTAGCAGTGAGCTGTAGAATTCCTCACATTGAGGGGAGGTACATGGCTTTGGGTCAGTAAGAGCAGCGCTGGTAAGAGAGGGCCAGCTGTGACATTTCAGCCAGCATGGTCGGTCCTTGCATATTATTGTAACGTGACTTAGATTCTTTCACAAATTAACCCCAATAATATAAAAAACTACTAAATAACCCTCTTTCCAATCTCAAGCAAGATAAATATTAATTGGGTCACTAGTTATTAAACTACCTTATTTTCCATTTTTTTCGAATCAGAGCACATAAGACTTTGGAAATCTTGAAATAATGCCAGGGCTGTTAAATCAGCAACAGCTGTAACGAAAACAAAATAGTGCCAATAAGGTGTCCCCTGCTCTTATATTGCATGCTTTTTGGTTGTTGTTTTTGTTGTTTTGTCTGGAAGCCTTATTACGTCTATAGCCGCGGTTCATTAAAACAACACTAATTACTGCTGTATAATTAGGAGCAGATTGGGGAAAATACACATTGTAACACTGAGCTGCATCCAGAAGATGCGCACGTGGCCCCGAAGATATCCCTGCAATACCGGTATTGGCACCATCATCTTTTGTCTGAACTGCCTGGGACCTGACTGCGCTTAGCAGACGGCAGACGTGCACATGCTTTCTCGCAGTCCGTCCTGCATAACATGCACACGAATCACTGCTCTAGTAAGCTAGAAGCTTATGAGCCTATAAGGGAAACTAAATCCTTGCGATTACTTAATGACTTAAGTGACCCTCTGATCTCCCCCATATTTACCAGGGTTTATTTAAAAGAGCTTCACTCTGCGAGTAATGCCGTAAAGCAAAATAAACCCGTAAAGTGAACGGTAAAAAGCAATAGGCCCTTACAATATACAAGAGCACAATAAGCACTCCAGTTTACACGAACAGCTTTTCTAGTTTTCCTGGGAAATTTTAATTAGCCTACATTCCAGTCGTGCCCGTGCAGATTTTTTTTACGCGAAGCGTAAAAATGTAATCAGTCTCCTTTCAAAATAAACGCATACAAATGAAAGATACTGTTCGGTGTTTCGTTTAAATCCAGTAACAGACCTACACAAGAAAAAAACTCATCCTGACGAACAATTTTAACATATAAAATATGCAGAAATCATTAATATAATCAGACCTTTGAAATACGCACATAAATCATTTTAAAAATCTCAAATCATTCTGAGCAGCACTCAAAAGTAGCCTTGATCTTGGCCTCCACTGTGCTCTTCTGTTATTACCTGTGGGTGTCAAGTAAGGCAAATTAAATTGGAATCTAAAGTGATTTGAGTCCCCGGCGACCCTGAACAAGATAAGCGGTTAGAAGACGGAGGGGTGAATGGATGATCTGAAAAAGACCGTTACGACAGGGCACACGGCGGGCTGGAAGAGCGCCTTCCATTTTCCAGAACAAGAAGGTACCAATTATTCTGGGCATTTTACCGTAACACTTGAGCAATTGCGCTTTCTCACCATTTGTGTTGTCTAACACCAATAGAGGGCATCGTACAGCTTTCTCACAAACACAGTCAGTTATGGCAAATATCATTACTCACCGAAAGAATACGCAATTTAATAGCCAACAAGAATGGTTTTCCTAATTATTAACTTAGACATAACGCAACATATAAATCGCGTTGAACATAATCAGTGCCGCTACAAATTTTCATCGGTTTAACATAGCCTATGCCCTATGGTATATATTATTAATGATTTAATCATTGGTAACGTAATCTACCTTTCGGTTTAATTTGAAACACACCAGTTAGTTTTTCCTTGTAATTAATCACAACATAAATATGACACAGTGCTGCCGCGTGTTACATTTGCTGTTCTTTATTAATTAGTCAGTGTCGAATGACTTAAAAAGTTTGTTTCCTTCACTTCCAACTCATCCAAGTATTTGATTCCATAAAAAAAAAATCGCGAAACAGCTTTCATTATAAACATAAATACAAGAAGCCGTTTAGATATATTTCTCATTAGATATGTTATACCTATCTCTATCATTCAATTCCGTAATGTAGTTTATTTGGCTATAATGTGTTAAATATCGCACATTACTATTGCAATATACACTACTTGCAATATACTTGCAATAACACTGCAATATATTTAACATATTGCCCACTGAAATTTACACAATAAGTAGACTATACAGTATCATCATCATGAACAACAACAATAAAAACAGATAATAGTGGCAGCAGTAGTAGTAGTAATAGTACTAGTAGTAATATTAATAATAATGATTGTTGTTGTTGTTTTCATTATTATTGCTGATGTTGTTGTTTAGACCGGCATTAGACGGCCTCCGGTGTGCCATCGCAGTAAATGGTTAACAGAACGTTACTTTCCATCCCAAATCCGTGCCTAGCATGAGACACGGATGCGGTGACGTCAGGACTAAAACAGAGAGCCGGACTAGCCGTTTCACACGCGTAATGGTCTGCCGGAGTACGTGCTCTTTGCTTGGACATTTCGTAACAGTAGCTTCGTGGTGAATTTCTCGAGTCGCTATCGTCTCGCCTGTCACATTACGCTTCCCAGAAAATAACTCCAGTCTAGCAGCGAAGAGCCAAGTCCGGAAGGAAAGCGCTTTCGTGAGGAGTTGGAGAAGAGCGCTCGCTTTGGGACTACCGTTGCTCGGCTCAGCGATTCGGGAGATTTACATCTGGATAAAAGCTGGGAGGGTACCACCGATCAGAAGCGACTTCTCCATCAATCGGAGAATAAGCAGTACCCCCCTGTTACCATGGAAACTGCATCTACAGGTAAATCGCCAGCCGAGGGACCGGATGAGAATAAAGCATCGGCTCTTGAGACACGCGCGCGCCGTACGGTCGGTTCCGGATTCTCCATGTTGATGGGGAAATAACTCAGATCTAGGAAGGAACAACTTTTCAGCGCGGATCTGAAGCTGGCTAGGCAAACTGAACTCGGTCCCGAAAGCAACTGTGCAAGCAGACATCCTGTATGGGATCTATATATGTGTATTTTGGTTGGCCATGTGTTAAGTCCGTGTTGTTTATCCTTCTGTCTATTCATTCATCCAATCATCTGTCTGTCCGTTCATTCGTTTGTTTGTTTATCAACTGCTTGCACAGATCACTGCAAACACGCTTCCTTACATGGTTTGACTCTCTCGTTACACCGCGTCTTTGAGGGGTTTACAATGAAACTCACAAAAGAATCGTTTATGTTTTAACCGAAAAACTTCGTCGGTTGTAATGAACCTATCATTATCATTTTTATTTTGAAAGTATGTGTTCTGGAGGGTGGGGTATTAAAAAGTATGTGTGCCTCAAGAGATTTCAGTGTTAATTCCTTCAAAGTAGAGCACAAACTGTTTATTTATTTGTTCATTTACACTTTTGCTATACTGCCTTGAAGCAAATGAAAATCTTTAAGGAGCCTTGGTTTTAATGGGATATTTGCTCGAAAGGTGTTACAGTTATCAGTGAGTACAATTTTTAAAAATGAGTTTAATAGGACAACTATTTTTATAGAGTCAGGAGAAGGACCATTAATGAGTTTCTCTGGCAAGTATCTGGGCCGACTGCAGACCTGCTCGCAGCTGGGCGGAGAATGAGAGTGACACTCAGATACTGTGCTATTTTCATCACAAGCAGAATGTGAGGAAGAAAGTTAGTGTAAGGTGAAAAAAAGTAATGTGTAGCTTGAGTGTGGTGATAGTGGGGGTGATGTTTTTGGGCATGGTTCACAGACAGGACATTTCAAAGCTGTCTCCTGCTTTGTGGTTGGTCTCAGGGATGAAGTGATCTGTGGGGCGCTGTCCAGAGGCAGGACTGAGTGACCCTGTGACTTTTTCGAGAGGGCTGGGAGTCATTTTGACGAGTTTTGGGAGTCAGAGGCTCTCTGGCCTGACTGCTGTCTCTCCACCTGTCCAGTGCAGCAGTGTTCAGCTGACTTTGTCTTACAGAGCATGCAGTCTCCAGTCTCTCTGCATGGACAAGCAGGTTCTTCTGACGTCAGCATTTCCGCCAATGTCTTGGCCACTGCTTGGTGCGTACAGTGAGATGTGTGCCCTGCGAGGGAGCGAGGCAGAACCTGGCCTTGCTCAGCCTTAAAGAAGGTGATGTTTGTGCAGACCGGCCTGTTGAATATTCTTGCTTGACTTACCTTGACTGTTTCTCTTGGTGTGACTGTGAAAGTCAGTCCTTGTGTGTGTGTCATACTTGTATAAGCACGAATTCCCGGCCTGATGTTTTGTCCCGTGGATCAGTGGAGTGCTTCCTTTCGGCCCTGTGCTGCTCCCTCTCAGATCTCATCCACGTCTCTGCTGGCCTGGCAGTGTTCTCCTTCTAAAGCTGGTCACTTGCTTTGTTTGGGGAGGGGGTGACGGTTTACTGGTTGGGTGGCAGTTTGGGGAGGGGGCAGCCGGTTTAGGGGGGGCAGCGGTTTAGAGGTGGGGTGGTGGTTTGGGGAGG
>JAODJU010000039.1:767133-779931 GCA_026776725.1 Gnathonemus echidnorhynchus | reverse complement strand
GTGGGTGTGGATAAGCAGTGGGTGGGGATCAGCAGTAGGTGGGGATAAGCAGTGGGTGGGGATAAGCAGTGGGTGGGGATCAGCAGTGGGTGGGGATCAGCAGTAGGTGGGGATAAGCAGTGATGGATGTGTGTGATGCCGCTCTTAACATGGCCCTTAAACCCATTATTGTGTTATCATTCAAAGCCAAAGACTACGGTTAGTTTATAGTGACCCTACTGTTTGCTTTTAGCGTCCCATCCACGTTGCCTGCAGCTTCGGCCCTGTCCCAGGGGCTTGCTGGGATGGGCTGATGGAGCTTAGGCTGGACAAGACGTGGAAAGACGCATGGGGAAATGAGGCTAATTAATGAGTGGCAGAGATATCCTTTGCTGAGCTCCACACAGGGAAACAGAAGCAGTCGCGTCTCCCTCAGAGGTCCATGTCCCTCCTCGGGACACATGCCCGCTGTCGCTCCCTCCGCACGTGTCTCTGTGTGTCAGCATCTGTCCCCCCCCCCGTTCTTGGCCCATGTCCTGCTTACAGACCCTATACTTAGTGCAGCTCCTACAATCGGCAGGGCGCCAAGCTCCGCGATCTGTGTAGCTCTAACCCCCACTTGGCCATCATTGACCCCAGGTCTCTGTCCTTAGCATCAAACAGCCTCGTGTCACTGCTCTGTCTGCCTGTCATCTCTCACCACCTTTTCCCACAGTTCTGCCCACCAAGGCCTGAAGATCTATCGCCCCTCAGTGCCCCCCCCCCCCCATTAGCAAATGCATATTAATGCAGCACAGGTGTGCGGACGCACTTGTTTATGTTAGCAAGGAAATTGTAAACGCACACACACAGACACACACACACATATGCACATTCATACACACACACGCACATAGACGCACACACACACATACACACACAGTCACGTGTCACGGACAGTTCATGCTGAGCTGTGAATGTGAGCCCCCCTCCTTAGCGATGCCATCAGACATGAATTCCCTCCCCAGCTTTGCGGCCTGCTTACGCCACTCTGCTCCCTTCTCTGATGTGGGCTTCGTCTTTCTGCCTCCCGCCGCTGAGTAGCCACAGACAGTGGCCCATTTAACCACCGACCCAGCCGGGGGTCACTAAATTTGTCTTATGTTCCACACAGTGAACTCCCACTTGTCCATGACCTTTCACCCTTCAGCTCCCCCTGGAGTCCATGACAATGTAGAAAGTTCAGTCTGTGCCGTCTGAAGCTACCAAGCCGCCCTCATGCCCTTCGTAGAGATGCGTGACCTAAGTCACAGTGAAGCTTCTTCTGAGAGACTAATTCCTGTGGACAAAGCATGAACTCAGCAGCAAAAGCTCATTGTGGTGTCGATATTGTCACCTGCTGGTCCCCCCCCATACCCCCATCCCCTCTACCCTATCAGAAGACTGTGGCAATGCATCATGGGTACTCTCAGCCTGATGGAAAGGGCCCATAGCCTGTTCCGCTGTGGGATGGTAAAAATACCCTTTTCCCAGACGGCCTCTGAGTGAGATGTAGGACAGCGGCGTCTGGGACCCACGGTGGATTTAATACTTCCATGCTGACACAAAGCTTCTTTAATGCTCACTGTTAGCTGGCTCTTATATGTTACTGAGCAATTATTCCTCCCCACTTATCTCCTCTAGAGCAATTTGCAGACATCGTATATTAGGCAGAGCCCTCGTAAGCAGTACACCATGGAATGTTCCAGACGAGTTAAGAGCTTTCTGTATTGATTGGGGAAGCACAGCCCTTCTGCAGTACGTGGTGAGCGAGCTGAGGACCCAGCGGCTCCTCCGCCTCTCTGCACTCCTCCACCTCTCTGCGCTCCTCTGCCTCTCTGCGCTCCTCCGCCTCTCTGCGCTCCTCCGCCTCTCTGCGCTCCGCTGCCTCTCTGTGCTCCTGCGCTCCTCCGCCTCTCTGCGCTCCTCCGCCTCTCTGCGCTCCTCCGCCTCTCTGTGCTCCTGCGCTCCTCCGCCTCTCTGCGCTCCTCCGCCTCTCTGTGCTCCTCCCTCCGCCTCTGCTCAGCTTTACCGTCGAGCGCGAATCTTTGCCATGGCGTCGTTATCCAGGGGACCACAGAGGGGCGCTCCGCCGCCTCCGGCCCAGACCAATTAACCTCGGCACCCCTCACCCCTCGCCTCCTCCTCCATGTGGCCTTGATTCCAGTCTTTTTCTTCCCGTTTCTTCATTTTTCTTCTCTCATTTCTACGGTGGTCAGGGAACGTGGTCTTTACCCGGTTCATAGGATGGTCCCCATTCTGAAAGCGCAGCCAGAGTGCGAAGGGTTGGAGAGTTCACATTTGGGAACACGCTGTCCGCTGTGCTCTCAAGCAGCAATCCCCTTCCTACCTTTCTCCGATCAGACGTTCTGTCTGATCAGGAAGTGAAATAAACTGTGACTGATTGAAGGACCTGTGCAGCGCAGGTGACTCTGTGGAACTTAACACAGCCTGTTATTCCTAGTATGAGTGGAATCTGCTCCAGGGTTTGTTGTTATGTTTATTTATAATTACGTAGCTGGTGCTTTTTCCAAAGCGGTGTAGAGTGTGAGGAAGCAGTGTGAGGAAGCAGTGTGAGGAAGCAGTGTGAGGAAACAGGCTTAAGGGGCTCATGGTGACATCACTGTGCCAGTCGCAGGATTAGAGCCAGCAGCCTTCCGGTGACCAGCTCAGCGTCTTAGTCGGATGGGCTACACAGCGCCACCTTTGGTTTGCCAGAATGCAAGGGTGAGTCTGTCCCAGACGGCACAGGACAGAGCAGACCTGGGGAGGGAGGCCCCTTTGAGGGGGGTGTGGAGACAACAGCTCAGGTAATCACATGTTTGTGGGGTGCAGTAGGAGCTCGCACTGCCTGTGTGAGCACAGGGAGGACATGCAGGCACGTCAGCTAACACACACGCAAACACGCACACACCCATTGCTTAATTTGGATTCATTCATCCCCTCAATTAACAGACCTTTGTATTTAAATGATTAAATTGAAAGTCATGTCCCCCCCTCCCAACATCAGACGCTCTCCTGTGCCGTAGCATAGAGGCGTTCATACAACAACGCCAATTTCACGGAAATGTTTCGGAAAAGTCAGGAGCTTCTCCAAAGGTGAAACGTGCACGAGCTCCACGTGTTCTTAGAGCTCTCACGTGCCAGTGCAGGAAAGAAAATATAGCCAGTTAATAAGCTGCATATATGCATCTAAAATGCAGCAACAAAGTGAAACAATATGGGCTTCCAGTTACCAAAAACAGCAAAGGAAAGATGGATAATGTTTAAGAAGCTGTGATCACTGGAGGTAGACTGCCTGGTGGATCCGTGATCTTCTTGAATGGCCATTGGCAGCTCACTGCAGATAGCTGAGTGTGAGTGTGTGTGTTTGTGTGTGAGAGTGCAGCACCCCTCTCAGCGCCTGTCATTAAGCATCCTGTCCCCATCCTGCTGTGATCATACATCAGTGGGCTGCTTTGGTCCCATCTCCTGATTCCCAGGGATCCTTGATGTGTCTCACTTTCAGCAGGAGGTCCAGTGAGGACATCCCCCAAAACTGAGAGTGATCTTTTCACCTCCTCTTTCTCAGACCAGAGCTACTCCTTCCAGCCTGAGGTGTCCCATCTCCCCGGGGGGGTGAAGCGTGAGGAGCAGAAGACTAGTCCGCTGGGCGACCGAATCGCTGGCCTGGAATCGCACAGCATGTTCAGCATCGACTCGGGCATCGAGATGACCCCCAGCGACCCCATCGACGTCGCCCGGGACCTGCTGGAGTCGGGCAAGACAGAGGCTTACAACTACATGGACATCAGCTGCCGGAAGGATCCGCTGGTGGGCCAGCCGCTGGCCCTGGACGACTGGGAGCGGGTCAGCGCCGCCGCCTCCGACATCCTGCTGGACAAGGACCCCTATGGAAGGGACCTGGCGAAGACCCCGGTTGCCCCGGCTACCACCGGCTCCACCCCCACGATGGAGGCCCTTGCAGCCGGGATCACACAGCAGCGCCGCCCTCTGGTGTCAGAGCGGGAGAGCATCCTCAGTGTAGGCGTGATGGGCGTGCCTACCGTCACCCTGTCAGAGCCGGAAGAGGACAGCCATGGCTCGTCCACGCCCCCTACAGGTGAATGGCCACAGACCTTTCTGTGATGTTCTGTTCTGTGATGAAATATAGGCCATGAATATTGTTGTATAGAGCAAAACAGGTAATATGTCACTCAGCACAGCACTCAGCTCATTGACTGGGCAAGTGGCAATAACAGAGAAAGAAAGCAATAAGAGTAACAGTGACAGGAAGAAGGAAGAATAATAAACCAGGAAACAGGGAGAGTAACAGTGACAGGAAGCAGGGAGAGTAACTGACAGGAAAAAGAATAAAAAACAGACATGAAACAGGGAGAGTAACAGTGACAGGAAGCAGGGAGAGTAATAAACCAGGAAACAGGGAGAGAAACAGTGACAGGAAACAGGGAGAGAAACGGTAACAGGAAGCAGGGAGAGGAATAAGGAAAAATAATGAACAGGAAAAAGAAAGCGAGTGACCTGAAGCAGGAACAATAATAAACAGGACAAAGAACAGTCGGGAAGCAAGGAGAGTAACAGTGACAGAATGTATGGACAGTGGGATTTCCAGTGGGTAACATGCTTAGGGTTTGAAGCCCCCCTCCGTTGTCTGTGTGTGGGATTTGCAGTGGGTAACATTCATGGCGATTGAACCCCCCCCCCCCGCTGTGTGTGGGGGCCCACAGTCTTGCTGGTGCTGTGTCTCTCTGGCTCACCATTCCCTTTTCCCCTTACTCTTTTTCCAATTCCTCATCCACTCCCTCTTCCCATTCCTTTTTGCCATTCCTCTCATTCTGCCTCTTTTTCCTTTTCCTCCTCCCCTTCCTATTTTTCCTTTTCTTCTTCTCCCTCTTCTTTTTCTCATTCCTCTTCCCCTTTTTCCTTTTCCTCTTCCCCTTTTTCCTTTTCCTCTTCCCCTTTATCCTTTTCCTCTTCCCCTTCCCCTTCTTCCCTCATTCCTTTCCCTCTCCTTCCAGAGGAGGCAGACTCTCCCTTGGATTTCGAGCTGCAGGCCAGTGAGGAGAGTCCCCTGCCAGGCGGCACCCCGACACAGCCAGACTCCCAGGACCAGGAGGACAGCAGCATAGAGTCGGGTGACTCTGAGATCGAGCTGGTGCTGGAGGAGCCGCCCCCCCCTCGCCAAGGGCCGGCCAGCGCCCCGCACCCCAGCCCCGCCCCTGCGGGAGCGCCGAGCCCTGCTCCCCCCCCACCTCCCATCCAGTACAGCATCCTTCGGGAGGAGAGGGAGGCGGAGCTGGACAGCGAGCTGATCCTGGAGCCCTGTGATGAGAGTCCCGTTAAGCAGCGTGTGGCCCCCCGTCCCCCCGCCGACAAAGCCCAGCCCAGACGGGCTGCCTCGCCTCCAGCCCCCATCTCCGCACATAAACCAGCCCCTCCTGACCCCTGTGCCGCTCCCACCCCCAACGTGGGCCACGTCACTGCTATCCGAAGAGATGTGGTGGAGGCCGCGCCTCCCGCCGCCACGGTAACCACGACAGTGCGAGTGGAGCAGCCCCCAGTGGAGGAGAAGGCCGCCAAGCAGAGGCGGACCAGCCAGACCAGGACGGGCTCAGACAGAAGGGCGTCGGTGTCAGCCTTCTTGCAGGGCCTGGATCGGCAGACAGGTGGGAAAGCCGAGCGAACAGCTACATAAACCCGCATGCAGCACCTATGCACAGTCACACTCGCTGTGCACGGCTAACATTAGCATATCAGCTGCACCGCGGGGGAGTCTGACCCATGGTGTGCAGCTGAGGTTAAGCCCCTTTTCACCCTATAAGAAAGTATGGATTTAAATGCCATACAGAGGGTATGAGCAGTGCTATAGGTAAGCAGAGACCCTGCTGAGCTGAACATGGGGGGCCTTGGGGGGCGGAGTCAGGAAAAGCCACACGGTGCTTCTCAGAAGAAGCAGCTGCGATTCACTGCGTCAGTCACAGCCACCAGACGGCGACGCGGACTGAGAATAACCAGAGCAGAAAGCAAATGCCGCTTTTGCTCGAGCCGAAACAGCTGTAGGTGTAAGATCTTCCCCATGGAAGCTGCGGACCTTCTCACTGCTCTCTGAAGCTTAAGTTCTCTCTCTCTCTCTTGTTAGCTTGTGGTATTGTGGTCGTTTTGACTGATTCTGCCTTGGTTTGTATATACACTACTCTTCAAAAGTTTGGGGTCACTTAGAACTTTTCTTGCTTTTGAAAAAAAGCAAGTTTTTTTGTCCATTGAAATAACATCAGATTGATCAGAAATACTGTGTTGACATTGTTAATGTTGTAAATGAGTATCACGGCTGGAAATGGCTGTTTTTAATGGAATATCTGCATAGGTGTACAGAGTCCCATTATCAGCAGCAATTAGTCCTGTGTTCCAGTGGAATGTTAATTGATCTTTAGAAAACCCTTTTGCAATTATGTTAGCACAGATGAAAATTGTTGTGCTGATTAAAGAAGCAATGAAACTGGCCTTCTTTGGATAGTTGAATGCAGCATCAGCAGTTGAGGGTTCGATTGCCGGCTCAAAATGGTCAGAAACAAAGAACTTTCTCTCAAACTCGTCAGTCTATTCTTGTTCTGAAAAATGAAGGCTATTCCATGTGAGAAGTGGGCAGCACAGTCACCGGATCTCAGCTCCATTGAGCTGTTATGGGAGCAGCTTGACCGAATGGTACGTAAGAAGTGCCCATCAAGCCAATCCTACTTGTGGGAGATGCTTCCGGAAGATCTGAAATCTAATCAGATTACCTCAGCAAACTGACATCTGGAATGGGCAAGGTCTATAAGGCTGTCAGTGCTGCAAATGGAGGACTCTGATGAAAGCAGAGTTTGAAGAACAGAATTGATTATTTCTAACTTTTTCAATGACTATTTCCTATTTGTTTAGCTATATTTCCTATTCAAACTCATTTCATGTATGTTTTCATGGAAAACAGAAATTTGTAAGTGACCCCAAACTTCTGAACGGTTGTGTATATATATTTTTCTTATGTCACAGTACTTTTAGCATCTGTGATGCGCGTCACACACCCATCTTACGGGGGCTTTTCCTGGCTGATTGTCACGTGTCTCAGGTTTGCATGAACCTTCCTGCATGGACTCGCATGCTATGAGCTCCTGCTCCCTCATCGTCCTCCAGGTTATGAGAGCTGCCTTCACCTCCTGTGAGGTTGCCGTAGCTGTGAGGTCGCCGTAGCTGTGAGGTCGCCGTAGCTGTGTGGATCCTCCTCCTCTGCACTCCTGCAGTGTGCCATGGGCGCTTTGTCCTGTGCTACGTTTGCTATCTCCTGACCTCTTTTCAGAGCGTTCTAGCTTGATGCTCTCCTCAGTGGGCAGGTCGGCCCATCGTGCGACACCCCCATGAATTACGCAGTTGGATGCTTTGCTTTTGGGGGCTTATGCCTGTTCTGAGAGTCAGGGCCACTGGTGCCACCTGGATTGGTTATCTGTGGACCATATAGATGCTGTAATACTAAGGTTCCAGTAAGGTGTCAGTCTGTCGGTGAAGTGTTTGTGTCACTAATCAGCATAGACATGCTGGTGGCCTGGCATCTCCTCCTGAGAGCCTCCTGCCTCATGCCCTCTCCTTCCTGGAATAGGCTCACTCTACTGGGTAAGCTGTTTGGGAAATGGATGCTATTTTTAGCAACTAAGTGCTTCCGTATATATGAGCAAGTCCTACAGTTATGCCATTTTACAGCGTTTATACTGACTCAGATCATATTAAGGTGGGTGGACTATAACGGTTAATATTATGCTTTATATTCTACAAAGTGTTTGTGCTGCATCTTCATGATTAATCAAAGATGTAATGACCATTTTGAGAACAATTAGACCAGTTAATAAGTCAAATATGTAGTGCTGTAGGAGTTTCTTGCTAAGTGCAAGTTACTGTGATTGCATTATTCTCAGTGTTCATCATTTACAAAAAGAAATCCTATTACTTTAAGGCAAAGTCCAGTTCTGATGTATTTTACTGTGGAATTCACGAGGATTCAGACTGCATTCATTTTGAAAAATTCCGTCCAAGTGAGCACACGGTGAGATATATGAAGGGAAGGACAGAGAAACCTAAACAGATTATTCCGACTGAAACACACGGGCTTAGTGGATCGCCATGTAGCAAGATAATATTACTTCTGTAGGGCTCAGTGTTATTTGATTAGTGTTTGCTGCCCTCTAGTGGTAAGATGTTGAAAGCACAGCTTGCCCACACCTGCCCTTGTGTGTTACCTTAGAAAACACACATCAGCAGTAGAGTTGTCACAAAGAAGAGCGATAATTCCTTTTTCTGAATGCCTGGTGCTTAATGAGTCATTCAGGTCTGAAATGGCAGATTGTAAAAACACATTTTATGCCATACAACTCAAGGCCCTGCAAGCACTGTTTACAAAAAGCTATTATTTTCATTCAGATCCCGGGCAGACAAGAGCTGTTTTTAGGAGAACATTTTTACTTTTTTATACTTTTTGTTGCTATTTATTTAGAAGACATAGCCAGCGATGCCACGGGGCTGGTGGGTGAAATCCCCTTTACCCACTTTGAAATTCTTGTGATGCATTTGAAGATCAGGGGCACCAAAAAGGCAGGCAGGTGATCCAGCTTTGAGACGCAGGAGAGTCATGCAGTGGGATGCAGTGCATTGCAGGTCAGCCTGTGCCCCGGATTGCTGCTAAGCATGTGCTTCACTGGTAGGCGTCTGAACCTGCTCTTCGTTTATGCTGTGCTGTTACTGTGCTGCCACCATCCTCAGCTACTGATACTGATGCTGTGACTCGGTGCAGCAGCCGCTGTATGTGAGATTCCTCCTGTCTTGCTGACCTGCTCCACACCTTCGGAGATCTGTGATCTTTGGAGCCACCTGCCTTAAAAGGAGCAGAAGAAAAGGAGTGCAGGTTCTTCCCGGGCAGGTTCTTCCCGGGCAGGTTCTTCCCGGGCAGGTTCTTCCCGGGCAGGTTCTTCCCAGGCAGGTTCTTCCCGGGCAAGCCTCAGCTTTCATTCACAAGCTCAGTCTGACACGGATATTTTCACGGCACGGTAGCTGCAAATGCAGGGATCGCCGCTTGGCTCCCAGCCAGCATTCGCTGTCCTTCTGTGAGTAACGCTTAAAACATCACCTGCTGGAACACGATCTCTTTACACAGCATGCAGTCAGGGTGCAGAGCGCTATGAAGCCAGTCTCCAGCGCAGCACATGTGCCGCAGAGCTGCGCCTGTTCACGCCCCTAAGCTCAGCGCACACCTGTGTGGCTGCTGAAAACGTCCCGGGACTCCAGACTTCTCATCCAAAGCTACACGCTGATGGCCCATTCGGCATCGCTAGAGAGCTCTGGGCTGGAGTTGTGTGGCATTTTCAGACGCAAAGTAGACTTTAAGAGGCCAGTTTTTTTAACAAAGAAAAGGGATTAGATTTTAAAACAAAATAGTGAGTTCACAGATTGAAGAACACTAAGTTCATCCATCCATCCATCCTATATAACTTTCTGTGGGATCACAGGGATCATGATGCCCAGTCCAGGAACCATGAGGCACCCCAACCCCAAAGACCAACAAGCTCACCTCCAAGGCTCACCTACATACCCCCAAATCACACAACCAGAGACATCTCCCCAGAAAGCTCTATCAGAGTATGATGCTAAACTCCACATTTGGTCCCCACATTTTAATATAAACCTAATCCACACACACACACACACACACACTTCACGGGTATCTGAACTCCCTTCCCCCTGGAGGTATGAGGTTATAGAAGCACCCATAGAAAACACCTAAATATTATTTTTTAAATAATCAATCCACACTGAAAGAATCATGAATTTTCATTCAAGCTTTCCATTGGCTTCATTCCAGTAGCATTTTTAATATTTAGGCTACACAGGCACATTAGTTGAAAGGCGTTCTTCTTACAAACCACAGCTTCATGTTTTGTACCTGCTGGCCTTTCCCTTCACGGTAGCGCTGCTTCGCTGTGTTGTACCTGCTGGTGTTTCTGCTTTTGCTGTCATATCGGCTATCAAACTGAAAAAGGATTTTGGCCACTGTCACCGTCACCGTCAGCCTGCAGAATTACCTTCTAAAAGGGTGAGGCAGAGGGTTGGGGGTCGCATGTGACCGACATTCCCAGATTGCTCACAGAGTGCATGCCTCACCCCCACCTCAGCGCTGGATGGCTGCTGTTTGGGTGGCAGTTACTCCGCGAGTAACCCCTTGGTGCCTGCTCTGTTTCTATGGTGATCCTGAGCAGTCCTGCTGGGTATCCCTGGCGTGTGATTTGCTGGGGTCTCCTCCTCGCTTTGTCCACTTAACTGTGTTTGGCTGCCTGTCTGAATGAGCTAGGGGCCCAATTCCAGTGGCTTGCAGGGAGCGTCTTTGGTCCTCCCCCAAGCGGGAGGGATAAGGGGCAGCTGTTAATGGCTGACGGGAGCCGGGGGTTGGCTCAGGCAGGGCGTAGGTGTCCCGTTTAAAGCCAGGCTCATCTCCAGAACCTCCACGGCCTGCACTGCTTCATGGTTCCTGTTTTAGGTGATGATTCAGTTGATGATTAATGGTTTGCTGCTTCAAAAGTTTAAAAAGGTGTACGGCAGAGGCTTCAGATGCAGGAATCAGATGAGCAGCAGGTTTTTCCTGCAGTAGTACAATTTCTGGTGCATCTTTGAGTGTCAGCAGTGCTGTAGCTCGTGTGGGGGTGTGTGTACACGTTTGTGTGCCCGTGCTGCTGTCAGGCTCCTGGGGACTGGACCCCAGCCGCCAGGCCTGAGCGACCTCCCCCGTCTCCCAGACCCACTGTGTGCAGCATGTCACTGAGCTCATGAATGTACCGCAGCGTACAAAGAGCAGAGGCTTCGTGCTCTGCGTCAGTGCTTCCTGGGTTTTAGAAGATTGGAGCCCATACGCACCGAGGACTGACAGCTGTGGGGTTCAAACCCCCCAGGGCAGGAGTGCCGTAGTCTGACATCAGAGCAGCTGTTTAGCTGGCATGCTGACAGCTGGGGATTGATGCGTTGAGTTGCCATGGAGACCTGCTCTGCTGGTGCTCCCTTCCCGTCTCTATGGGAACAGAGATGGGTGCAGCAGCTGAGCCGTGGAGGCGCAGCTCCCAGCCACTCACAGCTGCAGGTTTAGGGGACTCTATCCCAGCACTGTGGCCGTTCCCCTCTGCTCCGCACTTACTGCCCATTAACAGCAAGCACATTGTGTGTCGTCTTTTACCTATGGGCTGTATCTAATCTGCCTGAAATGGCAGTGTGGGGCGTAACCTCACCCCTCCAGGGTCAGGGTTCGAGTCCCACTTTTGCTATCCTCGTGGTATTTGCATTTGCAGAGATTCAGTGCAGCAAACTGGCATTTCTGAAATACCTGTGTGTGTGTGTGTGTCCTGCGACAGACTGGCAGCACTGCATCCTGTGTGCCATCCCCCAGACCCGTTTGGTTGCCGTGGTGACTGCAGCCTGCACTCAGGCGATCGGCTCACTTTGCTGTCAGCGCCCTGATTTTTCAGTTTTGTCAGGACAGCAAGCAGCCAATGAGAAGTGGGCGTCCTGTCTGCAGCTTCCTGCAGAAGGTCACTTGGCTTGTGATACTTCAGCGTTTGGCTCTGCTCATTTGCTGGGGGGAGACCCCTGGTGGTGAAATGAAAAACTGGTTGGAAAAAATACAGTTTGTCAGGAGCCATGTCATGATCTGCTACAGCAGACGGTGCCATATTGCTTAAGGGCGTGAGTGCGACCTACGCTGAATATTACACAACGCACTGGATTCCAAAGGCTGGAAGGAGCAGTGTGTCTGAGCCATCAGCACTGATTCACTGCACGTGTGGGGCTCAGCTGCAACTGCATTGTCAGCCAGGAGGCAGGGCAGGGGGGGTTATGTCACGTGACAGCGTCCTGCATGGACTCTCCTAGTGTCTCGTTACTTCTGATTTGGCTGCCAGTGCAGAATAGCATCTGATGGCTCTGCGTGACACTCGTTAGTGGCATATGACGGACAGCAGGTGGAGGGGTGGTGTCCTTATCTGCTGCTCAACAAACAGGCTGTGCTTAGGGTGCTGTCGTGGCTGTGTGTGTCAGTGATGGAGGTCTGTGGCTATGTGTGTTGGTGTGGAGGTCTGTGTATGTCGGTGATGGAGGTCTGTGGCTGTGTGTGTTGGTGCTGGAGGTCTGTGTGTGTCGGTGATGGAGATCTGTGGCTGTATGTGTTGGTGCTGGAGGTCTGTGGCTGCGTTTGTTGGTGCTGGAGGTCTGTGGCTGTGTGTGTTGGTGCTGTAGGTGTGTGGGTCTGTATGTGTTGGTGCTGGAGGTCTGTGTGTGTCAGTGATGGAGGTCTGTGTGTGTCGGTGATGGAGGTCTGTGGCTGTGTGTGTTGGTGCTGTAGGTATGTGAGTCTGTATGTGTTGGTGATGGAGGTCTGCAGCTGTGTGTGGGTCAGTGATGGAGATCTGTGGCTGTGTGTATGAAGCAGTGATGCTTCTCATTGGCTGCAATGGAGGCTGTGCATGTTATACTCTGCTTCTCATTGGCTGCAGTGGAGGCTGTGCCTGTTATACTCTGCTTCTCACTGGCTGCAGTGGAGGCTGTGCCTGTTATACTCTGCTTCTCATTGGCTGCAGTGGATGCTGTGCCTGTTATACTCTGCTTCTCATTGGCTGCAGTGGAGGCTGTGCCTGTTATACTCTGCTTCTCATTGGCTGCAGTGGAGGCTGTGCCTGTTATACTCTGCTTCTCATTGGCTGCAGTGGAGGCTGTGCCTGTTATACTCTGCTTCTCATTGGCTGC
>JAODJU010000039.1:756342-766935 GCA_026776725.1 Gnathonemus echidnorhynchus | reverse complement strand
CCGCCCTCCGCGTAGCGAGGCCCCTCCCCCAGCCCCCCCCTCCCTGCCCGCCTGTGTGCTCAGTGAGGCAGCCAGACGCTTCAGCTGTACTGCACTCCGCTCAGCCCGGTCCACTCTGGCTCAGCCCGGCTCGCTCTCCTGTGCTCCAGCATGCAGACCGTCGCTGACTCCACCCAACCCCCGTGCCTCTGGAGCAACTGGAAGTGCCAGGGTACTGTATGCACGCGTGTGTGTGTGTGTGCGTGTCTGGGGTGGGTGAGGCAGCGGCAGCAAGAGACAAAGGGAGCTTGGCTGGGGGCTGCAGGATGGGGGGGCTGGGGATTTGGGATACAAGCCGCCCCAGCTGATGGCATCCACATCCACGGCTGCCTTCCATCGGGGGACCTATTGTGTGCAGTGCCCCCCCCACCCTGGTTATCGCCATGGCAAAGCGGCATGTGGCTCTTAGATGAGATGATTCGGCTGGATGTGGCTGGCTGTCGCTTGGCAGGAGGTGGCCTGGAAGGAACATTCCATGCGGGGAAGTGGGGGGTCCCCTGCCCCCCCCCCCCCCCCCCCGACTGCTAGCCTTTTCTGCGGGGGTGGCTGGTTTGGGGATCCGGTGTCCTGTTCACCTGTCCTCTCATTTTCGTTGATCATGTGACCTGGTCAGATGTGCTGAGTCAGGGCTGGGTGGCTGTAGTTCAGCAGGCCCCTCTCCCCGGGGCTTTGAGACGCTGACGGCGATGCTTACCATCACTGAAGCCCAGAGGAGGTGCGGTCGGCTACCCCCCCCCCCCCCCACCCCGAGCCTGTGTTCGTCTCTGTGCTTCAGCTTGCCACCTGAGAGCGTGCCTGTGTTTCTGTGGGCACACGGGATGTGTGTGTATATTTTGGGGGTCTTTGTATGCCTGATAACTAGCTGTCTATTGCCCGGCCAGCTGCGGAGCGTGTTTGCCCTGCCCCCCAGACGTTACCTGTTTCTACAGCACTTAGGCTTCCGCCGTGTGAACCTTTTGAGATCCAGTTACAGTTAATGTGATGTTTGGATTACAAACTGGGCTCGGTCCCTGAGCTTTTGCTAGTACTTTCTGGTGACCGGATCAGGGCACCTGGTAATCGACATTCCCACCTGTGCATGGACCTGGTCACGGGACCAGACTGGTGAGCACAAGGTTGTAAGTTCAGGCTGCGAAGCAGATGTTGGTCCATTTGGTCTTCAGGGTTTGGCAGCTGTTCTGTGTCGCCTGGAGCTGTACTGCGGCTGGGAGCTACAGCACTGCTACGGTTCGATCATTCTGACCCCTCAAACTGCACAAATCCTTCTCTCAGGAGCCTGTGCTCAAAGTGTGCATCCAGTAAACAAGTCACCCACAGCAGTCTGCTGAAATGCATTTACTGCAATGTTGCAGAAATACGGGCTGCAGCTCAGGGCTGCTCTTGTGAGACCTTGGTGACCTTTGGCCGGCTCTACCCACATTAAATGCTAGCGCATGATTGGCTAGCTGTCAAACTGATAAGCTGTCAAAAAGCAAAGACCAGATATTATATGAATAATATGTAACTATAGATTTAATGATTTTTATATTTATCATTTTATTTTAGTTAAATGTTATTAAATGTCTCAGTTTTGTGCCCAGTTGAGGGTTTGCTGTAGGTGAGTCTGGAAGGTTCTGAGATGTGAGGTTCTGAGGTGTGAGCGCCTACTTTGGCTCTCCGTTAACGGCACCCATGGCCTGCGATGTCCTGCGCAGACACCTGTGAGGCATGCTGCAGCTGCGCAGGCACCTCTGAGATGCGGTGCAGCTGGCCAGGCGTGCTGCAGAGCTTCCCAGGGGAAAGACTGACAGCGATGCTGCCCAAAATGGCACAGCTGAAATCCATGGGTGTTGTGGGGGAGCTGGTCGAGGAACACGGAGATGATGTCACCTCTTTGCCCAGTGTGAGTGAGGTGGCATGCAGATGTGCCTCAAGCAGCATGGGTCCTACGCAGAAGCTCACTGCTGGTTACCTTAGGAGATCACGCTGAGATGTTCTACTCTGCCCTGCTCTCTTCTTTCACACTATTACTATGTGTGATTCAAATCCATCATCTCGCAACGACAGTAAAGCTAACTTTAACTCCGACTGTGATCTTCATTTACAGATGGGCAGCATTGATAAAATTGTATAGCTTAAAAAACTTAAAAACTTTAGCATTTGATAAATCTGATTCTTTATATAACCTCACTGACATCAGAGCGCCACCTCCTGCCTGCCTTGAGTCACTGGGCTCCTGGATCAGCATAGCAGGTCAGACGCTCTGCATGCCGGACAGAGCTGAATATCGCCGCTCTGCTGTTAGCATTCGGGCTCTGGCTGCTCCACCGCAGTGACGGTGCGGAGGCGTCCTGAGCTCCCTGCCTGTCCTGAGGAGGGACAGTGTTCATAGCAGGACGGTCACCTCTAGCTGTGCCCCTTCATGCAGAGCTGGTCAGCTTACACTGGCCGGTTTCATTCCACCGCCACCTTGTTCTGCGTGAAGGTTACAGTATTCCACGCAGCTCTTCCCTGCTGGCCTCCTAGGACAGCTACCAGGCACACTGTACCCCTGCAATAGGCACCTCATAAAGAAAATAGCTGGTTTGGTCATTACAAGCTTCAGATCTTCACATGGCCTTCCGCAAAGAGCTTTCTAATTGCTGCTTCTCATGCTGGCAGCTTCTCTGGCTCTTGTGAAAACAGGGTGTTGTTGCTTTGCCCTGTGGGGCCTCCTTGGTGCTTCTGCACCCTCTGAAGCTGCATTAGCTGTGAGCTCCCTGGTCTCATATGTCTCTGTGTGAAGGTTGGGATCAAACGTGCCCCTTTCGCTCTGCTCTGCGTTGCTCTGTGCTGTGGGTGGGAGGAGCCAGGGCCAGGTCTCCATGGTTACGGAATCCTGTGTTTGTCCGTCTGCTCTGTGCTGTTATGGTGATTGTACTCACACAGGGTTAGCTGGTGCTTGCTGATGACGCTTGCGCCCCTGTTTCTGGCTGCATCAATTGCAGTTTCTGTGTGAATTTCAGCCTGTATTATGTCTGCTCTGTGTCTTCTGAACCCAGCAGCCGTTTGTCTTATGGTGGACGTTTAAGAGCAGCATGTTACATTTGAGCTCTATCAGTGATATACTAGCTGTGTCTCTGAATCCCAGAGCAGTTCTGCATAACCCAGTTAAAGCTCAACCATGATGCTGATCACTGAGTGCTCAGCTCCCGCTGGGTCAGAACAGCGCTCAGCTCCATCCATTCACACCTCAGTCATGACTCCATCCAAACGGATCTTAGCTGTGGTTGCCTCCAATCAGAACTCGGCCTTGGCTCCATCCAGTCAGAACTCGGCCATGATTTCATCCAATCAGACCTCAGCCATGGGTCAGTTTGCTTTGTGGAGCACCAGTGTCCTTGTCCAGCCATGGTCAGTGACCAGCTTCTGTGCTCAGTGAGGGTGTAGCTCCATCCTTTGGCCAATGCTCTGTGCAGACCATCTGCGGCCATGTTAGGTTACAGAAGAGATTGATTAGTTATGGATGGGGGATTCATTAGCTATAGACAAGGATGACTGGCATGATGTGATTTGTTAGCTTGAGTGATTGATTATTCAGGTCCAATACAATTTGGGTTAACTGAATCTGATTATTGGGGTTAATGAGAAGCAGGAAACTGTCTCAGTCTATGTCCTGTAGCTCACGTGCTGATGCAATGCATTGTGGGTATAGATAGAGGTAGAGAGGTCATGCAGGATGGAGAGATGGAGGGAGGGCACAGGAGGACAGAGAGAGAGCAAGAAAGTGCATGTGAGATGAAGAAAGGGAGGGAGGCAGAGAACTGGAAGCCTATGAAGCCTCAGTGAGGCAGCGCTGTGGGTCACTAGGCATCATGGTAACAACGGGGCTAAACTCCGGGGGCTCTCCGGCTTCCGAGGCTCCAGCCTGTCCTGTAGCTGTGTCCGGCTTCCGAGGATGGAAACATGGATGGAAAGATGGAAAAATGCAAAGACTTGTGACTGATGCCTCAGAAACAGTTGGCCTCTTAGTGTAACATCAGGCTCCTGAGCTCGCTCTCCACCACTGGTGTGTGATAGCCCTGCCCTCAGGGCCCTGAGCTCGCTCCCCGCCACTGGTGTGTGATAGCCCTGCCCTCAGGGCCCTGAGCTCGCTCCCCACCACTGGTGTGTGATAGCCCTGCCCTCAGGGCCCTGAGCTCGCTCCCCACCACTGGTATGTGATAGCCCTGCCCTCAGGACCCTGAGCTCGCTCCCCACCACTGGTGTGTGATAGCCCCACCCCTGGGGCCCTGAGCTCGATCCCCACCACTGGTATGTGATAGCCCCACCCCTGGGGCCCTGAGCTCGCCCCCTTCTTTGTGTCTCGCTGCAGCCGTGAAGCTTCTGTACTGGCGGGATGTGAAGCAGACGGGCCTCCTGTTGAGTGCCATGCTGTTGCTGCTGCTCTCGCTCACCCAGTTCAGCGTAGTCAGTGTGATGGCCTACCTGGCCCTGGCTGCCCTCTCCACCACCATCAGCTTCAGGGTCTACAAGTCCGTGCTGCAGGCCGTGCAGAAGACCGACGAGGGACCCCCCTTCAAGTGAGTGGCAGCATGGTTGCCCCCCCCCCCCCCCCCCCCGCCGCATGTGCGTGTGCTGTTTGTGTGTGCATTGACAGCCTGCATGCCCTTGGCCAGGGCGTACCTGGAGATGGAGGTGGCACTGTCCCCGGAGCAGATGCAGAGGTACGCCGAGACAGTACAGCACTACCTGAACAGCAGCCTGAAGGAACTGCGTCGTCTTTTCCTGGTGCAGGACCTGGTGGACTCTCTCAAGGTCAGTCAGGTGTCTGGAGCACAAACACACACACACACATACACAGACACACACACATACACACACACACACAGAGACACACACACACACACACATACACACAAACACACATACACACAGAGACACACACACAGACACACACACACACACACACAGAGACACACACACACACACACAAACACACACACACAGAGACACACACACAAACACACACACACACACACACACAAACACACAGAGACACACACACACACACAGACACACACACACAAACATACACACACACAAACACATGCACAGGTTTGCAATTATGTCTTTGTGGGGACTCTCATTTCTATGGGGAAAACTCTAATACCAACATGATAACCTTAACCACTACCCAGCCCTAACGAAAAGTGACCCAACAAATTATGAGAATTTTGGTATTCTTAGTATTTTAATTGCATTCACAGATCTTTGTGGGGACCTGAAAAATGGTCCCCACAATGTCAAAATAGCAGGCTTTCATCACATTGTGGGGGACATTTTGTAACAAATTTGGTAATAAACATAAAACACACACACTTTTTTGTGTGACTGTGTGACATTTGCACATCCACCGCTCAGAGTGCAGTACTAAGAGAGAGGTGCTCTCTTTCAGTTTGCTGTGCTCATGTGGCTGCTTACCTACGTGGGGGCGCTCTTCAACGGCCTGACCCTGCTCATCATGGGTGAGGAACCACAGGATCCTGGGCTCTGCACTGGGCTACACACAGCACTATACTCTGACCTATATACTGGGCTATATACCAGTACTGTATGTGCTCTGCACTATACTTTTACCTGTATACTGGACTAAATACCAGTACTTACTCTGTGCTGTACTCTGACCTATATACTGGGTGATATACTAGTATGTATTCTGTGGTATACTCTGACATATACTAGGCTATACACTGGCATGTACAATGTGCAATAATCTGACCTATATACTGGGTTGTATATCAATATGTATTCTGTGCTATACTCTGACCTATATACTCGGACATATACTCATGTGTACTCTGTGCTATACTCTAACCTATATATTGATTAAACAGTGGGTTGTACAAGTATTTAGTTAAACAATCATTACAATGTGGAGGAGTATGAATCACCTTTGCCTGGTTATCAAGATGAAGATATTAATGCTGTGACTTCTTCTCCCCTGCCTTTCCTCAGCGGTGGTGTCCATGTTCTCCATGCCGGTGGTCTATGAGAAATACCAGGTGGGGATAAAGCTTGTTACCACCTGCCCCCTGCAGGCCAGCTGTGGGATTGCAGTCTCAGGCTTCACCTGCATCTTTCTCTCTCTCTGCAGGCCCAAATTGATCAATACCTTGGACTAATAAGGACACATGTAAATTGTGTGGTTGGAAAGTAAGTAGCACTCAAAACCAAAAGCTTTCTGCTAGCTGGAATATCTTGAAGATTAATCGATTTAATGTCTGAAAATTGGAAAGTTTAATAAGGAGCTCTACGGGTTGACAAAGGTGACTAAGTCACACTAATGAATACTTTCATTATTTCCTGACACTCTCATGCTTCACACAATTGCACAATAGCCAGGCGCTGAATGTACTTCATCACATTTTATTTCATCCACAGGATCAAAGAGAAGATTCCTGGAGCCAAACGGAAGGCGGAGTAGCCGCTTAACCCCCCGGGGAGAGATGGAAGGGGGCTGAGGGCAGACACATGGGTGGTGGGGGGAAGCCGTTGTGTCCGTTAGTTAGTATGATGATGTCATTGCCATAGCGCCACTCGTGGCAGGAACAGCCGTCCCTCTCCCCTCCCCGGCAAGATCGTCTGTAGAACCATAGCGTTTACGCTCCAAACTGCTCGCGCTGCAGCCAGGAAGGGAAATCCAAGGGAAAACAACAGTGATAAAAAAGAAAAAGAATTCTATGTGTTTATTCCGTGTCGCTTCTCAAGTGCGTGGAGTTGCAGTTCCTGGAGTCTTAATGGTCTTTGGTAATTTTGGACACAATGATACTTCATGAACCATTTGCTGTGTTTTCTGACGCCACTAGATGGGGCTCTTCGTTCGCTTTGGAGCATACTTTGTGCCCCTTTTTGAACAGAGAGCACCATCTAGTGGGGTCAAAAAATACAGCAAATGGTTCGTGAAGCATCATTTTGTCCTTCACTAGTCTTCGGTATCTTTTCGCTGTAATTTCCTGCTTATTTGACGGCACCGTGTGGCAGGTACTTTAGCTCTAAAGCTCAGCTGTGTCCCTTGAAGGCGCTTCACTATCTCACTGGGCGGCTCGTGGATCTTTCCTTTGTTCAGCTTGAATGCATCCTTCTGTATGTTTATACATGTATGGAATGGAAAGGTGGACAGGTGTCTCTTGTGTTCTTCCTGCACAAAATAATGAAACTATGTACTGATGATGTATGGTAGCTGTATGTTTCAGTTTTCTTAATCTGTAAGGGAGTCAAAATCCCATTTTAGGTACTGTTGATAGAACCCTACCACGGTGCCAAGGGATCCAGTCAATGAGCGCCAGCCTGCATAATCTGTCCGACTTTGTACGTTGTTCAGTGTAGATTGTAGCCATGGACCGTTTGCACTTACCATGTACTCATTAATGAATGCGGAAATAAATGTTCCTAAATGTACACTCACTTGTTTCCAAAGGTTCTATATGGCAAAGCAGCATACAAAAGGTGTTTTTCTAAAGAATGTAATGCGCACAAAAATGATGACTTTTTGTGTTTATGGACACAGGACTTCTTGTGAAGTTGTACCCAGTTTGGTGATAAATCTTAGAGGAGGCTTCCAGTTCCAAAAGGGGCCCTGCTTTTAGCTCAGGTTATTTGAAAGAGAGCTATGAATACCTGTTTTAAAGGAGCTCGCTCCCAGGCAGGGTGAAACGGCAGAGAGCTCTCTGATGTCCAGCTGCTGGAATGGAACACTGTCTCCTTCCTTGGCAGAATATAGGAACTAGGAGCTTCATTGTGTAACCAGCTTAACAAATCTGGGTAAAAGGACCAAATGACACTTTTTGAACCATTTCCTGTATTTTTTGACCCCACTAGATGGTGTTCTTGGTTGGCTCTGGGACATGGTAAGTCCCCTTTTTTGAACAGAAAGCACCATCTAATGAGATCAGAAAATACAGCAAATGGTTCTTCAAGTGTCATTTTGTCCATCACTAGTAGCTGCCGAATTATGTGCTAAACATGGCTGTGCATTTATTTATTTAGGAGACACTTCTCTCCAAAGTGGCATGTAAGTAAAGAATGTTCACCACTGTTCCTGCTATAGCTGGGGCTAGAAGCCTAGATCAGGAACCTGACAGTGTTATGAACAGCCATGGTATTTGAACCCACAACCTTCCAGACCATGGCACAGATCCCTAATCTGTCTGAAGGTTTAGAGGTTTGTTTTTGCCTCTTTCTATGGGCTTCATGATGCAATTATTCTCTGTTGTTCCATTTGCACAGAAGCTGTACTTGCCGGCGGTATGATAACAAACACCCAGGATGCAAGGCAGTAAATGCTGGAATGGGGAAAAAACACAATGTGAATATTTACAGAAATGGGTCACTAGATGGCGCTAATGCGCCAGCACTAGGTGGTTTCAGCCTTCGCCAGTGATTTGAGATGGATTTATCATAGTGAACCTGTTACCACAAACGTTAAGCCTGAACACTGACCCAGGACAAACAGCATGGTGGAGGAGAGCAGAGAGCCCAGCAGACAGCCAAAGTGACAGCAGGGACATTAGGACAGTCTACACAGATGCAGGGGGAATATAAGGACGGTCCACACAGATGGGCGGGGGGGCATACAGATGGTCCACACATACAGCTACACAGACACATAGAGGACATATGGACAGTCTTCACACACAGCCTTACAGACATGGTGGTACTTAGCAGTCTTAGCATGGATGCCCAGACCTCTTTCTCCACAGCCACCTGCTCCAGCTCCATCGCGGTACCAAGGCGTTCCAGGAAGGACATAGTTAGATGCTCAAACCTCCTACTCTGGCACCTTTCAATGCAGAGGAGCAATAGCTCTGCTTTGAGCCCCTCCTGAATGTCCGAGGGCCTCACCCTAACCCCCAAGGCTGAGCCTAGCCATTTCTGCCGCCTTGATCCACGACCTCATTCTTTCAGTCACTACCCAGAGTTCATGACCAAAGGTGAGGTTAGTCACTGAACAGAGATGTTAATCTGTCCCTGGACTCTCTATATGTTTGCCAAGGCAATTTGATAGTCTCATCTTACACAATGTGTGAATATGTCTGTTTCCAGCAAGATGCTCAACACAACCCCTTGTGACAAAGATGCGTAAGTGCAGCTAACGTAGCTGTCAGTCTATTGCCCCTGTGGAAGAACGTTTTATTTTTATTTGGACACATTTGGAGGTTTCTGGGAGACGACGTGATATGACAGTCAGGAGTGGGTTTGGGACACGTGATGTGTTTTTCTAGCCCTCCCTCTATCGTAACAGAAACGTCAAGTGAGATTTAGAGCAAGCTGTCACCAGAGGGGCCAAACGTCGCCCTGGATGCTGAGTTTGTTACGCAAAGGACCTGTGTTTGTGCTGAAAAACGTCGCCGGTTCTCCGCTTTCAGCTGCCACGTACCGAACAAAGTAAGCAGAAAGAAAAGGGGAATGTGTTTCCAATTTATTTTCAATTTCGAGGTGTGCACATTGGATGGTAGGCTTTGGACAAAATAATCGCGTCCTCTTAAAACATGTCACTCAGTCTTGTCCCCTGCATTGTCGGAAAGAAACAAGGTTCCTGCCGCGTAAATCAAACTACTCCACAGCTGTTCCTGCTGAAGGAAAATATAAAAGTAGATTACAAAGGGAAGGCGGCCTTTTGTTTGGTGTGGGGTTTGTTGATAGGCTTGCTGAGTTTGCAGTTTGGGTGCAATATGCAAGGGAAGACTAGTGGGTGGGACAGTTGCCACAGGGTCCAGGGCTCCCCCAATAAAAGTTGAGAGCCCTCCCCCGACTGCAAATCTCAGATATATGCAAATACTTGTGCAGATTAAGGTGCCGATGTCAGGCATGTAACAAATGCTTGCTATTCTCTGCTGTTCCATCTCTCATTTTTATCTCACAGTCTCATTATGGTGGGAGACATAACACAAAAATTATTTGGCACAATACTAAAAATGTAGTTTGTAATGTTTTGTAGTGAAACTATGCTGTCAAGCTGTGTATTTAAAGAAAAAAGCTATGTTTGTGGAATGTGCTAACTACTGCAGTGCATGATGGGTATGATATTCGGAGGCTGCTTAAATGTCATCATCTGCACCTGCTGCACCTGGCATGGGGGGACATGGTCCATTTTTGCCCTCAGGTCCAGTGTACAGTTATTCCACCACTAGCAATATGTGAGTGTTGGTTGTGATTATATTTTACAGTGAATGACAATATTTCCATTGAATAAGAAAAATATGCACATGCTGCTTTGGAAGCTGCCAGATGTGTGCTGTTCCTAAACATGTAAGTTACCTTTGTAATGTAGAAAGGGGATGGAGCAGAGTGAGCATCAGTCAGCATCCGGCGGCCACATCTGCCTGTAACACAGGTGTCAGGCCACAGTACTTATACTCAGGAGCGTCACTGGGACTGAAAGACAAGGGGGGCTTTAGCCCCCAGGGTTTTAGGAGGAATTAGAGCATATAGAGGGCTGAAAATTTTTCACCAAACATAAACAGGCTTCTTTAATTTTATTATCTCATGTACAGCAATTATGCTGTTATCTGGCTCACTTTATTTCACTGGCTT
>JAODJU010000039.1:737091-754269 GCA_026776725.1 Gnathonemus echidnorhynchus | reverse complement strand
CTCTCCTGTTCTTTATCCACACACTCTCCTGCCCTTTATCCGCACACTCTCCTGTTCTTTATCCACACACTCTCCTGCCCTGTATCCGCACACTCTCCTGTTCTTTATCCACACACTCTCCTGCCCTTTATCCGCACACTCTCCTGTTCTTTATCCACACACTCTCCTGTTCTCTATCCGCAGATTTGCAGCAATTTGCACCACCTCTGTCCCCTCAATGTTTTCCATGTCCCCCATCCACATGCCACATGCGGCGCTGTCACACATGCGGCAGCCGGGCTGCTATCCATCCCCATGCAGAACTGGGAAGGAGGGATCTGCTGCTGCTGACACCGGAGTCCATGGCCCGGGTGCAAAATGTGCATCCATCTTCTAACTGCTTACCTTGGGGCTGCCTGAGGCACACAGGGCACAGTGAGGAGGTAGATGTCCCAAGTGCGTCTGCAATGCTAAGGGAGCAGCCAGGGCTGGGGGGTCTGAAAGGGCTACCAAATAAGTCTGTATGTTAATGGAGGAAAAGGAATGCATTTGAGGTGGGGTTGGGGTCGCAAGCGACGGGCATGTGTACGGTACAATTGGATACTTCTGTGAGATTCTGTTAGTCTTACTAAAAACTTTTATAGAATAACAGATGGAATGTTCTTGTCTGTAGCTCAGTTCGTTTAACATCTATTTGTGTATGTGTGCAGGTCTGTGTGCGTCAGCATGTGAGCGTTTGTGCGCGCACACAGTCAGATCACAGAGGAGCGGAGACGCGAAAGCGCGCCTCCCGTCGGGGAGCAGAACCTGGGCTCAGACACCCGATAGAAGCGGCGACGGCGGACACGGGCCGAGTCGTGCGCCCTGCGAACTTCCAGCTCGCCTCTACCACGCTGATGTGGAGACGCACTCCTGTCAACCCTGGGTGCTGAGGCGCGTCGCTCTCGCTAGAAGTTACATCTGCGGACTTCTGAAGTTAAAGCAGTGATGGACAAAGGGGGGCAGAGCGGCCGGCGCAGCGAGTAGCGCAGGCTGAGAAACAGTGAGAGACAGGAGGAGCATTTTCCCTCCTCCCTGCATTTGCGGATTACCTGGCAGCCGTAAGTAACAGCTCTCTCCTTCGTGTCTACCCCGTGCCAGATCGCAGGCTTTATAATTCATTAGTGTCCTTAATATATTTACTAACTCATATGTATTTTTACTTTAATATCGTACAATGTTTCGCATATGTTGACTAAAGAGACAGAGAAGTTTCAACACTGACCATTTTAGTTTTATCTATTTATAATGCTACAATGTCTTACATAGTTTCTTATCGTTTTCAATTTACTTATTAGGCCTACGTGTACAAATGCCAAATCGCCTGTATTATACAGAGGCACCAAAGTAAATGCACTATACAGCAAACCGCTCCAGCTCAAACGTTTAACTTGAAAACTTAAACAGTGAATATTATGGTTTCTTCAATAAAAACAATAGAACTGTTCTTTATTTATTATTTGGGGAAATTTGTGTATGGGAAATTACGTTTTCTTTATTCTTAACGATTTATATAATCAATGATGAAAGTAAACAAACGTCGTGAGCTGGACAGTTATCGCCCTTGTCTGTTAAATGCAGGTGTCGTGAGGTTTTGGGGTGACATAACGGTTAGGACAACAGGCTCGGGAGGTCGGGTGGTTTGCAGTGTTAACTTAACATGGAGCATCATTAAATAACACAGGGCGGTTATGTAACGTCGGGGCCAGGTGTCTCACCGAGTCTATTTCCTGAGGGAATGTCTGCCGAGATTATTGCTGGTATTAAAACAGGGACATTTGTGCAATGAAAATTCATGCTCACCAACACGTGAGGCAGCAGATTTAATTACATTTGGAATTTGGAAGATTCACTTTCCATCACAACCGCCGACCTAAATCTGAAGTTAAACTGCTTAAATAATTTTAAATCCGGCGAAAAGTCTCAGCGCAAATCCCCTATGAGTCCGTCGTCTCTTTTGAGCCTTCGGTAAATGTTCAAGTTTGAGAATGACAGCTGCCTAAATCTAACGATGGAAGAGCAACAAGCGAAGCTAAAAGTAACGGACTGTGAACAGTGTTCGTGTGAGTTTATTATTGCTTGTGCATGAGGTTTTTTCGGCATGGACGTGAATGTTTATATGTACTGAATTCATCTATCTGTAGATAGTTGTATCTATAGCCTATTTTGTGTGTGTGTGCGTACGCGTGTGTGTGTGCGAGCACATGTGCCCCCCATTTGCTCAGAAACCCTCGCTGGGTCGTCTCCCTTTGTTCAGTTACCAAGCTCCCCCCCGACCCAGGGCTCTCTAGACAGTGTTACCCCACCTGGCTACCACCCGCCCCTGCCCCCGCCTCCTCAGGGCATTACGGGTTGCCCTGCACACAGACTGATAAGGCGGGGGCACCGTGCCTGCCTTTCCAAGCCCACGCCAGCGTCATGGCAGATATGGCGTCTCCTTCAGCGATGATAGCGGCGAAGGGTGAAGCGGGCGAGCAGGCGCTCCCTGAAGTATGGCTTCAACTGACAGCTTCTTACTAGTGCTGCGTGGATGATGGCAATTAATGATACAAAGAGAAAGACCAATGTATGGAAATTTACATATATTTGCATACATCAGCATACATTTACATAACTTACTGACTGAAGGACAGGATTTGGTTGCTCTCTTTTGGCAGGGAGGTCGCAGGTGGTTGGAGGCGAGCTCAGACAGTAAGCGGCAGGGGCCACACAGAGCGAGTGGCGCCCTCTGCTGGGCGGAGGGTCTGAGCCTCGCTGTCCCACCCCCAGGCCTGGCGATGCCCCTCTTCAGCTGGAGGAAGCGCCCCCCTGTGGAGGAGGTGCGGGGCGGCCCCCTGCTGCACCAGCTGCTGCGGCACGTGGAAGAGCGTGAGCAGCGCCGCCGCCTGGCCCGTGGCATCCAGCCGGCGGCCCCACGGCCCCTCGTGGCCCCCCAGGACCGCCAGCAGCTGGAGCTGCTCTGTGCTCGAGTGCCGCCGGCTCACGCGGCCGCCGTGCTCTCCAGGTGGGAGTCCTTCCGGGCTCGTCCCGGCTCCGTGTCACGGTCCCCCCCTCCTTCCCAGCATGCTTAGCACATCCCGCCCGACACGTACCGTCGGCGAGCCGCTGAAACTCTTTTCTGTTACCTTCCTTCACGCATTTCTCACGGCACACCCAGCCATAACCTTCATGCAAAGTGACAACGCCTCGACCCCCCACCTCCTTGTTTGGGGGGGAGGTAGAAGAGACAAGACAAAGGAGAGCTTGCAGTGGCTCGCGGATGAATGACAGCATCTCGTGCTAAAGTGCTGAGGCCCAGTGCAGCATCACCACTGCAGCATCACCAGTGCAGCATCACCACTGCAGCATCACCAGTGCAGCATCACCACTGCAGCATCACCACTGTAGCGCGGCTCTCCGAAATGTCCCGAGCACGGCCTGACACCCCAGGGCTGTCAGAGACACTCCTCCCTCCCGCTCGCAGTGTGTGTGTCTGTGTGTGTGTGTGTGTGTTAGAGCTTCAGGCTCTGGGCTGGGGAGGGTCATTACATAATAACAGTGCCCTGACCAATCCACAATCGGCAAATGTAAAATCAACATGCTTCCTTTCTGCGTGTGAAATATTTTGTTATCCTGAATCATGCAGTACCGTTACTATATTAAGGACATAAAAATACCCCTGAAGCTTATTGATTATTATGAATATTATGATTAAAATTAACACAGTGTCTAAGTACACAGGGTCCTTGATATTTTGCACAAGAGAAACGTGACCCGAATGAAGAAAGCGCCCCACTGTAGAAATGGGTGAACATTAAGTCATTAGGCAGTGATGCATTAACCGTAGTAACTGTAGTAACCATATTAACTGTAATATCCAGTCCACCATCCAGCAGGACAATTAAAGTGCAGCAGCATATCATAGGAAATGCAGTGCAGCATGGAAGGCGCTGTGGCACTGGCAAGATCCCAGCTGTGTGTGGGGGGGTGGGCGCATCACACGCTGGGCTGGCTCTGCATCTCTGCTGTCAGACAGCTGCTTTCAGATGGCTGGGGTGGATCGCTCAGGGGGAAAGAGACATACAGACATACACACAGACACTCACACATAGACACACACACAGACACACACACACAGACACACACACAGACACACACACACAGACACACACACACACACACACATAGACACAGACACACACACACAGACACACACACACTTTCCCCCATCACGCCACGGAGAGGACAGAGCCATCAGACCGAAAGCTGCCTGGACTCACTGCACTCTGGGTTCACTGCACCGATGGCTCATTAAGTTACTTTTCATTGTCATTTTCCCCGGGACCCTACATAGCCTGACTGAAAAGGTCTTTCCCTCATTTGCACTCTAAGATGCCATTAAAAATGTCCTTCATTCGCAGTGGCTGCCTTGCAGGAGTGACTTCATCAGCGTCACTAACACGGCTTTGTGTTCTGCTCCAGGGTCCAGGAGGTGCTGGCGAGCACCAGCTTACTTCCCTGGGAGCTGGTCTACGCCTTTCAGCAGGTGCTGCGAGATTTCCTCTGCGGGGAGGAGGTGGAGGAGGCGGGGCCTGTGCTGGCCTGGGCCAGTCGCCGTGCGGGGAAGCTGGGCTCAGGAGCGGCCACGGCGCCGCAGTGTCCAGACCCACAGAGGGAGGAGATCCCCACCATCTCCAGCCATGTGGAACGCAGCATGCGCTGGGCTCGGCCTTACGAGGCCCAGAGGGACTGGGACCTCCCCCATCACTGCCCCGCCCCCCAGCGCCACTCGCAGGCTTACAGCACTGCTTTGTGATGGCCCCTCCTCCGTATGTCTGGCCTCTCCTCTGTACACCTCTAACCAAATGTTTGGCCTATAGCACTGCACTCCTCCCTGAATAGGCCCTGGCTGTGCCCCCTCAAGGCCAAACCCTTGTGCAGTTCCGGGCAACAGACTAGCAAGTTATCCTAATAATTGGCCCTCAAACACAAGACTTGCGGTCAGGTTGCTCCTATACCAACCCTGCCCTTAGTTACATAAGGAGCCGTTACTCTCGGACCTCCGAGAGCCTGGGACTGGAACCACGTGTGGCAGCCTAGGGTGGATGTCACCAGCTGGGCCTGTGACAGCGCCGACCTGTCTGTGGACCTCACTCAGTGCTCCTGGACCAAAGCAGTAGACAAACCTTCTATGCCTTGGGAGTGTCTAACCCTCCCCACAGGTGGCTGTAGAGCCCCTGCTCCTCCAGCCTTCAGGCTGTTCCTCCTGACGGTGCCCTAGGACCTGGTGAGCGGCTGTGTGGCTTCTCACCTCCCCATGTCTACTGGGAAGCCAGCACTTCCACATCAGAAAGGTTTTTTTGTGTTGAGGTGAGGTTACAGCGCCCAGGCTGCTGTGTGATTCCTGAGGCCTCCTGCTGGGCTGCTTCGTAACTTTAGCTTCTCTTCTAGCAGCACGGAGACTTGGTGGAAGGTCCAAGGTTCTCACAGTAGATGGTGAAAGCCATCCTTTTGACACCTATCTGCTGTGTTTCAGCAAACACTGTTTATCTACAGTGCCAGCATGCAGGAGAATAGTACAGTATCGTAATGAAGTGTGAAATTAAGCTTTATATTTTTTAATGGATATGCAAGTGAGGTGATTTCTGTACCAAAACTGTGCAGAGTGGAGAAAAACTGTTTGATCAAAAGCAATAGTCCTGTTTATGTGTTTCCTGGTGCTTATTCAACAAGCCGGACTCCTGTACCTTGCCAAACGCCTTTCTAAATGTAGATGTACTCTTCATTTATTTTCATGTCTGAGTTATTTGTATTATTACTCAATACCAGAACCAAATTCCTTGTGTAACTTAACATACTTGACCAATAAACCTGATTCTGATACAGACTGTGCAAGAAGCATTCTTTTGGCATTTAACTCCCTGCCCAGCGGGCTGTACATCACCGAGGCAGTGGTGAGGCAGCGAACAGCCGGGGGGGGGGGGGGGGTCCCCCATGTGGCAGGATGCTGAGGGGCTCTCAGACGGCGGGATGCGGGTGCCATCCTTCCCTCTCCTCTTTCTTTTTGTTTATCATTCTTCCCTGCCCTTTGTGCTCATGGGAGTTTTACTTACACAAAGATGTTCTGAGAGCAGAATGAAAAATGATTGCTTGAGAGAGATACCCAATCAGATTGTAGAGAAGGTGAGTCCAAGTAACTAGAGGAGGCTGGACCAACCAATCAGATATAAGTAAAACGCCTCCCCTCTTCTCTTTGCTGTTGCCCTAAAGCTCTCCCAAATTCTTTTGATAAACAAGTTTGGAAATGTTAGAAACATGAGCCCAGGAAAACTTTATACTTAAACAGATTGATGTTTATGCCAAATCAAAAGTCACAAAATATACCTTCCCCTCCTGCAAGAGAGTCATTAATCCAAAGATCGTATCATCCCGGAAATGTGGCTACATGTGATCTGAAAACACGTCCCACCACAATGGATTGTGTCTCTTACAATATAAACAAACATTCCATTGAATTGTAGATAGATGTTAAGAAACATAAAAATATCTACATAGAAGTGCTCTGAGGTTCATGGTGAAAGTACATAATGCCGTAGGTGTTCTGGCCATGAGGCGCAGCGGAATAGTCAGCCCGGGGAGCCCGGGAAGATCTGTTATCTCCGGATTGAAGAGAGATCCACAAGCAGGACGCCCTCGGCCTTTTCATTCAATTAGGAAAAAACTCTCGGACTTCAGCTTAGGCTTTTATTTGATTAGTCACTTTCTTGTTTTACCATTTCAATTAAGAAAAAAATATCTGATCCTAACCCTAACCCTTTCGATTAAATTAAAATGTCAATTAATATATTCAAAATGTAGATTAATAATGTAGTACTTTTAAAAGTAAATTTTAAATATTAAAATATTAAAAGTAAAAACAGCTCATTTAAATGCAGGTTTATAGCGATACTTCCGCATTTTGCGCGTACGCAAGACAATCGCTTATCAGCAGAAAAAAATGTGACTCAGTACCGGAGGTGTCCGGTAGGTGGAAACCGCCATAAATGCGTGAGTTTGACGTGTGGCGATGAGTAGCTCGTGCCTTCCCAGAAACCCCCGCGGCAGTGACCTTACTCAGCCTTCAGCTGATAGAAGCCGGTATCAGTAATTTACAGGGCAAGTTCTTAACGTTTGGAAACATTTTTAAAGTTACGGCCTTTTATGCATTTTTGGGAATAGCAGTATTTAATCTTTTTTTATGAGAATCTGTCTACGAGTAATTTAACAATGTGTCTAGCTAGATGGTTATGCTTTTACGAGGCCTAGCTCACTGTACTTGAACAAACTAACCTAGTAATTGTGCTTAAACTTAACCATACAGTGTGTAAATCTGTAAAATTGTAACTTGGTGTTAATGTAAGCGGCTTCACTGGGCATAAAATAACGTTTATGATGTTGTTAACGCGTCCGTGTTTCGTCCTCTTCGCTACCTTAGTTTCTGCTTAATCTACTTTATTGATCCTTCGCCTATGTACAAACTAATGACGGATCGGGTATTGCTATAAACACCGTCGTGAGTGTCTTTCGGTGCAAAATCAGCAAGAAGTGCGTTAAGATCTGTTCAACTCAAACACTGTAACATACGGAAATGTATATTCCAGTAAGGGAATGCTGGCCTTGTGCGAAGGAATGAGCTGTTGGGCATTATGCATTTTTTAAACAATTATAATAAAGGACGACATTGTGGGCACGAGATCTGTGTGTTGTATAGAGGACAAACTTTCTATGTATGCTTTTTAATTTGAATTTGAATGAAGTCTACCTCTGCATTGAAAGTGGCGAATATTGCAGCGGTAGGGCAACTTCGTAGGCTGACTGAAAAATGGGGGTGTTGATCTATGGGTGTCTTTCTCTCTGTGTGCTGATGCAGATGGCAGGGAGAGCGCTCTCAGCGTGGTGGACCAAGATGAAGCCCTACTACACACAGGCATACCAGGAGGTGTGGGTCGGTGTTGGCATTATGACCTATCTGTACTACAAGGTCTCCTATGGAGGTGAGTTTTCTGCCTGTCTCCAGATGGGGTTGCATGCGAATAGAAACATGCAGGGATTTGTACATCGCCTCTTAACCTGGGGGTTGTTCAGGTCTCTCCAGAGTTCCAGCACATTTGTTCACTCTATGGGACATTATGATCTTGCTGGTATCCCTCATAATGTACATGCCAGTCCTGCTTCTTAAAGAGGACAGTCGGGGCTTTAAGGTACCGTCACATGCGTGGAGGTGTGCTTTTTGCCATCCCAAAACTTAGTTTGTGTAAAATAAATAAATAAATCCCTGTATCCAGAGGAAATATCAATATTTTAAAAATAAATGAAAAGCATTCTTACTGTAAACTAAAAGCAAGCTAAATGGTTGACCTTCAGCATCAGTGACATTTGTGGAAAAAAATATCCAGAAATTCTGAACATTTCATTTCATGACGATTCCCTTTCATCCAAAGTGATATTTTTGATAGTGTGTGTAAGGATGTGAATGTGCACATGGCCGCCATAGTGTCTCTGAGGGTCTCCCAGCTGGGGGGGGGGGGGGGGGCTTCCTCTGAGTGATACAGTATAGATCTGCACTATGAGACATACCAACAAAATGGCTCTGGCCTTAAGAGAAGATAAAATGCAAATCATATACTGCTGTGTGCTGCTTTTTTGTGTGTCCTGGCCAATGACTGGCTTTTTTTTATTATTATTTCTCACAGGGAAGAAAGCAGTAAAGAGCAGTAAGTACATCATCTTCCTAGTTACTCTCCAACTTGGCTTTCTGGTGTACAGAAACAAGCAAGAAAGTAAATGTGGCTTGCTGAGAATTACCCAGACATTTCTGGCTGTGACACTTGTGGTGGAAGCTCCCTGAAGTCACCTGGGTGACACATGCTTTAATTAACATGCCACGTATAACACTGGTTAAAAAGGGCCAATGTTGTGATGAAGTAAGTTTCCCTCCAATCCACTTCTCAGGTTCTGGACACTGATTGGACGATATACCCCACTACTGGCTCCGCCTTCTGCCGGCCTCTTCAACCCTTGGGATGTGATGCAACGTACTCCACGTGCTCAGGAGACTGGCTGTCTGTATTGCAATGCAATAAACTGAAGTTCCTTTTGCAGATTTTTTTTTTGTCCCGGTCAGTATTTCAGAAAAAGAAAATGCAGGAGAAACATTGGCCAATAGCATTTGAGGTATCAGGTCTGTATATGTGCAGCCTGGTGACCAGCCTTCACTGATTGCACATTCCATCAGTAAGACTGGTGTGTGAAGTTGAATTAGCAGGGCAATAGCACAGCTATACCTAAAATATTGCAATCCACACAACATGATGGGAGACAGAGTTCAGTAGGATGGACCGTATACAACATAGTATGTAGTATGTGGCCGCAAGAGGAGGCTGTCTGAAAGGGATGTCTGGGTACTAGTCTGGATTGTATCCAAAAAACATGAAAGTTGCCCAGCTCACTGCAGAATTAAATGCACACCATGCCTCACCTATTCCCACCCAAACTGCTGGGTAGGAGCTCCATGGGGTCAGTGTTCATGGTGGGGCTGCTGAAATTGAACATCATCTATGGCCTGCACAGTCACCCGATCTGAACAGTACTGAGCCCCTTTGGGGTGTTTTGGAGGAGTGGGACGGAAAATGTTTTCCTCCACTGTTCTGCGAGAGGAATGGTTCAAAATCCTTCTGGCCACTGCAGGACTTTCATCTGTCATTCCCCAAACACATTGCTAAAGGAGGCTGTACACTATACTAATAAATTATGGTCTAAAACCAGGTGTTTCTTCTTTACCAAACCACTTGTAAGTGCTGTGGGATAAACTGCTCTTTCTATCTTTATGTATGATAACAAAATAAAGCTGTAAAAATAACATTTAAATAGTGAACAAACTGAGCAAATTGGCTACAGAGTACAAGTCGGTACACAGCACCCCTCCTGAAAGTGGTTAAATTGTACGCATGTGCATGTTAGACGTGAACTCACACAGTGACTCCCCCGTCCGGTCAGGCTGTCAGATACATAATTTAAAGCGAGACTTAGGAAGGATGTGGCAGACTAACCTTGTACTTGTCTGGTTAGTGCAGCAGCGAACCTGCTGATACCTACTGCTAGTACTGCCGGAACTTCGGCCTTTTCCCACCCACAAGATTAGGTGTGGAATTCCTTACTAATGTACGGGTGAGCGAGTTTCCTCACATATCCTGTTCTGAAAGTACAGTATCATCACGGGACATCCACCGACCGTACGTGGAACTGCAGCTGGGAATTCCCATGGTCATGAAATCTATTTCTGCATTATCAAAACAACATAGGTTTACCTTTTTCTTAAAGTAATTTTTATTCTTGAACATTGACAGAATATTTGTAAATTGTATCAATTTGGTTACTGTATAAGTAGACAGCAGACCTAATTGCGCATCGTAGTAACATGGAATAGCGAAATATTTGTTTTACATTAATAGCAAATTACTATATACAAAGAATGAATATTTATTCAAGCGTAACTTTAATGGATGTTCTTTAATCCAGATTAGCATTCCACACAACGACGTGACGTCATTTACTACACTTACGGGCGCAGGAGGAAGGGGAGCGCGCCGCTACCCGCACCTTAGTGCCCGATTTCGGACATTATGCGGCGTTCCCGGGAATGCGCACACCTAACCACCAACAGAAATCGGTGCCGGTTAACGAAAGGCATCCGAGAGGAGCGTCTTCATTTCTCCCTGGGTCATATTTAAGCTTTTAACTACACACGGATCAACGGCTCGACATCCAGCAGTTCGGCGGCTGGCTGGCGGTGCGGAGATCAGATGCAGCCGCAGATGCGCCCGTCGCCCTGATTTGCTGAGCGTTAATGCTCTTGCTTTGGGCAGAGTTGGAGATTGGTGGTTACAGGCAGGGAAACGCCGCAGCCCCGATGCGGCTGCCCTTGCCCTGGATGCATCCTTGTGCTTAGGACTAGCGACGTGCATTTAGCTGCAGTTATTCTACACGTTTACGTTAGCCGGTGATTAGTAGATGGATGTATTGACTCCGTTTGCACCTCCTTTTCTATGTTCATTTTTCTAGCTGTTGGAAACCGGCGACAGAATCGGCGGTCACATAGGAATAGCCGCCCTGCTCCGTGTGCTGGACCAGTCATTAAGCAAGCCATACACGGTGTGCCGGCACCACGACAAGCCGGACTGAATAAAAAGGAGCCAGGTTCTGTACATATCTAAAGATAGAATATAAATATTTGTCGCATTTTATCACCATTGGCATGGGTGAGACAATTAAATTATAGTCAAAATGTTCGGTTTCCGATAGCTGCCCCACCATTTCATTACACGCTTGTCCTCCGCACGGTTTCTTTCAACCCGGCGCAAACGGTGCGTAGGTAAAGGGGCGGCTGCTATCGTTATGCGGTGTGCAGACCACGGTTGAATTCGGCCAGGCCCTCCCTAGTAATGCAGGAAGGCTCGTTTTGTATCATTTAAAATAAGAGGCGCATCTGGGGAGCCGCTGTCGTGCGGTGGTGGTGGCAGCTGGCAGCCGGACGTCGAGGATTCCGATCGCTTAGTCGCGCTGCGGTTTGGCCCCAGATCGCATCTCCGATTGCAGACGGAGGAAGAAAAGCAGCGTAAAGCAAAAGGACAGAACATCCCCGTTCACCCACTGGAAGCAAAACGACACGACATTCCTATCGACTCACTGGGACTGATTCCCCCGAAATCCCATCCCTGCTGCTGATGTACGCTACGGTTTGACTTAGCCGCAAAGATGATGCCGGTAAGTGTGTAATTTCACGTATTTTGTGTGATTCGTTTGGCTTTATCTAGTGTGCACACTGGCCTTTTAAAAACTGCATTAACAGTATGTTCTGACTGCCTACCCTAACCCTTATTAGGTTTTCCATTGGGACTGGTGTTGTAAGCTAACCAGCCAGCCGGTTACGTCCTGCACAAATGTGCCATTTAAATTTAAATGCTCAGGTAAGCAGCTGTATTGCTCACATGAGTTTTTGACATGATTTTCACCAAATGTGAACGAAAACCTGAAAGAAATGCTCGAGTATTACAGAAAATACCATTAGTAGCTTATCCTCGCTATCCTTCGCCAGAATTGTTAAATGTCTTCACACTTGCATATTGAATATCTCTCGCTTGCCGGTCCTTCACCGGTGTATTTATAAAAGCGCGACGTGCCTTTGAATCGACAGTAACGCTGAGATATGAAAGGGATTTTTATTCTGTGATTTGCGGTTTTCCACTGACTGGCATTATACATGTATACCAAGGATGCCCAAAAGTGAAGGAGAAGATGGCTCAGCAAAGCCCAACGACAGCATAGGATCTGCAAGGTGGCTCCTTCCCCTGGCGTTACTGTGCCTACATGTTCTTAAGTACATACAGTATTTTGAGCACGTTTAGTACGTTGAATTTCAACTAGTCACACGTTAAGGGCCTCAGTCTCAGTTCTCCACATTTTAGTCCCATTTCCTCCTAATGTGCCAAACAGATTTTAGTAGATAAATAAATGAACACACCGCCCTTTACAATTTTTTTTTCGCGAGGACACATCCTCATGATCTATCAGGCGTTTTAATATTATAAACGGAAGCCCAATATGGGTTTTGTCGTTCACGATTTAACAGTACAGCACGTCGTCTTTGGATTGAAGCTGGAGAAGATTTTCATTTAACATGCAGCTAGCCAGCACGTTATGGCTTATTGGACGTGCCCCCTTGCGATCACCTCCAATGGCAATGCCCTATATTGTCAATTAACTTAATAGTTTGTCCGCATTGGGGTTGGGTAGTAAATAAAAGGAAGTGCCATGTGAGCACACGATTTGCCCGCAGTATGTCGGGGAGACCTTCAAAGTGCAACTGCTCGGGGGTGTTTCCCCATCTTACCTATTCTGCACAGGGAATGAAATGAAATCGGGAGGAATTGGGTTTAAACCGGAGCTGGAGTGTTACGCCCGGGGGGTTGGTCCCAAACCTATTTGAGAGCTTCAAAACGAGCGAGGAGGATTTTGTCAGATGTGCACGTTTCCATGTGCTGCCCGCACGAGGCGTCGTGCTGCAACGCCGCGCGCTGGGTGTCTCCCGTAGTACCACTTCAGACCGAGTGGGAGGAAAAGAGTTTTTTTTTTTTTGGAGGGGGGTAAAATGGCTCTCTGCCCTCTTATATGCGACATTCCCGTCATTACTGTATACGCTGTTGTTGGAATAGCAGGTGTACCCAAAAGCTGTGGTTTTGCACTGATGAACGTAGAGAATTCATCCTTTACGTAGGATAGGCAAGCACTGCAAATAATTATTTTGGTACATTAATAGGGATGCCTGTTGTAGATTACATAAAAATAGGCCAGCAAAGCTAGCTATGGCTGTTTTTTGCCCAGTGCATGGGCTGTTGTTGGACAACCTGTATTTGCTTATTTAAAAATAAATGTAACTCCTGCGTTTGACATGAGCTGTAACTATGCAAGACCTTCTCTCTAAAAAATCCCAGATTAAGCGCCTCTCAGCACCCCTGTATCTATATATTGTATCCTTCTCATAGTTTGGGTCGATGGACTATCTATGTTGACTTTATCAGATTGTTCCAGTTAAATCTTGTGGACCCACGGGAACTCGCAGCTCCTCTTATCTGATCTCTTGCAAATGTGCGAATGTGGTGTTGGGGATATTATGTGACAACAAATAAAAACACCCGGATCTTTGTCACAGCCCCATGGGGGGTGGGGGGGGTGGGGGGGGTCCCCTCTGTAATCTGATTTGGGCTGTTTTCTCACTGTTTTCAGTTTTCTTGCCCCTTGTTTGTGACGGCGCTCTCTCAGCCCCTGATAGCCATTCGACTTTGCTCATTCTTCAGACTCCACAGTGCGGACGTCCCTCCGAAGTCTGCCCTCACATTCAGCAGATGGGTCACATATTTGGTCAGCTGCTCAAGATTTAAACTACAGGAAACCTCGTTTGAATAGTTTGGGCCATTGAGAGTAAAGGTCGAAACAAGCTTGTGAATGGCTGCAGTAGAGAGTGTCGTAAATCTGTTACTGGGGGGGTGGAGGAGACGACAGCCAGAAAAGCAGCAGCAGAGTCAGAGTCAGAGTCAGAGTCCCCCTTTGGCTGTGCAGCTCTGCTGGAAACAGATTCCGCTCTGACATTTTGTCAGGGACTATAGGGATTGCATTATTTATTTAATCTCCCGAAAAGAACACAATTGCTGGCTTCAAACAGTAAATACGTGCCTGGACAGGATGTCAAATTCCTGAGTTTGTAATGCGTGCTGTAGTCTTCATTCTTGAGGAATGTGTGTGTTGAAGGCTGTTCTGTTCAGGGAATATTGAAATGTACTGACATAACCTGGTTACTGGTTACCTCCTCATTAGCTACCCGGCATCCAGTGCTTGTGCATGACCCAGTTTCGTGGTTACTGCTCTCTTTCAGTGCCACCTATAAATAATGGTTAAAGATATATCATAACATATTATTAACTATATTAAACTGTATAAATGTTAATTTAAATAATCAGGTGAAATTAATTAGTTTGAGGAGATAAGCTGTCACTTGGAAGCCTACTGGCACCTTGGGCCGTTCAACTCTGAGAGGAGCGACGGGATGTGTCCACTGTCTGAGCGGAGCGACGGGATGTGTCCACTGTCTGAGCGGAGCGACGGGATGTGTCCACTGTCTGAAGGGTGTGACGGGATGTGTCCACTGTCTGAGCGGAGCGACGGGATGTGTCCACTGTCTGAAGGGTGTGACGGGATGTGTCCACTGTCTGAGCGGAGCGACGGGATGTGCTTTAAAGTTGCCTCGCCTGTTTTTTGGGTGGCACTTAGGCACTTTGAGAACTAGAGCTAGATGCCCCTGAAGCGAGTGGCAGACAGCAGTATGAGAGGCGCCAGTCTAGGTGTCTGCCTGCAGAGGAGCGGCTGACCCGGGCTGAGCCTCTCCATCTCGTCCCCACCAGAGGTATATTAACCAGTGATATTATTATATTATAGTGGTATATTAAGCAAAATCAGTGATATTGTTAATCCTCTGTGCAACGGTGCAGAGGGAGGATGTGTCGAGCTCTGAGGAGTGTGCCACTCTGGGTGGGGGATGTGACAATCCTGTTGTTTTCCCCACTGTCACAGCAAACTGTAACAAGGAGCAGCCAAGCTATCTCATTTTACAGTGAAATTGCAGGAGGCCCCTGCTTGTGGCCTCTGCTTGCGTCCCCCGCTTGTGGTTCCTGGTTACCATTGTGGATGAGGGCCAAAGCCTTCTTGGTCTGTCAGTCTGTAAACACCCACAGAGGAACACTATGACAGGAACAGCATCACAGACCTCACTGGCTTGAAGCTTTAAGGTGCAGTGATATGATGCTGAACATCAATCCACACGTGAGTCCATTTCATTTCTGCAGTTCTTCTCATGCTATGTGAGTGTTCCCCCTAACATTTTGCATGCAGACAGAGAGAACACCATGTCTGACCAGAGGAGCCTTCCGGCCTGGCCACTGTGCCCAGTGCTCATGAGGGCTCGCTGCCACACTGCACACAGCCCGCAAAATGAAATCATGCACAGTCACTTTGACTCCTGTCTTCCCCGCAAATGTGTTTTCAGTGAAGGTGTCTGACAGAATGTGCAACTGTAAACTCATATCAACAATATGATTCCCAAGAGGACAGCAGTCTTCCTACTTGTGGGTGGATTATTGATTCCTTCTGCGGTTTCTGCATTTCCTCAATAGATTTGAATAATCCTCAGAAGGGACCACAGCCAATCCCGGTTCTTGGAAGCTGCACTGTTGCATATTTTAGTGCATTTTATTTAGTACTGAAGAAGTACATGGAAAAGCAGGTGGGGTGACTTATGATACAAAGGCAACTTCAGGATGAGCTGAAGCTGACTGGTGACTGCTCTGCCCTGCAGCCTCGTCACACGCCCAAACTGAGCATGTGCAACAGTACTGCATGTTGAAATGTGCAGATGCATTTAAGTGGTCCACTCGCCGGGAAGCAGAACTTCAAACTGCATTGTAAGGAGGTGTGATATTATGGAATTCAAGAGATTAAAGTAAAAAAAAAAGTTGAGGACTTTTTGAAGTAATAGCTTGTGATTCTGTGACGGACAGTGTCTTGCAGCTGATTGGTGGCATAATGAGAACAGAGTCAGATCCACATGCAGTCCCATGCAAACTGAATGATACCCTGGCATTTTACAGGCCACTGGGTAAACCAATAATCATCAGTCATCAGTAAGCATGATGAAACTAACAGTGTGTCTGCAGTGAGGGAAATTCCCATGACTTGCTTTGGCAGTGGTGTTTGTGGTGGGGGCTGTGCTCGCTGCTGTTGGATACAGGTGGGCTGAGACAGCAAGTGCCTGGAGTCTGGGTACGGAGTGCTTAAGCACAAAGCCAGTGCCTGCTGCTGGACGCAAAGCCAGTGCCTGCTGCTGGACGCAAAGCCAGTGCCTGCTGCTGGACGCAAAGCCAGTGCCTGCTGCTGGACGCAAAGCCAGCAGGTGGGATTGTTATTTTTCATTTGGCTGAAATTGAACCCAAATCTGCTGTGTCGATGCTTTGCAGCCAGGGTTTGGTTACCGAAACGGTGATCGTCGAAATGCAAAGTCTTGCAAGCCGTTCTCAGGGATGACGGGGGTGCTGAGGGCTGAGGGACTCACCCCTGTCGGGGGGCTTTGCGTATCTCTTCCTCTGACATTTCCCAAGCAGCAAAATTATGGCTTAAAGACAGACAAACGGGTTGTTGAGAGCTGCATCGACCTGCTACTGTCCATCGGAATAGGAGGTACTTCAGTTACATTGTGTTTCACATCATTGCTGGGTGTGATGCTAATAGGTTAATTGGAGATAGCAGCCTTATTGCCAGTGGCCAGTGGGGGCTTAGAGAGAAGGGCGTTAGGTCACGGTGTTTAGAGAGAAGGGCGTTAGGTCACTGTGTTTAGAGAGAAGGGCGTTAGGTCACGGTGTTTAGAGAGAAGGGCGTTAGGCCACGGTGTTTAGAGAGAAGGGCGTTAGGTCACGGTGTTTAGAGAGAAGGGCGTTAGGTCACTGTGTTTAGAGAGAAGGGTGTTAGGTCACGGTGTTTAGAGAGAAGGGCGTTAGGCCACGGTGTTTAGAGAGAAGGGCGTTAGGTCACGGTGTTTAG
>JAODJU010000039.1:696536-708524 GCA_026776725.1 Gnathonemus echidnorhynchus | reverse complement strand
CGTGCCCTGGTCCTCCCCTGACCGTGCCCTGGTCCTGCCCTGACTGTTCCCTGACCGTGCCCTGGTCCTCCCCTGACTGTTCCCTGACCGTGCCCAGTCCCCAGCTGTCATCACCCTCAGGGGTAACAGGCTCCTCTCCAGCGCAGATGACGGGCAAAATGGCAGCAGTTCCACTCAGGGCTCCCTTTGCTCATGTTGCGCCTTTTTTATTTTGTATGTTTGCGGTTTTATTTCTTCATTTGAAGACTGGAAGGGAAAGGCACGCGCAGGCAGCCCTAGGTGGTGCTCTGCTCCAGGTGACGTTTGATCTCCTCCAGCTTGAGCATGGGTCACTGGGCTTTCCTGTTTTCAATTTCACCGGATGGCGGCTCTTTGGATTAGTGAGGGATTTGTTTGGGGGGTGTTGAGCAATCTGAGGGGGAGGTCGAGGGCGAGTCCTGAGGAAATATCCAAGTGGTTCAAATAGCCACAGTCAGGGATTGGGGTCACGGGGTCACGGTCAGGAGCAGGACATCACAGCAGATGGAACCGCGTCCAATGCAGAGACCTGAATCTGCCCCCTCAATGCCACAGCCATTTACTTTTCACTCAGGATCTGTACAATGTACAACCCCCCCCTTCCCCGCGGTGCCGCCCTTCAGGGAGAGCAACAGTGTATGCGGTGGAGAGGTCACATGACCTGTAAGAGGTCACATGACTCTGCCGGGGGAGTGACTGAGGCGAAAGACTGATGTTTGGAGCTTGTTCTGTTCTGTAAATACTGTGCACAATAAAACAGTGCCCTGGCATGACATGCAAGCGGACTCTTTGCTGTGTGAGGTGGAGTGTGTGTGTGTACCCTGCTCACTGTGTGTGTGTCTGTGTTTGTGTGTACTGTGTGTGTGTACCCTGCTCACTGTGTGCATCTGTGTTTGGGTGTACCCTGCTCACTGGGTGTGTCTGTGTTTGTGTGTACTGTGTGTATGTGTACCCTGTTCACTGTGTGTATGTGTACCCTGCTCACTGGGTGTGTGTGTACCCTGCTCACTGTGTGTGTCTGTGTTTGTGTGCGGGGGACACTGAGGAAGATGATGATGAGTGTGGTGGAGCTGTCGGTGAGGGCCGGCATACCGCCCCCTGCAGTACAACACAGTAAGAACATGCAAAGTGCACATGTGCAGTGAGGGCAGCATTCAAACGCCCGACCCTGAGGGATAAAGCAACTGCCACCTGCTGCCCAGCGCCGCGTCATAATGATTATTACCGTAATACTACTATCATCACGTAAATATTTTATGCCTGGTCTCCTGTGCTTCACAGCAGCAGAACCAAACCTTTCGTGTTAGCTAACTGTAGCTTCCCTTTAAATGTTGTATGAAGTATGGAGGAACTATGCTCACGGCCGGGTGTCGGCAGTGAAGTACACCGCGCGCATCTGGAATGGCTGTGTGCGCATAGAGGTTTGGAAGCCACCTTATTGTAATGTTGATTACTGACAGCAGAGGGCAGTAGCGCTCTTTTCCCCTTTTTAAAAGCTGTGACTGCGAGTCATTTTGTGCAACACAACCGATGCACCGAGTTTCTGAGGCCGCATTTCCCAGCAAACGAAGCAGCGGCTTTCTGAGCCGCGTTTCTAGGCGAACAGCTTTCCTGGTCACCACCTTTCTGTCAGAGTTTGTCCATAATCCCTCCATTATTTTGTGTTATTAATGACGTCTGTAAACTATAACAAGGTATGTAACAGTGGGAAAGTAAAGTCGGTTAGCAGATTTTTTTCATAGAAATTGTTTTGTCTGCTTCAGTAAGATATTAATCAGATTTGCTTATATCTGAGGTTTGGACCGGTGTAGGAAAGGGTTATTATGCTTAACTGAAGGATTATATTATGTGAATATCCAATTTACTTGAAATACCTTGATGTTCGGGAAAGTGTGCAATGAAAACGGAAGACAATCATCACGACAACGTTCCAGGGGCCCACATCGACGTAACGCATAGCAGCTGGAAATGATAACGAAGCCGAAGACGGAAAGTATGGAAAATGCTTGTGGACCTTCACTCACATTGAGACGTTCGGCCGGGACCCCACGTGCCAGTAATTTTAAATTCTATCAAGTTATTCAAATCTAATTTGTTTATTAGGAAAGCATGATCATTACATGGTTAATGAAATAACGCTATTCCGGTAAGTTACATAATTTAGTTCAGAATTTTACATTCACCATAAGTAACATAACTCATCTAGAAGATTGTTACTTCTCAGCCCACTGGATTCTTCGATCACTGTGATACCCGTGGTGAAACATTGCTTACTAAGACGATTGGTTTTAATTTTGTTTACTTTTTCTTTTTTTCGTCCTGGTAATTGAAAGTCTGTTTGTTTTTCGGTAATAAGCTAACGATACCTCGTAAATATCTACAGGGGGTCCTTTAAATTAAAAGGCAAAATATCGTAAGTGTAAAGATACAGATTTAGATCTTGACATCGCGCTATACAAGAATCACATTTTGTCTAAGAAATATAAAGACAAAAACATGTGGGACACATTCTGTTTTGGCACATCTGGTCTCACCGAAAGTCTTCGCTTTAAGTGTTGTATTAATTATCCAGGAGCCATGCTCAGATGTCTAATTACTGCATTAACCAAAAATATTGTTACAACGCTTTTGTTTTGGACACCAATGTAGTGTTACAAGTATATTATGTCATTATGCATTTATGTTTGTGCTCTGATGTAATCATGGGCGTAAATTACGGGGGGGATGGGGGGGGGGGGGGGGCGGGGGGCTGGCCCCCCCCCAATAAATCAAAACCACCTAATACAACCCCCCCAATAATCATGTTTCTCCTGTAATGGGTGGAGACCTCAACCCCCCCAATGTTCCAGCCAAAGTTACGCCCTTGGATGTAATAGTTTCGACCTGAATGGGGTACTGGTTCGGGGGTGGTTGGGGAACTTTTTTCGTAAACGCCATGAGTTAATACGTATTATTTAATTTCCTATAGCCTATAAAGTGACGGGAAACAGCTGTAGGTCCTCGGGGTCCACAATACCCCACAAATAACCCTGCTCCCGTAAAACAACCATATTGACTTTACTTTTTAGCAGTCGTGACAAACGAAACATCATGCTATTATACACTATGCTGATCGTATTCTGTAAGGTAGACTATATTCTGTAAGAAAAAACATTTTTCTATGGGTCGGAAAAAGTGGATAACCCAGTCACATTCTAATCGTCTTAGCCTGTAGTCACAGGTGATCAATATTAATGAAAAATATCCTAAAATTATTTGTAGGCAAATTAGCTATGGCATAACAGTAACAAGGTTCGGACATCCAAATACCATGCAGGTTAAGGAGTCTGAAATGAATGGTCAACTCAATATCTGAGCACTAAACAAAGGCGAAGTGTTGTTATGTGGGGGAACAGATGCGCAGGCCGGACCACCGACTGATAATGGCTGCAGGGGGGCACATGACGCGTGCCAGCGTGGCGCGTGAGCAGCCCCGCCGCGAGATAAGAGACGGCGCCAGTCAGCGCATCATATCACGCAGAAGATCGGGATCCGGCTCCATGATTAACGAAGCGCTGTAACGCACCGAAAGGTGAGGCCGTTTTTACCCACTGCGGTTTCTCTCAATGAAATAATCTGAAAAGTCGGCTGCCGATTTTTATGGGCCCTGTTTTATATAGACTGACATCCAGAACATGCATTTTCAAGGTTATAGAATAGTGTTTGTCTGTTTAGGGAAATTGTCAATATTTGTTTATATAGTAAAATTGATTTCGATTAAATGTACTTATTAGCCTATTTATTACATATGCCAACCTAGCGTTTTAGCCCTCATATTCAAGTAATTTCATTTTGACAAAACGTATGAGAGGCGCTGAGAGAGAGACATTGACTGCACGGAGCGGTAGGATGTCGCTGGGGGCCGGACAGCGGCAGAGCGGCCGCCGAAGTGGGCTAGCTGAATGTGTACCTGGACACCACTGGTTTTCGATGGATCAATGCACGTTTTATGGCTGTCTTGTAGCCGATCCGCAAAGCGCCGGTATACTGTCGGTTTCCCTCTCTGGCTCTCCGTCCCTGTCGTGACTGATGACGGTCAGCGACGTGGAGTTGGAGCAGTAGACAAGTAAATGTGAAATATTGTAACTCCTGCTTTCGGGTAAAGTTGTAAACATCCAGTATCAAACTGCCTTTGGTTTTGCATGAGGGAATTAGTGTATGCAAACTAATGAAAAATGTCACATTGACACTTAAGTCACTATATATGTGACTACCGGTGCTAAATGAGTATATTAATCTGTTTACATATGTATAATACAATTGTCTTAAAGAACAGTTGTCGATTTCAGTTGCATTTGCTCTGTGTTGTGGCTGCTGCGGTCGCGGTACGCGTTAATGTGGAAGGATGTCTTGTTTTTTTCCCCACAAGTACTGTATTTCTCTCAAGTACATTTTGTTCGTTTGGCTGCGCGTGGGATTATTTCACTCCCTTTAAAATGAATTTAAACCCAGGCATGTTAAATTTTACTGACGGTGGTTAATTTGGAGGGTTGTACGGTTGCCCGTTCCCAATTATCTGTTTTAAAAGAAATGCAGGAATTTGTTTAATTTTTATTTCACGAATAAAACTGTTTTAATAACACGACGTGTCCGTGCAGCTTGCTGGCATATTCGGTATGCAGTTCGGTATGCGGCATGTATATACATAAAACGTGTCTGTTATTTTGGATCTCATGTTTGAGCTGATTATACGCAGAGGCACTTTGCTTCCCCCCAGACAGTAATGTTGGCCCCCGGCCCAGCTGCCAGCCCCGCGCGCAAGGCAGGCTGCAGATGGGTCTTCATACTGGGCCAGGGGCCTGCCGGCTGCCCCCTGCGTGTGCGTGCGAGGCTCCGTTTACCTTAGGATGGATTCCACCTGGTCCCCTGTCTTGTTAAGCTCTCCCTTAAAAACTGACGTGAGATCACCAAGTCCTAATCTTAGCGTTAACTATTGCGATCTGAATGGTCAGACTGGTTTTGGGGGTCTGTGGATTGTGTAGCCCGGACTCATGTGTCGCCGACGGCGACGGAATGACGCGTTTAGCGGCCGCCGCTTAAAGCGCACGTGTGCCGCCACGCCGATGTTCCTGTAGGGTCCTTTTGCGTTATTAAGGGCGGCGCCACCGACTATCGTTTGTGACTAAGAAGCAGTAACACATCATCTGCCCTTCCCCCATCTTAGCACACTGCGTCGGGCGCGTCCACCCTGTCCGCAGCCATCAGCGATAACACGCAATGAATCCTGGTTTTCAAAGTTCTTGCTTTGAAAGTATTTTAGGAATAGATCATCAAAGAATAAGACATAATTGATGCAAGCATAAGTCTGCATAAAAAGCCAATGCGTATGTGAGCTTAGCCCGGTTGGAGAGGTGATGCGGGAAGGTTTCAGCAAATACTGTCCATATCTGTGAGCTACAGCAGGATGAGCTACACTGACTCAGTCTGTTTTATTTCTTTGATTCTACTCTGGACTAATTTGAAGGAGTTAGAATATAGGTCAGCCTGACACAGTTTCTGCAGTCATAAGGGATAACACTCAAGCACAGTTACAACTGAGGAACATGACAGGCGTATTCAGAATCTCTTAACAAGGTCTAGGATTAGCTGACCAAAGTCACCTGTAGTCTCCTTTAAAAATGAGAGAGTCTCCGTTAGATTTGTTTTTGAGAAACTTAAGAAATGGCCAGCACAGCAGTCCTGCTTTTAATCTGCCTTTTGGCTGCAGAGTCGGTGAAGGATGCTGAGACCAGTCATAAGGGAATGCAATAAACAAAGTTTTAATAAACAAGGTGCTTTTTGGACACAACTGTAAATGCAGAGCATACAAGCGGAATCTGGCAGTGATATATGCAAGACGGCAGGTTAAAAAAAAAGGATGTAGGTCACACTTAATAACAGGCGTAGAGCATAATAGGCTATATGCAGTGATGGTTTATTAATGATCTCCATGACAACATCCCTCTACACACTAATGAGCACATCTGAGATCTCTGCTCATGGGGGTGGTGCCCCCCCCCCCCCCCCCCAGAGTGCCGACTGACCTTCACTCCCATCTGCTCACATCTGCACCCATCACTGGTGGCTGCTTCGATTTGCGGGGGCCCTCTGCAGTGGCGAGTCCCCAGCATGCGGCCAAAGCGTCGCGCCGAGGGGGGGCCCATTCCCCCCGATTCCATACGTTACTCACAGTTGCCATCTCACAGCTGGTCACATGCTAATTAGATGTGTTTTTTTTGTCATGTGGTCAATAAGCAGTGATAGAGGATGGGTGGATAGATGTGTTGTCTTAGCCGACATGAATGTCTGTGTCCTCTTCCTCTTGTGTAATCCATTCGTACAGATGGCTATTTACTGATTTCTGTAACGTTGTGATGCACCAGCGTTGTCGTGAGCAATACCTACAACACATTTGCTCACCACCTGGTGCCCGTCCGAGTCACGGCTGGGTGCAGGACAGGACACACTTAGGCGCTTAAGATTACAACCAAACCGCGACGGCTGCCTTTCTAGACCAGTGATTTGTGGCTTTTTGTCAGCGGCGGAGCCGCAGTGATGGGCAGTGGAGCCACGCGGCTCGTCTGACCTGTTTATAGCTCCGCACCTCTGTAGTGCACCCCCCCTCCCCCACAGCATCACTGGTCATTTCTGCAGCTTTTTTTTGTTCATTCAGGAGATGGTTTAAATTTCATCTTTTTTAAATGTTAACGTGTATTTTTTCTGGTGACGATACTGCACAATCAAAGGCTGCAGCCTTATGCATTCCACACAGAACCCATCTCTGATTCTGCATGGGCTGCGTACCTATTTGTCTTCCAGCTCACGTCTTCGGGGCTCCGCCTGACCTTAACGCTATGGATTTGGCCTTTGCTTCATCTTCCTGTTTTTGTCCCATACCTTTTTTTTTTTTTTTTTTTTTTTTTTAATCTTCGCACCATTCAAGGATGAGCATTTCTGGCTGTGTGCTGTGTGTGGGATGTGCCCTGAGCTGGAGTAGAATCCCGTCTGAGGTCCCTCCTCCTTATGTCCTGTGCTTCCTGCTCTAGGTTCCGGAATGCCGCCTCAGCCTAGAGGCTGAAAGGGAGCATAAGAGAAAAAGGGTTTCGAAATTCATGGCGAGCGTGTGCTGTCAGTTACTGCCTGGTCTCATCCTATGAGAACCAATAAAAAAGGGACCTACTGGCGACTGACAGAACACTGTAATCCTAACCCATGGGAATTTCATACCCTTGCTTGCCCCATCAATAGCTACAGGGCAATCCTAAGGAAACCCACATGAGCAACAGGCACAATACAGTAACTAAGTTTGCTACTAAATAGCTGGCCACAACAATTAATAAAATAAGGGCTTAAAATTGCGCACTATGTATGTCACAGCAAGACAACTGAATAATTTGTGTCAGAGCAGGAAAGCAGCTGCGAGTGATGGAGCCACTTACCTTCAAAGGCAGCACTGTGACCCCGTCAGGGGGAGGTTAGAGCCTCTGATGGAGTTTAAATTGCAGTGTTTTAAGGTGTCTAGTTTAGTCAGCGGGCGCCTGGCCCTGGACGGCTCACAGTTCCGCCATGTGTTTTTTAAGAGAATGGCAAAGGCAATGCTAATTAGCAGAGTGTTGGAGTGGAAGTAATGAATCACATTTGTCAGAGGGTCTGTCTAGCCCCAGCGCAGTAACTTACCCTTATATACCTGTCACAACTGAAGAGAGGACTTCAGGGGCACTGCAGACTGAAGTGAGGACTTCAGGGGCACTGCAGACTGAAGAGAGGACTTCAGGGGCACTGCAGACTGAAGTGAGGACTTCAGGGGCACTGCAGACTGAAGTGAGGACTTCTGGGGCACTGCAGGCATGTCTACTTACCTTTGAAAGCTCCAAGTCTTACTTCCTTCTAATTGCTCAGTGAGCGAATCACATTTTTCCATCTTCGTCTTTTGCAAACCATAAACCTTACATCTGCATTAAATCCTTTCTGATTGGTCAGTAATAGTTTCCTTTCAAAGCACTTCTGATAAGGCTATGCAGAGGCCTTTATCTCCATCACTGTGCCTTTTCTGTTGATACAGCAACAGTTAAGGATGTGCACCTGTGGCCTGCAGATTGCTGGATCAAGTCAAGGATGGTCCTGCTATTTTTCACATATGCAAAGCACTTCACCTGGAGTTTTTCATTAAAATGTCCAGCTGTAAAGGGTTCAGCTAAATGTGCAGTAAATGTTGACAGTGTCCACATGCATCATGCATGTAGCCTGGCGCTGGCCAGATTAAACCGTAGTTTTATGATGTGTCATGATTATTCATTTCATTATGACCATACGCCAAAGCCAAAACTATTCTAGTTTGAAGACATACCTAATGCTAATCGCATTTATGTTACAGTCATTTAATGGTGAATAAGTTAAATTTGTACATCAGTATGTATGTGAAATGTAAGAATAAGGCCACTGCACTTCGGAACTGGTGGCCAGATGTCATACCTGGGAAATATTTGCAGGTGGGGAATTTTTTTTAAGTGCATACAAAGGATTTTAAAAGTTCAGATTTCCAAAGTTGGAGTCTGTCTCAAATCTCACCCACAGTCTACTCAAACCAGCAAATACACAAGATATGATAAGGCTTAAAAAATGTATTCCCTAATTTGGACTGGATGGCGAGAAGTCTGACTGGACGATGGACTGTAGGCAGTGCTGTGAAATTTCATTGCTGGGAAATTTTTTGGAACAAATGAGAACGATTTAACTTGATAACAATCTTGAAAGAAGTCAGGTCAGACCTTTCCCAGAATCCACAGAATGTTTAAACTTCGCGTCAGAGGTGTCTGATGAACGATATGACACAAAAGAAAATAGTGTAAAGATACATCTTCTGTTTGCGGTTGTTCTGATGTTAACAGCAAGTTTAGCAAATCTGAGAGATGCATGTGAGGCAGCAGCAACATCCCTCTTCTGAAAAAGCTTCTTAAGACACTGGGATCGTTTTGAGATCCATTACTCCTCATTATTCAGCTGTTCTAGACCTAGCTCTCAGTTTAGACCACTTATGCTTGGTTCGGTATTTTGAATCAAAGACGAGAACGGCATCTGTCAAAGAGAAATGCAACATTCTAAGTTAGGTTAGAGGCTCACACGGGAATCACGGGACACAAATCGGGGAACACCCAGGACAGGATGTCGATCCATCACCGCACACCAAGACAGTGGAGGAAAAATAAGGCGTTTTGTTAGTTACTAAGGGATTGATCGAAATGTATTAATCGATGCATTAATTGCAATTTAAAAGGTATAAAAATAATTCCATCTGCTCCAATTTTTGCTCTTTCCATGCACTGTCATTTCCAAGTTAACCCCGGTGCTTGTGGTAAAATCTATCGCAGCCAATCAGCAGGCTGTGGCTGTAAGAGTCAACCAATCAACACGCTATGGCTGTAAGTGCCTCCCCAGTAGTTTGTGTTCGAACTGAAATTACTGAGTCTGGTGTAGGTACTGGAAAAAGGGTTCGGTAATTTCCTGAGGTGTGAACACAATGGAAGTCCCAGGTTCCGGAAAAAAGTTCTGGTTCCAGAGAAAAGTTCCTGAGGTGTGAAAGTGCCTTAATCATGCACATAATTGTGCACTGATTGCAACATAGGGATACCAGTTCACCTAGACCACGTTCTTTGAGAACACTCAGAGTAAACCCAACAGTCCTGGAGAATATACAAGCTGCTCAAACACAGGCAGAGAAATAGGTTTGGGGTTACAATGCTGACCACTTAGTCACCGAGCTGCAACTGGAAACTTAAATTATTTATTTAAAAGGCTATTGAATTAAAAGCCTTCCATTAATGTTCTAACTGCTTATCCTGATCAGAATAAGCATGATCAGAACCTACCCAGCGCACAAGACTGCGATTGTAATCCCATAGCATACAGCTATGAGCTCTGCTTAGGCTAACTGCATGTCTTCGGACAGCAGGAGGAAACCCGACTAGGAGGGAAGCCTGTAAAATCAATGCAGCAACCACGTAGGTGTGAGGCGACAGCGCTACTACTGAGGCACGGTGCCGCACTTAAGAGCCTTCCAATTCTACAAGCTTTTGCTTTGTAGTACGCAAACGTTCATGGAGTAAAACTACATTTCCCAGCACGCTCCTGGTTATTGGCTGTGACACAACTGATGGGATGATGTCACCTGCAGCCGTCGAATTGTATAGCGCTGGTGTCAATGAGTTTGGGCTTCGCTTACAGGATGGAGCGACTTCAAAAGTAAGGTTTTTTTTCCCCGTATTAAGCGTTACTTTCATTCTCTTGGGAAATTAATTATCAGATTATCTGATCTAAAGCATAAGTATAAGCGAGGTCCCAAAGATGTCTGTTGTGTAGTTAACTACTTACTGTACTTAGCGAAAATTATAACTTTGTAATTTAATGGAAAGATATTCAAGTAACGTTAGTAATAATTACTTAAAATATTTGACATATTCGCGATGGTTAAAATGAAATAGTAAATTATAGTAACTTAAAACCAGCATTAAACCAATTCTGCGGGTTTCATTATAATGTTACCATATATATATATACACACGTTTTTATGCATATCCATTGACTATAAATCGATAGCTGCTAATTGCCAATATGCTGGCTGTAGTTCTTATTAGAGTTCCTCCTGGTCCTGGTTGTTAGAAGACCTTATTGTATGATGTACTGAAAAAGCAAAAACGACATAAGGTATAAATATGCTTTTCCTAGTTGTGGTTCATAATTACACAGTATTTAGAGTTAGTGACACACTTCTTAGTTTGTTATTAAAAAGGGGGGAAATGGTGAATGAAAACAATAATCATCATCAGATCATTTTTAGCTGCTGAAGCTGGAAGGACTGACTTTGTGAAATGCATTGTTACATTTATTTCTCATTACTAAATGTGTAGCTATCCAGTCTGTTTGAAGCGTGGAGTATCTCCCTGCCCTGGAGTAACATTACCACATGGTACTCAGCTGTGTGGGAATGTTTTCTTGCCAAAACCGTGTTGTTCCTGCAGGCACCTTCGCGGGCTTCAGCTGCTCCCGCCTGGATTTCCCCGCTCGGTGTCTCCTGTCTTCCTGGAGTAAATCACGCAGTGTGACCCTGGTGTTGGTGGCCCTGGTCATGTGACACACGTGCTTGGAGGGAGTTCTGCTGACCACCGGTGTGTTTTCTGCAGAAAGACTTTGAGAAAACATGAGGTAAACTGCTAAGAGGTTGGTTAGAGGATTTAAGCCTGATGAGAGCTTCCCCATCGCTGACTATAGGGTGACTTAAAGGGGAGACGCCATGTTCCCGCTGCGCTGGAGTGATGTCACACATGCACAGCTCGGTAGGGAGCACAGTCTGGAACGTGTCTGATGCCAGTGCTGCACCCACACCTCGACTTATTCCTGAGACGGTCTGGCTCGCTAATAGGTGTCATCTCCCTTACTGATTAGTGACTGTGTTTTAGCATGTGGCTAATGGAACAGCCTGCTTGTGGAGCGATTTCAGAATGCTGTGCTGCCCATCGCAGAGCTTTCCTGAGTTTAAGGCTAGAAGCTGGCCTGAATGGTGTGGGTGTGGGGTTTCCCCAGCCGTGTCCAGGGGCCCTGCTGCTTGTGATACTGCAGGGGACTCGAACCTCTTCCGCTCAGCGGGCGACGTGGCTGCGAGGTCGAGCCTCCGCGCTCTGTAATGGTCTGGCAGGAAGCCTCCTGCACTTTGTGGACAGTAAATAAACTGCGGCCCCCACCTCTAGCTGGGCAAAACAGATGCTCCCCTGCCATTGACTCGGCCCGTGTGAATGAACACGGATTGTTTTGGGCTGGCTTTGGCGCACACTGTGCCCTCCAGGCATGCAGCGGCCTGGCGGGGGGGGCTGCAAACAAGCCACGCAGCTGGTCAGAGACCCGGCGGGCACCAGGGGGGAGGGGCTGGTCAGAGAACCAGCAGACGCGTGGAGGGGGGTG
>JAODJU010000039.1:669056-684103 GCA_026776725.1 Gnathonemus echidnorhynchus | reverse complement strand
TGTAGTGAAGCTTAATTTATTGTTGAGTAACTGATAGCTTAGCTCACTACACTTTACAAGTAGCTTGCCCAACACTGGTAGAGGCAGTGAAGATAAGGATATCCGAAATGGGCTGGACCCTGACTGGCTTTGATGCTGGACCCCATACTGGAATCATACCAGTTTGTGCTGCCTGTTTAGTCTGTTCCCAGACTCTGTGGTGGTCTGCAAGCCAGTCTGACACGGCTTTAAACCTTGCCTAGAGCTCCACCACAGCATGACCTTGCTATGTATTGACCTACAGAGATGGTCCTTTTAACCTCTGGTTTTGAGGGAATAGTGAGTTATTAAACGGAAGTTGAGCTGGGCAGTGATAGGCGAGTTCCCCAGGGGCCTCGGGCTGCGAGAGACAGACGCGAGGTTAGCACTAAAGGTTCTCCACTTTAAGCTGTAAGTGTTCAGGGCCCACCGGATCTCGGAACGACCTCCTTCAGTTTCAGCTGAGAGAGTTTGTAGCTGCAGAGCTTTTGGAACCCTGCGTGATGCTCTGTGCTGTGAGGAGCTTTGGATCTCGGGAGGCTGGAGATGCGTGCTGCTCGTAGTCTCACGGCAACGGGGGTCAGATGTTCACGGCAGGTTTTTAGCGATGCCAGCACTGTCTCTGGATGGGAAGTGTGTCTTTGCGACATGGTGCGGTCTGTCGGAGTGATATCTCAGTTGCTTTTCCTCACAGAGGAAGGGAGGTGCCTGTACTGAGCTTTGGGGAAGCCTGCTGGCCCCGATGATCTCAGAGGCTGTTTTTCTCGATATTTTACACCCCAACTACAATATTTAAACATCACAATGTGTTCCTGGTCCGTGGAAGGTGTAGCTTGGAGTGACTGAGTGCGTCTTTGGCCATGTATGCTGCAAGAAATCTGCATTGCCATGGCAACAGCAGCATTGCAAGGGATTCCCGGTGGTGTGTCCATCCCCCACCCCGCACCCCCCACCTGCCACACACACGTCCTTACAGAGAAATCCATGACGGGGGCATCCGGTCGCCGTGGGCCGCTGCAGTGACAGTGTCGAGCGATGAGGCATCTTGTCAGGTGACTGAGCAGCCTGTCACTCTGGGGGGGGGATGCTGCTATCACCCCTGTCCTCATTTGTGGGGGGGGGCTTTGCAGAGAGCTCTGCTCATGATGCAGGGTATGGATTCGGGGGAGAGAGGAATAGCAGCCGGGGCAGTTGGGACTGAGCCGGCGCTGTCACTGAATCAGGGCAGCGGGGGCCTTACTGCCGATTAAAGCTCTTCACTGCCTTTACATATGCATTAGACATTATGGTCTTGATATCTGATTTTTTTTTTGTAGGTATTCCAAGAATCATTCTTTTTATAGTCAACTTGTGATGGTGGAAGGGTAAATGACAATTATTGCCATTTAACCACAATTAATTATCAGTAATTAATAATAAAAATTATAAAATGTAAAATAATAAAAATGTTTCTTTTAGAGGACTTTCTTTTTTTTCTTTGACAAACAAATAAGATGCACCCTTCATGATTCTGTCTGTGATGAACAGATAGAGGGAGGGAGGATGAATGGATGGATGGATGGATAGATGGATGGATGGATGGATAGATGGGTAGAAAAGACTTCAACCAAAAAAATAATAAGCAGGGTGCTAAAACGACGCAGGTGATGGATCCTTCAGAGGTGATGAATCCTTTGTTTTTATCATATACAGACTAGCAGACTGTGGTTTCCCTGTTTGGAATGTGGGATGGATCAGGGCACCAAGAAACACATCAGAGGACGGGGTGAGCCTGGAAACGCCCCCCCCCAATGACTGAGCCGTTTTTAAGTAAGGCTCGTCTCCCTGACAGGTTCGTTAAACATGTCAGCAGATGAAAGCCTGTTTTCTGGCATGTTGCTGTATCAGCAGTCGATGCTTCCCAAGTGACGGACGCTGATCCATCCGCTGCAGCAAACAGAGCTTCTGAGAATCATCATTATGATGGAAATTGCTCTCAAGCGCACCAGCTAACTACACTTTTCCTGGAGCATATTTTTTACATTGTTGCCCTTTTGCAGACTGTGTGCTAGTGCTTCAGATATGGTGAGCAGACGTCCTCTGTCTGCTGCTCTCCGATGATGACGGAGTTCTGTCTCCATTATATACAGGCTTGGAGTCCCGGCCATGGCTGGTAACACATAGCGCATGTGATGTGCCTTTGTCCCCAAGCTGGCCTTGGTCCTTGGCCCCAGTTTTCCTTACAAATGATATTGGTGCTCCAGTTGCACGCGAAAGTGACTCAAATGTCATGTCCCCATTGACAGAGAGGAGCTCCCGGCCACCAGCTGTTACCCACTGCGTGTGTTTGGGGCAGTATCCAGGGCGCGTTGACACCCAGCCTGCTCTACCCACTGCGTGTGTTTGGGGCAGTATCCAGGGCGCGCTGACACCCAGCCTGCTCTACCCACAGCGTACTGCTGTCCTGATATTTCCCCTGAAAGCCCTGATCTTCGATGTTAGGTCTGCAGCTCTCAGTGAGCTGTGAGTGGGTCTGGCACTGTGTCTCAGGATAGGCTGAGAGTCTCACACTCCGTCTCCCTTTGCTCCTACAGTCGGCTGATATTTACACCTTTGCTCCTACAGTTGGCTGATATTTACACCTCTCACGAATTCATCAGAGGGGTTACTGCCGTTAGTGTCTTTTTAAACACTGATGCTCAGAAGAGGAGCTCTGGAGTAAATGCTGAGTGGCTCTGCATCCTGTGGTATAACTTACTGTTCTTAGTCTGGGGTTGTTATTAACTTTGGTCAGTGGTATTAATGTCCGGTAATGTAAATATTGTACTGGTTGTGTGTTTAATATTTGACCATAACAAATTGGTTATCAGAATTTTGAACTTAAAATCAGTATCGGTACAAGAGACAAGTTTCCATCTGGATGGGGCCTCAGTTTGTTCATTTTGTGACTGGGATGGAGATACCTATTGTGTGGGAGAGTGGGCTAATATGTGACATCACGGCACTCGAGGGAAGAGAATTGACCGCCATGTCTGTGGTCATCACGCTGGGCACCGTCACCTCTGCAGTCGTCATGCTGTGTGGTTTCACAGCAGGAAGCGGCTGTGTTGATGAGGTTTGGTATGCTTGGTATGTGAAGTCATTTGGCTTTCTGATTTCAGAAAGTGGCAGCTCTGACACATACGACTTTCATATAATGCATGAAAGCTTCTGCAGGTCCAGCGGGAACCCAGTATATGAGAGCGTGAGGCGATGGACACTGTGGATCTGCAGTCTTCCAGTGCTGGGGGTGGGTGGGATTGGGGTTTGTCTGCGGCCCGTGGGCCGGCACTGCAGTCGAGCTGCGGCCAGGAGCTGGGCACAGCGGCCTTTGCCTGAGTCAGCATGATGCACCACCGATGAACTTCTGATGAATTACCTCCCATGGGGACAGAATCTTAAGGAACATCTGCAGACAAAACATAAAGCCTGAGGTCAAGATCTCTGTACTGAGTTAGCACTGCGGCTGGGGTGTCACTGGTGGGGGAGGGCTTCTCCTCTTTGTGTGTGTTGGTCGGGGGGGTTTGTCACTGACACACGGTGGTCCTGATGGGGGAGGGGGAGTCTCCTCTGTGACTCACATCGCCTCCCGCAGGCTGGAATTCATCTGCTCTCCCTGGGTCCAGCATGTCTGTCTATCCCTTCTTCGGCAAAACTGGCATGCATCAGAAGTTAGATTAGTGATCCATATCACAGGTAGGTTACCAATTCAAGTGCCACGACGGCAGATGGAGATTCTTAAACAGAACTGCTCTGGAAGAAGGCTTTACGGCTGGTGTCTAGCTTAGTGTAATAGGAATCTGAGCCCGTGTACAGAAGGCTGTGGGTTTGAATCCCATATGTGGAAGCATAATCGTATCACAGTAGTGCCCTTGAGCAAAGGCCCAGCTGCTGTGGGGGGGCTGGACACTGCCTGAGCCTGCCGACTGAGCCCAGCCCCCACCTGTATGTATGTGTGTGTTGCGTCTCTTGCAGAGCAACTGTGACGCATTGTGCCCGTCTTCTCAGGGTCGCTTGCTCCGTGGAGGGAAATTGAGCTATTTCTGACAAGCAGGATCTCATGTGTTCAGCCGCACAAGCCTTTGGCTCCATGTACCAAACATCCCTCTCAGTTTGTTTACGTGAAGGCTGTTGTATAAGATCAGGGCATATAATCATTTACAAGATTTGCATAATATTTATAACACCATGGCGTTCCTGCTCTTAGTCATAGCCCTGTGCGCTACGGCACACTTCCAGTGCTGCTTCTCCCTGACAGAGGAGGTCGGTGTGATTTAGAAGCATTTTCACAGCCTTTAATGTCTCAGCACTGTCTTGTTATTACATTTGGTTTCAGTGAGTAACACTGAGCTGGGATTTACTATAATTACTGGGAGTAATTAATCACCAATTAATAATTCATTAATTAATTACACTATCAGGAGTCTAAAGTAGAGTATGTAACACAAACCTCTGACTGTGTCTACTCAATGCCAAGAGACGTCCACGTTAATGTGGATTTGAATATGTCTGCCCTTCATAAAACGCAATAAGGCACTTTTTTCATTGGATTCTTTTGCATTGTGTGTACTATAAGAGTAGAGTATTTCCAGATGTTTATTACTGCATGCACCTGACATGGCAGCTGTTGGATGATCTGTTTTGGTCAAACGCTGTGCAGAGCCCTGCTCACTTTACTCAGTTTCCATGGTAAGAAAATCACTTCCATGGAGTGCTGACCCTGAGCAACGTTCTGACGATTATCGGAATGGATTCCCTAACCCTAACCATGACCCAATGGGATAGACATCACAATCACGTACGGTGTGCTGAAGGCATGGTGACTTCTCATTTTTAACTTTTGTTAAGCGACTCGGGTAACAAGCCTTTTGTAATGTGACACAGGAAGGAGAGGGAATCCACAGAGGGCCGCTTTGGGCATCTGGCGCCGTAAGGGTGGGGAGCCAGGTACTGTTTGAATGGGCGTTAGGGGTTTAGATTTCGTGACCCGTGTTGATGGGGAGGTGAGTAACTTGTTATATTGTCATCTGAAGCCCTTGTGACTGACTGCAGCCTCCTCTTCATCTTCATTGGTTGGCGTAGAAGTTGTTTGATATCCATCAGATGGAGCGGTGTGATAGGACAGTGTGATGGGACATCTTGTGGTTCTCTCAGAACCAACCAGGAAAGGTTGAGCTACTTCTTAGACCCAATTGCTCTCAGGAGGATTGGTGCTATTAAATCAATGAGTTACTGCTGGCATTTAAATGCCACAAATAAGAGGACATGTGTTTGAGTTCTGGGGAGACACAGGGCAGCAGTCTGAGCCATCATGTCATTCACTTGCTGTAAGGACCAGGGCAGTTTTCCCTGGTGGGTTTGGACTTGTTCTCGTCGTTGGGTCAAAACAACCCCATTATAATGGCAATATAAAACTCAAGAAGTAGAGCTGGATGAAAACGAGCCTTCAGAGGAGTTCTGAAGGTAAGCTTGAGGCTGACGCGGGCGGTGTGAGCACCCCAGGGCCGTGGGCAGAGCATCCGCATGGTCATCATCAGCATGAGGCTGAAGCGGGCAGTGTGAGCGCCCCGGGGCCGTGGGCGGAGCATCTGCATGGTCATGATCGGCATGAGGCTGAAGCGGGCGGTGTGAGCGCCCCGGGGCCGTGGGCGGAGCATCTGCATGGTCATCATCAGCATGAGGCTGACGCGGGCGGTGTGAGCGCCCCGGGGCCGTGGGCAGAGCATCTGCATGGTCTTCATTCGAGCCCAGAATAACGAGCCTCAGTAAGGGTGCAGCTCCACTGAGGTCATTCATGCACAGAAGGTTGGGTTCCTGAGAGCCTGACATGGAGCACGAATATGATTCCCATGCCCGTCTGCCTGTGTCTTCTGTTCTCATCCACGGCTTTTTATGATTCCTGTCTGAGCCCTTCCTGCCTTTCTTCTCCTCTAAAGACTAATGCTTTTTGTTCGGACAAGCAGCCCTGCCGCTGCTGTCACGCAATCTCCCACCCTCTGGAGCCCCAGGGAGCACAGCGCAAGCGCTCTGCAGGAGGCTGAGCAGCTGAGGACCCGACGGCTGTGTTCAGGAGGACCATACAGCCGGGCTGCCTGGGAGAAACCTGCTGCTCGCAGGTCGTACATGGAGTGTCGGATCCCCACCAACGTACCACAACAACCCAAGTGCCCAAAGACACAATGAAGGCTCCCCTGCTTGGCACAGAGCTTTGGCTGGAGGGGGGGGGGGGGTCTGAGTAATGTGATTGGGACACTTGACGGCGCCCTGAGAAGGATGATACTTGGCTGCTTGAGTGAGGTGGCCGATCCGCTCGCATCCACGAGGGAATGAATGTTAAGCTACTGGCAATACAGCTGGGGAGGGGGGCGAGTGGGTCGGGGTGGGGAGGAGAACATTCTGGCTTGGTTCCTGTCTTTGTGAGGCAGCAGTGACTAACAGATGTAGGAGTGGGGTGAGACCCGTCTCAGACGAACAGCTGGGAATTTCTCGCCTGTGCCAGGGAGGTCATGCTATAGAACAGACGGCCTGTGTTCGTTCTTCATGCTCCATGCCCTGTGCTACTGTGCTGAAGACCCTGTGCTCCTGTTCTCCACGCCCTGTGCTCCATGCTGCTGCCTCCCCAGGAGCCCACTGGCTGTTAGTGATGAGCTTTTGTTTGCTTTTCTTCCAGAAATCTGTGCCACAAGAAAAACCACCGCCTCTTTTGACTCATTCTGATCAGTTTTTTGGTTTGCTGGCTGAGTCTCTAAAACGCTGGACACCCTTGAGCCCCCGTAACAGTGGGGGGTCTTTTACCTGGGGAACTAACCACTATCAGCATGCTTTTTAAGGCATGATCATCTCGCATCACTGCAGGGTCCTTAGCAGTGTGGTCTATAAGAGGTACGGTCGCAGCCAACGCGCTTCAGCATCACTGCCGTGAACCCAGGGGTCTGGGATCGGGTGTCAGCTCTGCCCCCGGTGATGCAGGACTCCCTCTCTGCTCGGGCTGCTTGCATGCCGTCCCTCTCAGGGAGCATGGACTTTGCTGAGTGCTGTGTTTCTTGAAAATCAATCATCTGACCATTAGCTTGCTATTGAGCACCTAATAGGCACAGAAAGGTGGCCATTGACCTGTGGCTTTGTGCTTAACAAACACTGCTTTTTCTGGAGAGCTGTGACTTACCGGCCCCAGCCGTCTGTCCCTTTCATTTGTCCCCTGAACGTCCTGCGGTCTCCGTCCTCCTGTCACTTTGGAACATATATATTTCGCACCCAGTTGTGTCCATAATTCTGTCAGACATTTTTTGGCGTCTAACTTTAGCTCCAGAAACTGAAATCATTGGTCCCCCCCCCCCAATCCCTTCTTTTATTTTGCTGTCTGAGGGTCCAGTGCACCTGCTATCTGTTTTTGTACCCTCTGTCTCTCATGGTTTTGGTGCCCACTGCCAGTGCCTTAGTCCTTTCCTATATTGCGCGGTGACTGTTCCATATTTTTGTATTTTAATCAAATTTGAATGTTAGTGTTCTGTCAGTTAAGGTCCTGGCTGATACTTTGTGGTTTCCCAGCGAACTGCATGGCACAGTCTTAACTGCAAACTTATGAGACTCCTAGCCTAACCTCGTAGGGAGAGTCAGCCCCCTCAGCTCTTAGCCAGTTGGCATGATTACGGGTCGCACTCTTGCCATTTTCCTGTTTTTTGTGACGCTGTGCACAGAGCTTTAGGCCCTGATCACTATGCCTGGCACCCCCGCTCTGACCCACCTCTACTCCTCTCTCCCCTCCCCAGGGAACCGTAGTTTGACACCAGTAGCCGAGGCGGTGGCAGTATCGGCGCCCCCCAGAGGCCATGGCCCCCCGCAAGCGTGCCACCCGGAGCTTCTCCTTCATCTTTTGCTGCTTCCAGAACCATGAGCACCCGGAGATCACCTACCGGCTGCGGCAGGACAGCGACTCGGCACTGCAGGTGCTGGAGCCTGCCCTGCCACTGCCGCCCAGCGAGGAGGAGCTCGACGGCATGTTCTCCGAGCTAGTGGTACGTTGCTGGGGGTTGGTGGTGGGGGGGGGTGGGAGGGCTGTCTGGCCTGACGTCATTCGCCTCGTGCTTATCCAGGATGTTTCTCATATGGTGACCTAGCACTGTGGTTTCATCATTCTACCAGTTTCACAGCTAGAAAATTCCGGAAAGTACCGTGTTGAAGGGGGTGGGGGGGAGGGAGCTCGTGAAATGCCTCTAGGCAGGACACTGAATCGCTAATCCAGAATATTCAGCAGTATATTATCCTAAAACTGTATGCCACATTAGATAAAATAGGTTGTCAGGTATTTAACTGGTGTCCTTTTAATAACAAATCTTAATAAATCTCAGCTGCTAGGCCATGACTGTATCTGCTTTAAAGATGAATGACTACAGGATTGGCTCAACTGAAGAAAGAAAGGGGAAAAAAAATCCAGTAATCCTGTAAATCTGCACTGGGAGAGATGGCCACTGCCTGATGTCACTAGGGCAACAGTCAGTTAATAGTTTAGCTAATTTAATTGTCTGTTTGTTTTTGTTTGGTTAGCAGTTTGTTTTTTTATGCTTGATTTGGTGATTATTGCCTCAAATCTATAAGAGCCTTGAGACACTGTAATGGCATTTAAACATCCCACCTTTCCAACCATCCCACCACCCAGGACACCAGGGATGCAGTGCTGCCTTCCTCCAGTGCTGCCTCCCTCCAGTGTGGCCGGTCTCCGGTGCTGCACCTCTCCTGTGCTGCTTGCTCCTGAGCTGCCTCTCTCTGGCTCTGCCTCCCTCCAGTGTGGCCTCTCAGGCGCTGCCTCTCTCTAGCCTGGCCTCTCTCCTGCTAGCACCCGCCATGCTAATTGCACGGGCTGTGTGGCCGGTGGCCGTCTCAGACCCTGTTTCTGCTTCTGCATGCTCGGGCTGGAGCTGCCATATTCTCCATTAAAGATCCGCTTTTCCACGTCGGATGCGAGACTCAATGAGGGCAGAGGCCGTGCTCGTGTGCAGATTGCTGCGGAGCTCTGGTTCTGTTATGGAAGCCCTTTTATACCACACAAGGGCCTTAAATCTGGTGAAAGCTGTTTAACTGGCCGTTTTGCTGCTGCCTGAACTCACTGCTTAGCTGCAGACATCTGGGTGCCAGATTGCTGTGTTGCTGTGCTTGTAAGTCAACACTGAAGTGAGCTGTGGAGCTGAGAGCTGCCGTTTCTCTGCGAGGTGCAGCGGGTCAGGGATGGGCTGTACAGGCAGACTACAGGGAGGGCAGTGAGACGTGAGAATGTAGGTTTGCTTTGATAACGCTGATGGTCCAGTTCTTCATTCTGCCCATAGAGGCTTAATTTCAGACTATTTGAACTAGATAAAATTAGCAACGGATCAAACCAGTTTGGTTCTGGTGCTAAAATTGACTCTGAACCAGTTCTTCTTGGCCTGTCAGTTCTGTCCCAGTTGACTGTGAGTTTGCGAGCTGCTGCTGGCAGAGTGGGGTGGTGCTGGATGATGTCCTGTCCTACCGGTGCGGGTCAGGACCCGGAGCAGAGCAGCAGGGTAGCTTCTCCGGTTGCTGTGTGAGGATTGACCCTGTTTCCTTTTTTCTTCTTGCATTCCCATAATGCCTCTTCCTGCTCATGCTGGCTCTGCTAAGAATCTGGGGCTTCCTCACTTTACCTTTAACCAATGTGGCTGGATCTGAGCCCCCCCTGCCTCAGATACTGATCAGAGGCCGGCCATGAACCACCCTGCCTTGGCTGCAGATCAGAGGCCGACCCCAAGCCCCCCTGCCTCGGCTGCAGATCAGAGGCCGGCCCCAAGCCCCCCTGCCTCGGCTGCAGATCAGAGGCCGGCCCTGATCCCCCCTGCCTCGGCTGCTGATTAGAGGCCGGCCCTGATCCCCCCTGCCTCGGCTGCTGATTAGAGGCCGGCCCTGAGCCCGCCTGCCTCTGCAGCTCAGTAAGCCCCCGGTAGCTCCTAGAAACTCATGTGGAAAACTGATGGATTCTCAGCTAACATGGACATTAAGAAAAATGATGATTAATTTGCAGTAGAAGTCTTGCTGTGAACTTGCAGTTTATAAAAAGTCAGATTTTTATCAAAGTTCATTAGCCACAAAGTCAAACTGTGGATATTATTATGATTTTCATGTAAGTCCAACACCCTGTAACACAGTGTGACCTGCGCATGAGGGAGACCCCCAAACCCCCCACTGTTGTCGACCCCTTAGGGGTTCGCTGCCAAGCTGAATGGATAATGTCTCCCGTGAACATGAAAACCTGCTAAAGTTTGGCACTGTAACGTCACTGGTACTAAACCCCGGCCATTTATGGACAGAAATTCTGTGTTGTTCACTGCAGTTCCATGCATGGTAACTCTGCTGGCTGACAGGCAGAGTGGAGTGTCGTCATCTCGACCCCCCCGACACCCCCCATCAGCACCCCATGTGTTCCTACTTGGTGACTCGCACCTCTCTCTCAGAGCATCACGGCCATGCTGTTGTTCAGAAGGTCGGGTCCCAGAAGGTGGGGCTCACCCCCAGCAGCCCTGAAGCTGATGAGCTGCTATGCCATTTGGCAGTAGGTGTCCCCCCGTGCAGGTTATCTCTCAGTGCACCCATCGACAGACAGGAAGGAGAGTGCTGGAAAATCGGCCAGACAGGAAATGAGCCGGGTGCCGTTTCCTGTGCGATTTGTCACAGTGCAATGGGCAGAAATGAGTCTGTCCTCGATGGGCAAAGACAGGAAATAACTCATAAAGAGTTAGAATGAGAAGGTGGGATGCTGGGGGAGGTGATTCCTGCTGGCTTGCTGGGGCGTTAAAGCGAAGTTACACACACGCGTCACCTATGAAGCCAGAACATTAGAACCTGCTCCCATAATAACATGTTATAGCTATGTCATAGCCAAGTCATACCCATGTTATAGCTGTGTCATAGCCATGTCATACCCATGTTATACCTGTGTCATAGCCATGTCATACCCATGTTATAGCTGTGTCATAGCCATGTTATTGCCATATCATACCCATGTTATAGCTGTGTCATAGCCATGTTATAGCCATGTCATAGCAATGTTATAGCGGTGTCATACCCATGTTATAGCCATGTCATACCCATGTTATAGCTGTGTCATAGCCATGTTATTGCCATGTCATACCCATGTTATAGCTGTGTCATAGCCATGTTATAGCCATGTCATAGCAATGTTATAGCGGTGTCATAGCCAGTGTGTCTTTGAGGTTTCGCCATGGCTCATTCTGTCAGACTGTGGTCACACACCTACAGGATAAGGGGCTCGAACCCCAGCTACACTCTTTGTTTATAGAGTTTGCATGGGTTCATTACCACAATCTGAAGATGTAGTTACAGTAATTGGTGAGTGTGTTATGCCTATACAGTTTGGGCCCTGTGATGGACTGTCGTCCTGTACAGGATGTATCCCAGCTCTGTGCTGCCTGACATGGGCTCCAATACCCTGCCCAGGATAAATACTCGCATGGATGGATGGTTGGTAGGTGGGTCTCTTGGACTTCTGGCTGACATCTGTGTAGCTTATAGTGAGTCTTTACGTCTGGCTGATGTTGTGCTCTGTGCTCTGTAGACCCAGATGCAGGGCGGGACTTGCTCCTCTTCCAGTCCCAGACTTCGTGTTGCACATTTATGTCTATTAAATCATGTCATTTGCTCCCAGAAATTGAAAATTAGGCTTCAGAAGGTTGGGGTGGTGGATTCCCTGCAAGGAGTTTATGTTCATTAGCAGCCTTTGTGGAAGGGTCACGTTATTTCGGCAGGGGGGTTGACCTGTGACATCGGTGTGTAAGAGGGGCTGCAATCTGCTGTAAACTAAAGCAGAGCCACATTTGTTTCTCCCAGTGTTTGATGCTTTGTTTGATTTTAGTGTTTGATGCTTTGTTTGATTTTAGTGTTTGCTGAAAACACGCAGCGATTAAAGTAGAGGAAGCAGGTGACATTCATAGTACGGAGCTGAGCATTAACCTAAGCATAACTAACAAAGACTGCTGACACCACAAAAACTCTCATAAAACAGTGAGGGATGCAAAAAGTTTTTAAGAGAGCCATTGTTCTGCATTCATTGTTTGTAGCCAGCCTCCAAAGGTTATATTTAGTTATAAATATTAGTTAGTAATGCTTTGTAATGTAGCTAGGTAATGTTTCATAAAGAGAATGTTTTTACTGATGCTAACTTAAGTTACCATTAGCCTAAACATTCTCTTTCAAAAGCAAACTCAAAATGTCAAAAAAAATCAAAAAAGTTACACGGCCATCTTCGTGTGTGGAATCGCCCTGTGTTATTCGTGTTGTTTTTAACTGGTGGAACTACGGGCCGGTTCTCAGGTCGTGTCACGGTACCACTGGAGAACCAGCTCCCTGTCAGCACCGGCACCAGCGTGGCATAGCAGTAGTGAACGAGCTGTACTAAAGGTCACTCAGTCCTGACAAAGATGCTCCTCAAATTCCCGAAGTGATGGTGAGCTGGGATCTGGTGGCCATAATGAAATTGAGAAATGGGGAGCGAGATCTTTGCCTTTGAATTTCTTACCGGGTACAAAATTAATCTCTGCTGTTTGACTTGCATGTGATTGCCCCACTGAGAGAGAATTCATTAAGCCAGATTGTTTCGTTTTTTTCGTCTGCCTTAAGTTATACTTAAGTGTGCATTGAGCGGCATTGTGGTGCTGCGAGGTCTCCTGCTTCACGAAGGGCAATGCGACCCTCACTCACCAAGGCCCTCGAATGAGCACTGAGATTCACTATAGCCACACCAGCAGGGTGACATGAGAGTGATGTGGAAATCCTCTTGGCTGTGTGGCGGCAGTCAAGCTGACATTTAGTCACAAAACAATCGAAAAATGTCACTGTATTTTCTGGGTAATCACTGTAAACGTGGTCAGAATGCTTTGGCACGTCTGTTCTCCATTCAACAGGGCAGCTGGATCCGCCCCCTAAAGATATTTTTCTTTCTTTCGTGTCTCTCCCACCCCGCAGGATGAGCTGGACCTCACGGAGAAGCACAGGGAGGCTATGTTTGCCCTCCCCACGGAGAAGAAGTGGCAGATATACTGCAGCAAGAAGAAGGTGAGTGTGTTTCTTGCCACTGGGGGCGCTACCGGTGAGTTTGTGGAGGAAGGGGGGGGGCAGGGACCCAGTGCAGGAGTGACAGAGGGGCACAGCTGCCTGAGCTCCGGACACTTCCTAGAGCTTTTTAAGCAAGATGACATCCCTGTTATCCTACACCCAGCCCCCACACACCCCAGTGAAACAGTGTTTGGGGGGAGCTCAGATTTCAGAAAGCGCCTGTGTACAGAGATTCCGGGGGTGTGAATTCCTCAGGAACAGAGAAGTTGGAGGGTGAGTCAGGCGCCCTGAGCAGGGCGATAGGCTCTGCGGTTCTGCCTGGGCGTCGGGCTGGCGGCTGCCGTGACCCACGATGCTCCTCAGCTGGTTCCGCCGGCTTCCCACACTTGGGCATGTGACAGCTTCGTCTCCTAGGAAACGCATCATAGGCCTCGTAAGGGCATCTGTCCATCAGCAGGGGGTGCTGGTCTGTATGTGTGTCTGCCTGTGGGTGTCTGTGTGCGTCTATGTGTGTGTCAGTCAGTCTGTCTGTCCATTCACGTAACTGTGTATCAGTATCTGTAGCTGTACTGTATTTCAATGATAACCCAGCAGTATTTACACTCTGCCTGCACATGTTACATATAACATGAAGTTTGTTTTCCAGCTGTAGGTGGCATTCACCTTCCTTAGTACTCAGGACATTCCAAACACTCTGTATTGTGGGATTTTTTTTAGCGCTGAGAGAACCAATCTGCCTGAGACATCCCTTTAGGTCCCGGTAGATTCTAGGAGTTTTTTCTGGGCTGCTCATGGAAACCTGCCCATTTGCTCACTTGTCTGTATGGGATAGGTCTACCTTTCCCGTCATAAGGTTCCGTGTACTGCAGTGGGCGGCTGGGGTATCAGCAAACAGAAGAATTAATGAATGGCAGGTGGTCAGGACTGCAAAGAGTATGTGTTTCCCTTTGGCTCTTGTAAAATGTCAAATTGGGGTTCTCAACCTGCATTCCAAGAAACGTGTTGTGTTTTAGTGCTCATATAATTCACAATTTGGAATAAAATGTAATTATTCTATGCCTTTTATTAGCGCTTTTCTGCTGAAGTTCTCTTAACAAAAATATTTTGCGTCTCATGGTGGTCTTCTGGAATATGTTCTTGTTTTTTGGGTAAACTAATCCTTTCAGGCCTGATTTCCATGCTTGGCTCTTCTTTCACTAACCACACTGATCTTTGAATTCAGTAGCAGTGAAGCATGATGCGTAGTTAAGTGAGGTGCTGGTGATCTGGCCTTTGCACACACTTCACTGGGTGAGATCTGCATCACACCCTAAGGTTGTAACACGTATACTCACAGTATTCATTTCATTACACTGCTATGAGCATTTATTAAGACATATTTATCTGCCCTGGCTGTAATGAACTTTGCTTTTGTCAGAATGTCTTTGCAGTTTCTGGACACAATGTAGGCGGAGCCTCATGCTATAAAAATACTAACCTAGAACTGGAAAACCCAATTAAGGTTCTAAATCCGTATCGTCAGGGGTGGCAGATTAAATGGGCACTGTCAGCAGTGCAGCATGGGGGGGGCCTCTTTGGCCTGGTTTCTCCATGGTCTGGGCACAGGGGTAAACGCTCTGAGCAGCTCGGGATGCTCACCATGGGGGGGTGGGGTCACGGCAGGTCATGAGTGGCCCCTCAGGCTGGGGGATCGGGGGGGCGTGGGGAGGCTTTGGAGGCCGTGAATCTGTCGGTGGGGGCTGGGGGGAGCCAGTTCAGTGCCGATGGGGGCAGATTTGGGCAGAAGACTGCTGAGTCAGCAGTGATGCAGGCCTGGGCCGGACCCAGTGTCATAGAGGGGGGGCAGGAAGAGAGGAGAACTGCCGACACAAACAGGAAAGCTGCCCCCTTGCAGGTGTGTTCTTTTTTTTGGGGGGGGGGGGGGGGGGGGGGGG
>JAODJU010000039.1:647434-659301 GCA_026776725.1 Gnathonemus echidnorhynchus | reverse complement strand
CTTTGGATATCTGTCACACCCCTCCCCCACCAGGATAAACTCGAGGGAACAGTCTGGGCTGAGGTTGATGATGTCAAGGTTTTTAAGGTCCTAGACCTGGATGACATTGAGAAGACCTTCTCAGCCTACCAGAGGCAGCAGGTGATGTGCATTTGCCATCCCTTTATACGGATGTGTGGCATCTTCTCTGTCGTTCTCTGTCATATGTGTCATTTGATGCTACCATTGACTGTTGTGCATGAGCCGTGAGGCTGTTGTCACCATGAAAACATGCATGTGAATAGCATGGTATTCATAAATCGGCAGAATTAATAACTGCAGAATCCTATTCCTAGAAAAAGTCAGTTGGCTTAACAGTCACCAGCACAGCTTGAATAACCACTGAAATGTTTCTCAAAGGTGTGTCAGTGACTTAACAATCTATTACCACCAATATTCTGTCAACAATGTGTTTAAATTATAGCAGGATGAAATTTGGTACAAAATTGTTCTCCATCAAGAATGTCCTGCCTCTTAATAGACTTATCCTTGTGTGTTGCTTTTGTGTGTTTGAGGAATATGTGACCCTAATTTGTTACAAAGTTTAAAAACATCATGTTTATGTATATTATAGAGTTTGCATTTATTTGTGTGTGTTTCTAATTGATTTGTTTTTATATATAAGTGAGGTACAAAAAATGTTCAGTTGACTTCATTGTGCTACTAATATGAACGATTGCTCAGAAAACCTGTGACAGCTATTCCAGGCTGCTTCCATTTTCTCCCACAATGCATTGCTGACTCATGGCTTACTGCTCTGATGTGGTGGATTTCACCCATTCTAACTTCTATAGCTTCTTCCCTGCTTTCTGCCTGCCTTTCAGGACTTCTTTGTGGTCAGTAACAGCAGGCAGGTGAGTCCCTCGATCTCAGCAATCACAGCATTGTCCATTATGCATTTTGTATATTTTATGATAGGAAAACAGTGTTACTGCCTGCCTTTGTACTGTGTTGATGACAGGCTGATTCGGCACAACATGGCATGTTACGCACTGTTGACTTGCTTCTCTGTAATAACACAGATTGCTGTTGCATCTCTTAGTGTGACTGTCAGGCTTTAATAACCTGTCTGGAATGACGACGCCCCAGACATTTCCGATTTGGGAGCAAACAGAAATTTCTGTTTAGTTATGTTGCGTGCTTTTAGCCTGATACATTCATCGTTCCTGTCATTCCACATGTAGTTTTTAGCCTTTTTATTGTAAAAAGTGTCTTTTTATGTTTTACATAATTCACTTACTTAGGTCTGCAAAATACTATATAAAAGTGTCATTTTTTCCCACATCTTAAACACATCTTTGCTCTCATGCCAACATTCCACTGTGGATCGATTTTGATCCCTTTTGATCCAGTTTAATATCCTATTGGAATTGGGAACGTTGCTAAGACAGAATGTATATTTCACCCATCTTCAGAAAGAGAACGAGGAAGATTCTGTAAGCTCTAAAAAGGTTAAGGAGCTGTCTGTCATCGATGGCCGGCGAGCCCAGAACTGCAACATCCTCCTGTCGCGGTGAGACTCCCACACTGAACTCGCCGCTCGGGGATCCCCCACGTTCCCCCGCATTCTCCCGCGTTCCCCCGCATTCTCCCGCGTTCCCCCGCATTCTCCCGCGTTCCTCCACATTCTCCCGCATTCCCCCACATTCTCCCGCGTTCCCCCGCATTCCCCCTTTCCCGTGATCTTTGATTTACGGTCTTCTTGGGATCTTATTCCAGTGGACAGATGTCTGTCTTTTCCATTAGTGACATTTTATCCTTATTATGAAATCATTTTTATTCTGAATTCATTCACTTTCTGTGGTTACAGTGGGAACAGAAGAATCACTGCACTTGGTGATGGTTACTTTTCAGTACATTACATTGTTACATTGTAATATATGTAGTGTACTTGAAAACATCAGGGAGATGTATTTTGTGGTGAATGAACCATTGATCAACAATTCTTAGTCAATTACTAGATACGTTTTCCATATTGTAAAAGTGTGGATATGCAGAACGTTGTTAAAATATTACCAGAAGAAACCAGAGTGATCCCTCCTGGTCTCTGTCGGGGTCTTGTCCCTGAAAAAAACCACAAGAGATAGGAGTTCTTTTTGTTTAGTGTCAGTAATTAGTAGTCAGGACCCACATTATCACAGAGCGGATTCTTGCCTTTGGGATGACTTTCTGAAGCCGTGTAATGTTTCAAAACTACATGACTAATGGGACCCATCCTAGGTACGCAGTCACCCGCGCCTCCGGAACATTCTCTGGGATGCGCTCGCTGAGAAACAAACCCCGGCTTGGCATCACACAGCCATGCATATTTTTGCAAAGAAGGACTTATTCTTTCAAGCTGCTTCTTATTCAGGCAGCACCAAGGCAACCCAGATGTAGGCTGTGTGCGGAAAGTGATATTTGTCATTGAGAAGCGAAGTTTGTAAGTGGAGCGCTGGGCCCCACCTGAGGGTCGTGTCTCCGACAGCTCTGAAGTGTGGGGGTGGGCTCTAGCAGAGATGGGGGGCCGTGGTGCCGCTGCTGACCGCCTGGAAGCCGGGTGCCAAAACCCGGGCATTCGGGGCACAGTCCTACCCATAGAGCTTACAGTCACAGGCAGGGGGGCTTTTTCCCTCCCAAATATGTGGCATCTTCTGTGATGCTCTGGGTCACCTGGCGTTTCTGTCCACACTGTGGCAGACGTACAGAGAGTGGGCAGCTGGGAGTGAAGGCCACCTGCTCCCTTTGTTTCTTCTTGGGGGGGGGGCTGACCCAGAAATGTATAAATATGCCACTGTATTCCTCAAACGCCACGGGGAAAATCCCATTTACTCTTATTGCGTCTCTTCAGGGGAAACTTCTTTCATCCTGCAACTTTCTCTATACTTAATGCAAGTTATGCAAGTGTAATAAAATGTTTATGTGCATTGTACATTCCATCAATGCCAAACTGACATTATAACATTGCTTATTATTGAAACATTTGCATGTATTAAAATTAAAGCGGGTTTACAATTTTACAGCCATTGTGTATCAAACCATTCACCCGGTCAACAGAGTACCTGCTCTGGCAGTGAGAATCAGCCATGCAGAAGGTGCCTGGTCTTCTTCCCGGTGTGGGAATCAGGGTTAACCCTAACCCTACATTAGACTGTGTGATACACAAATCACAGGACAATATTCCTGTGTTTCCCTTGCAGGCTGAAGCTGTCCAATGACGAGATAAAGAGGGCCATCCTGACCATGGATGAGCAGGAAGACCTGCCCAAAGATATGCTAGAACAGGTGGGTTGCTTTGAGCTTATTTTACTTGCTGCAAAGTCCAGGGTTGTCCAGACTGGAGCAGTTCCAGCTTTCTCCTGCTTGTGTGGGAGCAGCTCTGTCCCCAGTCGCTGTCCCCTGTCTGTGAGCCTGGACGGGGGGGGGGGGGCAGAGGGCTCGCAGGGCCCCCAAGCAGCAACCTGAAGGCATCCTTCTGCCAACCATGTGGGTGAGCCTAGGAGATCAAGCAGGTGGCATCTGAGGAATCTCTGCCACTAACTTCCTGTACTGCAGTCAGTCATTGTCGGGCAGCGTCTGTGTCTGACAGCGATACTGCACAGTCAGTCATTGTCGGGCAGCGTCTGTGTCTGACAGCTGATACTGCACAGTCAGTCATTGTCGGGCAGCGTCTGTGTCTGACAGCGATACTGCACAGTCAGTCATTGTCGGGCAGCGTCTGTGTCTGACAGCTGATACTGCACAGTCAGTCATTGTCGGGCAGTGTCTGTGTCTGACAGCTGATACTGCACAGTCAGTCATTGTCGGGCAGCGTCTGTGTCTGACAGCTGATACTGTGCTGTCTTCTGAGTATTAAAGCTTAATCTTGGCTGGCAAATGCTTTCAACTTCTCAGCTCCTGAAGTTTGTCCCTGAGAAAAGTGACGTTGACCTCCTGGAGGAGCACAAGCATGAGCTGGACCGCATGGCCAAAGCAGACCGCTTCTTCTATGAGATGAGCAGGTGGGTCCTCACACAGCGGCAGGTGTGAGATGGCAGGTCCTGGGCTTCTGTAGCCATGAAACAGAGATGTGAGTGTTTGTGGGTCAGAAATGCTGGTCTGAATGTGCGACACGTCCTCACAGACACGTCCTCACAGACACGTCCTCACAGACACGCTTGTCACCTGGCATTAGGCCACAGTCTGCCTAATGTTACACTAAGTGCTCTTCATTTAAAGTGATGAGTGAGCAGGTCAGAACACTGCATCGGTGCCCAACCTGGGTGACATTTTCAGCCTTGTGTGCCCCCTTGGGAAAGCAGCAGTACCACAGTGAAAGTTTGTAAAAGCAGGATGTGTGCAGATGTTACTTCAGACAAATTGATCATAACAAATGCAGTAACGGAAAAGTCTAAGCAGGGGCCACTATAAAGGGCCCTAAAAATAATTGGATTGGATCTGGGTTGGGGGCCCAATATGAAGCTTTCATGGGGCCCAATATCTCTGGCGACTCCTCTGACTATAACATGGGGAAAGACTGGCTCCGCTTTGTACCCGAGGAGTCCTTCTGGATGAGCAGGCTGGGCTTGCTGCGTCAGCGACCCAGAAGTGCCCGCCTGAGACTTAATCAGGACGCCACGTGTCTGTGGCCCAGATTCGCCTGGAGTGCCATGTGCCCTGGTCAGTGCAGGACACCGTGCTTCAGGACGTCCAGGTCTCTGCAGAAGCAGGCCGCTCCTATTGCATAGCCACGGGGACTGGAGTGTGCTGAGGTGTTTCTGGACACCTTCCCCTTAGGCTTTCGGCCGGCTGAGTAGGCGCTGCTCTATGAGGGTGCCAGGACTCCTGGGTGTCCCTTCAGAGGTTCTGCCATGGCATCCACAGGCATTGTGCTCTCATCATTGGTCACAAAGAGGAGAAAAGCGCCTTGCGGAGATGCCGGCAGCCTCCTGGGATAGGAATATTAGATGGTTATGTGTTGAACCTCAAACACAGCGTACAGAGTTTTGGCTGTTGGTGAGAGTCAGCGAGAATCACCGAATGTTGGGGAGAGTCGGGGAGAGTCGGTGGCTGCCTCTCACACCGATGTCTGCAGCACGGTCTGACACAGTCGGTCCTCATCGGTGTTGGTTTGGCAGATTTAGCATGTTGAATCTGTTAAATCAAACATCAGGCTTTTTGTAACTCATCTTCCTTCTCCTAGGATCAACCACTACCAGCAGAGGCTGCAGGCACTCTACTTCAAGAAGAAGTTCGCAGAGCGAATCGCCGAAATCAAACCCAAAGTGGAAGGTACTGGCTGCTCCTCCGGAGGACGGCAGGCACTGCTGTATGCCCAGAGGAAACGGCAACAAAGCTCTTCCTTTGTGAATGTCATGTTTCATCCAGTAAAAAGTGTTTATTTTGTATATCACATATTCATTGTTTCCTCCTACTTGCCTTGCCACCAGGGAGAGGAAATAGGAACTATATGATATTCTTTGTTAGTTCTAATGGAAGCGATTAGGTTATACTCCTGGAAAATATGCCTATGATATCATTTTCATCACTAATAATATTGGGACTTTGGTTGGCTATGAAGAAATCAACATTAAGTAAGAATTAAACAGCTCCATTTTTATCACTGTTCCAAATTTTTAACTCTGATAGTGTGGAGATATTTGCAGAAACGTTCCAGCCTTTTCATGAGATCAAATATATATATGAATATGTTGGGAAATGTTTGTAATTGCATTCGCTGCCTGAATGCTTGGAAATCAGGAGTTCCAGTCCATAAGCCAGTGTTCATATGGTGAGTAGGGAATCAGTGCTTCTGAGGTGATGCCGTTTGGCCCAGAATGTTGCAAGTCATGATGCAATATTTCTGCCCAGCTCTGACCAAGGCCTCCAAAGAGGTCCTGCACAGCCGGAACCTGAAGCAGCTTCTGGAGGTGGTCCTGGCCTTTGGGAACTACATGAACAAGGGCCAGAGGGGCAATGCTTACGGCTTCAGGATGTCTTCGCTGAACAAGATCGCCGACACCAAGTCCAGCATTGACAAGTAAAGCATGCAGTCATGACTGCCTCACATCTCCATGAAGTGTGCCTGTCCTGACGCTACCATAACATACGTAAAGTAAAGCCTGCACTCATGCTTAGGGCTGGACATCGTTCAAAATTTTTAGATACCTGAACAATACCTTGATTTCGATACTGGTTCCTGAACGATACCTTTTCTGATACCTATATGTTTTAAATTCAATCTCAACAACAAGAATACATTAAACATTTCAACACAAATCTTTTATTTGAACAAGTTGTTTTGTTAGTTATTAATTAGTTACTAGTAGGAGCGATCGCAATCACAACGGGGCCTTTTATTTATATTTTACTTACATAACCCGCAAAATGTTTATAATTCATAAATAAATCCAGCCAGCAGATTGATGTTTCATCTTCCACAGAATAAAAAACGATGTAATGTTATTCCGCTAAAAAGCGCTGCACGTTTCACTGCCTGCACGGGCAATATATGGATACGGAAGCAAAAAGGCATTGTCTTACTGTAGTATAAAATAATCCCATCTGCTCTGTCTCTCTTTCTGTACTTCTATGTTAGCCCCGGTGCTTGTGGTCAAGCATTCAGCTAATATTCGCTGTAAGCACCTCCTCAGTAGTGCCTCTGAGGACCTGAATCAGACAGAGCTCCGATGATCATGCTCAAAATTGTCGCAAAGTGTGACTAAATGCACGCAGTCTGGAGCCCTGTGGAGCTACTCCTTTGATTTCGGAGGCATTTTTTACACTAGACGACAAACAAAAACTTCAACATGCACACAAACCAATTCATGAGATTGTCTCTGGTTATACGTTTCTCCTCTACAAAATGTTTCTGTAATATTACATTAGACAGCCAATCACCAGTAACTTTAGATCTTTACACAAGTATGCTGCATGCTTATTAGCTCAGCGATGCTGAGATTTACTGTTTGGGTGTGGGAATTTGGCACCGAAAGGTTAAGATTAGTTAATTTTTATATCGGTAGGATTGGAGCATTTCGGTTGGTACCACAAAAGTACCAAAGTTTGGTACCCAGCCCTACTCCTGATAGCCGCGTTCCTCCATGAAGTGTGTCTGATCTGACGCTAACATACTTGCATTTCGTAGGACTGTCACTCTGCTGCACTACCTGATTACCATCCTTGAGAAGAAGTACCCCAAGGTGATGCTCTTCCAGGATGACCTCCAGGCCGTGGGACAAGCTGCCAAAGTCAGGTATGGAGCTTGACATCTAAGCCTCCTTAGCGACTTGTAGGCAAGTACAATACTACCTTTGGAATGATGCCTTTATTCTCCTCACACTTACCTTGGCACTTTTATTCAGCTTTTATTTATCAGAACAACACCTGTTCAGACTGTGACTGTGCAGATATTTCATCATCAGGTCATCAAGTCCAGTTTCTTTCGGTGTTAAAATTCTAAGATACGTGAGTTTTGGACATGCTTCCCTAGTGCAGGCGGGTTGGCTCATTGTCGCTGGAAGTCAGGGCAGACTGGTTTAGTTACGAAGGCTGCAAGTGCTACTAGATTAAATGTGTTAGAGCTGCCAGATTTAGCCAGATGTAGTATCGCCTGTTTTTTTTTTTTTTTTACTGCACAACAGGGAGTGTGAGGTGAAGCAGCAGAGTCTGATTAAATTACATGCATAGTGATTTTGCTACGCAGCAGAATATCGCATACCTGTCTTTAATGAATAGCGTTTGTTTGTCGTGTTCATTAGGTCATCACAGTGTCAGCTGATCCCGTCTCCCCTCGATGAGCCAAGGCGGTGGGGGTGGGTGGTTACATGTCGTGAACAAAGCTCTGACTGTGCACGCTTACATTCAGTGCCGAGCTCCTGCTCCGATAGCATGATGTCATCATGTAGGCATGAAGTGATGAGCCTTATTCTCACTCTCTGTGGCACTGCTGGGGTGGCCAGACTGGTTTATGGTCTTATTTGGGAACCAGTTATGCGGAAGTTGTTCGGATAGTATTCCTTGCTGCGAGGAATCATAGAACAGGTCAGGTCAGGTCAGGTCAGGTCAGGTTGGGGAGCAGATACTTGTACAGCGCGTTGCCACACCCACCACGTGACGAAACACCTCCAGATCCCAGTTGGTGACCCCCCAGGCCAACATGTGATCCAATCCCACCCTTCAGAAATGGCCATCTATCTGCCATAACCAGGTGTTACCTGAGCGCCCCCTTGTCCTGATCTAGCTGCTTGGGTCCTCATCAATGAGGATCCTGCAAACCAGATCACTCTCAAGGAAACGCGCCACATGGCCGTAGCGCCATAGCTGATAGTCCCTCACAATGCAGGTAATGTGCCTCATCTGGGACTCCATGAGCAACCACTCGTTCAACACAAAGTCAAACCCGCGGTACCTAAGGATTCTTCGAAGAGACACAGCACCAAAGGAGTCCAGTCTCCTCAGCTCACTGAATAGCATCCTTGTCATACAGCAAAACGGGGACCACCAAGACTCTAAAGACTTGCTGGTGGCTGTGCCCAGGAGGTTATGAAAGGCCTGGATCTTGGTTTTTATCCCGGTCACTCGCAAGCCCAGACACTCAGACTCCTCACTCAGAGCCCCAGTCAGAGCCTCCATTGACTCTGGCAAAATCAAGATCAGTGAATCTTTCTTCACCAAAAGATGCTCCACCGCCACAGTCCTGCCCAAAACCCAGTCCATGCAAGAACTGAACAGAATAGGAGGAAGGACACACCCCTGACAAACCCCAGAATCAACTGGGAAGAATGCAGAGGTTCTACCTCCACTCTGCACAGCACTCACAGTACCAGTATACAGGCCGGCCATGACGTCCAGCAACTTCAGGAGGATCTCACAAAGTCTCATGATGTCCCACAGGACAGTACAATCATCTGAGTCAAACGCTTTAAGAAAATTGACAAAGGCTGCAAAGAAATCCTGCCGATATTTGCACTTGCTCAAAGAGAACCCTCATTGCCAGGATGCAGTCAATGGTAGACTTCTTAGGTGTAAAACCAGACTGCTCCGGTCACTGCTAGGCAAGCAAGTGATCATGGATCCTGTAGAAGATGACCCTAGCAAGGACTGTACCTGGCACTGAGACCTGTATATATATGTAGTTGCCACAATCCAGGCGATCACTGTTCCCTTTCCAGATAAGGACAACATGTCCCGTTTCTCAGTAATTGGTAAGATGTCTGTCTCCCAAATGGAAGCAAATATTGCTTGCAATGCTAGGAGGGCAGCCTAACCGCAGCCTGGAGAAGTTCACCCCAGATACCACAGATCCCCACAGCCTTCCCTACTCTCAGCTGGTTCACCACCCGTGCAATGTCAGTGAGATTGGGTGGTTCGCAGCAAATTGAAGATCAGCCTCAAGAACTGTGGGCCCAGGGATGCTCAATATCCTAGTTGGAAGATCAGCTTTAAACAGATGCTCAAAGGAACTGGGTCAGCAGGTCACAACTGCAGTGTCATCTGTAAGGACCGTTCCATCACCCCGCCCTGACTGAGACGCTCCAAAGAACAGATTCAGATGTGTGTAATGCTTCAATTCCTTTGTATGCAGGACATGGTTCTCTAGACAATAGATGTTGTGCCACTTGCTGACAGATTCCTCTAACAGACACTTCTTTATCTGGCCTCAGGGCCCTCACAACCTTCTCAGTTTCCAATACAGACTGGAGTTGCCATCAAGTTGTCCACTGCGACTCCACTCAGTAATATCCAGGGTACCCTGCAAGATGAAACTTCTCCGTCTCAAAACACTGGAAACACCAACACAACCTTCAGTTATCTTCAGGGTCTTGTCTCCCACATCACATTAGAATCGGAAGTAGCACCCAAGTCTACAGGTTCTTCACACAAACTGTCTTATTAAAAACAGCCTGGCCAGGACCAGCCTCCTCCTCCTAGTAGATGGTAGCCTACTAGACCTCAGCTGAATCTTCAGAGTACAGAAAACAGAACATCAATCACAAAACATCATGCAGTTTTACTTGCTCTCCTGCCTTTGCAATGGAGAGAGAGTCTCACCTGAAACTGAATCCCACCCACAAGGTGCCCCTGGACAGACTGTGGTCCAGTGAAGAAAAGCTGCTATTCCTACTTCAGGTGTTTCACTGGCCCTCTGGCCCTTTTCACACAGCCGGCTGCCCGTCGCTCGGGTGCCTGCTTGGGGCTGGGGGCAGAGTCTGTGCTCAGAAGATGGATGGTCAGATTTCAGAGAGCCCTGCTTTTCCTGGCAATGAAGTGTCTCTGTAATTACTCAGTTGTTTGAAGGTGGTTTGTTTATGGGAAACGCAGTTCCATTTTGATAAGAGCATTATGCCAAGCAGACAATGTAATGCTGTTCTCAATCTATTCCAGCATGACTGAACTGGATAAAGAAATCAACAATCTGCGTAGCGGCCTGAAAAACGTGGAGAGTGTGAGTACACTGCTGGGGACGGGGAGGGGGGCAGGGGGACATACAGGTGGTGACCACCGACTCAGGCAGCAAGTAAGAATGAAAAGGCTCCATCTCATCTAGTCAGACAGCAACTGTTGTCAAACTAAAAGCAGTACAAGACTGTTGAGTAGATTACATGAAGCACCAGATGCAGAAGCGAGCAAGACTGGCTATTATATAGACACTGTGACCAGAGAAGAGCCAGAAGCTTAATTTAATGGTCAGTGTGAAGTGTGAAGTGTGAAGTATTTCAGGGGAATGAGAGAAGCAGGGTCAGTTCTGCTCTGGGAGAACAGTTACCTGGGTCGAAGAGGGCACTTTCAGTACATGAGGTCTACAGGATGTGCACATTTTTGGATTAGCTTGGTTGATTTTCATTTTTTTTTATAATAAGATGCTGCAGTTGATTGGCAGTGACAAATGGAGGTGTAGCTGTCTCCTCGTACAATTGGGTTTCATAGAAGGCTTATGTTTAATTTCCTCTCTGGTAGGAGCTGGAGTTCCAGAAGAAACTGACCCCAGCGCTGGGGGACAAGTTTGTGTCGGTGGTGAGCCAGTTTGTGACGGTGGCCAGCTTCAGCTTCTCTGATGTGGAGGACTCCCTTCAGGAAGCCAAAGATTTGGTGAGTATGAAGTGGAAACGACTTCAGGCCCCTGTGGTCTCTTTCAGCACTTCAGCAATGGGTGACACACATCAGGCTCTGTTCCTTGCTTACAAATTGAAAGCTATCCAGCAAACCAGTGCAGCTGACAGTGTCCTGTTACCATAAGCCTGTTACCCAAAGCCGGCTTTAATTACTGGTTATACCTCCGATACCGTGTCACCCTGAAATGGCACGACAGGAGTGTCAGTGGAACTGGTGATACCAGAAAGTTTGTTTCGGGCCACCATATGATGAGAGACGTGACAGCTGTTATCTGAGCTCTTCCCACATAAGGCTGTTTTGTCCTTATTAATAACATTTTAACTGAGCGTGGAAGACAGATGCCTATAACTCCACAAGCTGAGCCTACCCTTTGGGCCTGGGTGCACGCTGAGGGGGGCGCTGTTCGCTCTGACTCAGGATGCTTTCGAAAACCATGGTGCTGAGCTGGGTGAGATAGCAGACCGGCACGTCATTACGCCCAGTAGGGGGCATGACAGCAGAGCCACGGCCCGTTCTGCTGCTTAAATGCCTTCCGTCTCATGCGGTGGCAGTTCCAAAGGGCTCTGAGGCACTTCGGTGAGGACGGCGGGAAGGTGCAGCCAGACGAGTTCTTCGGCATCTTCGACCAGTTCCTGCAGTCCTTCGTCGAGGCTAAACAGGAGAATGAGAACATGCGGCGTCGCAAGGAGGAGGAGGAGCGGCGAGCGCGCATGGAGGCCCAGGCAAGCCAACGGGGGGGGGGGGGGGGCGGGGGG
>JAODJU010000039.1:581303-614412 GCA_026776725.1 Gnathonemus echidnorhynchus | reverse complement strand
GGGGTGGGGAAGCTCAACTTCCAGAATAAATTGTATGAATATATATAATTTCATTTTCAAAATGATAAATATGACCGAAGTGAGCTGAATAACACGGGAAGTTCAATATGTGTTCAATAGTTATTTTATTGAATCAGTTCAAGATCTAGTGCTAGGTTTTGGTCCAAGAGAGAAGGTCATTATGTTACCAAACTATAGTCGTGCTATGAACTTAATATTCAAGCTTGGTGCTGAACATCCTGCTGTTCGGAGGGGAGAATGACTTTGTAGGTGAGTAAAGTTGTTGGTTTGCATCCCCAAAAACAGCAGCAAACAAAACACTGGTATGTATTGGCAATAGCTGCCTTTCACCATTTTTTTGAAGATGATCGTCTCCTTCAAGAAAAGCTCTGTTACAGGTGTCACGTCTTGTCACCGGGGCCATATTGGCAGAGGATCTATGCTGATGAGGCCAACAAGCTGGTCATAATCACCTGCACGTCAACCGAGCACAAAAAGTGATACGCAGGGAGACCTACCTGGGTCTTGTCATATGCAGCAATTCATTTTGCACATCATATGGAACTGCTCAGTGTAGCACTTTGTGATGGTCTGTGTGCCCACATTCTGGAAGGCGATGGCAAGTATAGTGCCCCCTTTCTTCCACACCGAAGCCTGCCATTTTCTCACAAGGCGCATTAGTTAAAAGTAAACTGGATAAAGGCAGAGAATTCTCCAGAACATTAGCAACAAGCTGCTCCTACATAGTCTTCCAGCAGTAGGAATAATTTCAGAACAGAAGTGGGGGGGGGGGGGGGGCGGGGAAATTTAGAATGCCGTATAATGACAGTATAATGAGTACAAAATGTGGGATTGTTTAGCTATATGGAATTTGTCGTCAATTTATAATCAGCTGTATTTTATTGCAAATCAATTGTACAAACAGAAAAATACAAATTCGATCGATTTGCTTATGGTGGATTTGCTGGAGGTTCTGTAATCACTCCTTGCACTGATACGTCTGGTGCCTGAAACACTGTTCATCCCACATGTCGTCTTCCAGTCAGCAGCTGATAAGAGGAACAATGGCACCGATTTCAGTACTAATGCCTCAGGCCCTTCATGAGAATGTCCAGCTTCTGCCGCCACCATCTGGCTGAAAAAGCTCCACTTCCACATGTCAAAGGAAGCTGCTTTAAAATCACAATTCACTTTTTTTCCCTGTTAAAGGAATCGATTTGGCAGCTCTTTGCAAATGATCTCTGTGTCAGGGCCAAAGCTTCGCAACACACATTGACAAAGAGCGGACATCACAGAGGAAGAGGTAGAATAAAACAGCTTTAATGGTGTCACGCGGGAAAGCTCCCACTGGTGAACCTTGAAACTAGGTGTTCCTAGAGGATGCTACTTAAGTTACACAGAATAGCACTGCTGATGTTAAGCAAAATCTTAATTGTTTCTTATATTGTTCAGTCTGCCTTAGACTTCCTGAGCTTCTGAGTGAATGTGTAACAGAAAGCATTAGAGCTTCATTACGGAGATATGAGCATTTGATACAAAGGTCTCTCCTATACCAACATTTCATTAAGAAAAATACATCTGAATAATCTTTTGTACAACCAAAAAGAAAAAAAAAAACCTGCATATTCAAGAGTTTTAATATTATTAATATGTATATATATTTCTTTCTGAATTAGAAACTATTTCTTGAAATGGTGATGAATTTCCACTGGGGTAATGACCATTCCCCTCCAATCACTGAAATACAATATTTTCACATACAATAGAGTCAAATTAATTTGACGAATTTAAAATAAATGTTCCATAGATACAAAGGTTTGAACTATCATTTCACCTCAGACCTGTCTGGGAAATCACCCCAGGAAATCGTAAAGCCATTCTATTAAGTGCAAACAATCTCATACATACACACACATTCACACACTATATTATAATTAGTGTGTGCAGAGTCGCATCCAGCTTTTAGATTCACAGGTTGAAGCCAGATGGAAATGACGTAATGTCAATGGCCCAAGAGCATCTAGATTTTGTTCCTCTGTTATATAAAAGAAAAACAGCAAACCAAAAGATATCAGTGCAAAAATACTCAACTCTGAGGTCCTAAATTCATTGAGAAATGGTTCAATCCATTAAGGTTTACATATGGAAGCAAACAGTTCTTCAGTCTCCCTTTACTAAGCAGGTTCAATAAGACTATACCTCGTTCAGAAATTGTAAAAAGGAAAAAAAAAAGACTGGGGAGAGATCTGGGGAGGGAGCAGAGAAGCATGAATGGACAGGGGTCTCCCTCCCCACCCCCCGCCACCCAGTCCATTACAGCCACTGCATACTATTGCACTTCACCATTCCAGTATTTTGTTTATAGATCATATCTGTTAGAAACACCCAACAAAACAAAGGAGGGAAAAATGGGGAAAATAACAGGAAGCTGTGCAGTGCTGAAGGTGAAGACCAAGCTCTGGTGAGGTTGGAAAATTAGGATTCATAGCAGCAAAAGAAAAGAAAGGAAAAAGGAAAAAAAAACTATGATGGCTATACTACCGTCCCACTGGGAGAGCTGGCCTGGTTTTGGGATGACAATAAGCCCTGGAGGGGAAAAAAGGAAAAAGAAAAAAAAAGGATAGATGTGTTTCAGTCTTTCTAAACGAGCACAATCATTCAGCTGGCCGCCCCTCTCTCTAAGCGCGCAACCGTGAGCACCCTGGCGGGCCCGTACCAGCAGGAGGCCCTCTGCCAACATGTATGAATGCATGTCACGTCACAGAAAAGCGCAAGTATGAGAAGTGCGCCCCCTAGTGGTGCAGAAGCTTCACTGAGCAGGGGGACATCCAGGCCAGAAAACGCTTTCTAGAAAATCCAGACAACATACATCTCGCGCAAGCCACGATGCCGATTGAGAACTATCGGGCGTGACTGTAGATATTCTGCATAGAATGTTACAAAATGGGTCCGACGGGGTGGCCTATATTAAACTAAAAGACAACCAAACTAAAAAGACTAAAACCAGTTTAAGCTTCAAATGGGAAAACTTACCCCTTTACCCGGCCGTGCCCAGGTGCAAATAAAGCCCTCCTGGCAGGCTGTGACTAGACAGTCCTCCAGAAATATCAAGACCGTGAGTCTTTCGTGTGCGATCTTTTTACAGATAAGAGGCTCTAAGAGGGGCACGTCCTCCATGCAGGGACACAGTGTGGTGCCCAGGGTCTTGGCGGGGTCCGCTTTGGTTTTGGGCAGCAGGTTGAGCTTGTCGCTGCTCTTGCTGCTGATGTGCCCCATGCTGTGGTTGCGCTTGTGCTCCTTGTCGTGGTGCCGCTCCTTGCGCTCGTGCAGCGACAGCGTGGCGAACTTGCCGACCCCTGAGGCGGCGGCGCCGTCCGCCAGCGTGCTGCCCTTGCTGCCCGCTGCATTTGCTGCAGAGTGCGGCAGGCTGTTGGAGCGCGGTAACGGTGCCGGGAGCGAGTTGCCTGGGAGGGTCACCCCGTTGTTGCCGTTGGTGCCCGGGTTGGTGCTAATGACGGCATTTGGCACACCTACGCGCGGGCTGCTGCCGCCCATGACGTTGGTGTGCGTCCTGGTCCGCGACAGCGGAAGGTGAGGGAACAGGATGTCCTCCGTCAGGTCCCACAAGCATAGCTGAGTGTCCTGGCCTACTGAGCCGAACCGGTATGTCACACTGACGGGCCTGCTGTCTGTAGAGTTCCGCTTGGAGAGCCGCGATTGCGTGCTGTTGGCCCGATCTCGGCCGAAGTGGATCTGGTCCTGGATGTCTTCGTCGCTGCCGCTGAACTCCATAGGCTCGCTCTCCTCTATGCTGGTGGTGTAGTGGTCAAACGACACCACGCTGACCCAGGACTTGTGGCCGTGGCCCCTGGCGATGACTCGGCAGTCGGCGAACGACCAGACGGTGACCAGGTCGTCCTCCCCCCCTGCCACGATGTACTTGCCGTCAGGACTCCAGCACACGCACAGCAGGCCCCCAAAGTAGCTCTTCATGGTGCCGTGCAGCTCGACGGCATCGAAACTGAAGACGCGCAGGAAGCCGTCCTGGCTCACGCAGGCCAGGAACTTGCCGTCGGGCGAGAAGGCGAACTCGTTGAGCGCGCCCTCGCCCACCGTCCAGCGCAGCAGCGGGTTGCGCGTCGACTTGCTCTTGCAGGTGTGCACGGCGTAGCCGTCGCCCTGCTTCAGCAGCTGGTAGTGTGGCGCCGTCGTGCCGCAGGCGTGCTCCACGTTGTAGAGGTACATGCTGCCGCTGGAGTGCGCCACCAGGAAGAGATTCTCCGAGGCCGGCAGCCACCTCACGCACGTCACCCGGGACTTATCGATCAGCCTCTGTCAAGCAGGAGCAGGCAGAAAGGACGCGAAGATCATACCACGAGCCGACATCAGGACACACCGCATCGCTTCACCACCACATTATGAATCAAAGAAACGAAGCGGGAGAATAGAGGCTCTTATCAAAAGCATGCTGCTATTTTTATTTATCTAGCTTTTCGCTGTAAATTTAGCTACCAGTTCCCCATTCTTTGAGGGCTGCTTCCATGATTGTTTACACTAGAAGGCAGTTGACGTTTGGTCATCCACTACACATCCAGGGCCAACCGATCACATTATCCCACAATAAACCACAGAGCACCATGCAGGAGAGCTAGGTAGAGATAAGAGGAGCACTGCTGCATCCGCTAACAGCCTGTAATTCCCAGGCACTCCGGGGACCAGAGTCATTCCTTGTATGGCTAGTTGAGATAACAAGCCAAAATGCTAATTTATTTGACTGCTCAGGAACTCTAGGTAACAAGCAGCAAACGATACAGTTCACACTTAAACCACAGAGCTAAGCTTCCTTCAGGAAAAGATAGCTGCCAGTTCTGTGACTGGTGCATTTCAGCTCGTCTTGTCTCTTTACCACTAGCTACCTGTCTTTTCACTACTGTGCACTCTCACTGTAATCTACATTTCAGCTAATATTAACCAGTAACTCTGGGCATTGAGCTGTAGTAACTGACATGAATCCAGTATAGCTGAAGGTTTTTTTCAGAACCTTCTGTACAATCTGTTTATCATAAATAAAATTAACATTTTCACTTTAAGTTTATTTTCTGGTGGGACCATGGGAAGCACAGTAACACTGTACACAATAAACACAAACTGAAGTAAATAGCACAGAAAAAAATTGTACTGTATGAAGGTTAAATTCTAAGTGCTATAAATCTTAAACCCCACGATGACACGGGTAGAAACTCCACGCATGGCGGAGACTCGAACCCTGGACCCAGAGGTGTGAGAGAGCAGTGCTAACGACTGTGCTGCCCCCAATAAATTAACATGTTTAAAATAATATTAATCAGTACTGATGGACCAACAAAGACGGAGCTTCAGAGCACGTTCACCAATCTACACTCACTTCCTCGTTGAACAGCTTGCTGGTCTCCTTCTTGATGGGGTCGATGAGCTGCACCTGGCCGGCCGTGAAGCCCACCAGCAGAGAGACGCTCTCGGCCGTCGCGGTCAGGTGGTTGAAGTCATGACACGTCGGCTGTGTTCCCTTGTATATCCTCTTGTCTATCGGTTTGCTTAGATCAGCCGCCTGCACAGAGCCAAGTGAAAAAGTGAAGGAAGCTGCGAAGAAACAGAACTGGACAGGAACAGGCGGCAAAAACAGGCACAGAGAACATAAAAGTGGTGGGGAAGGAGCATCAAACAGAGAGAAAGAGGAGCAGCACTGCAGAGCAGGAGAATGACACAGCACTGCAACAAGAAGAAGATATCAGTACTCTGTCAATCATGACATCTGTACAGGATCTCATCAATTTTCTCTTTAAAGATTCTAACCAAACTTTCTTAAGGAATTACCAAAGTTGATTATTCATCATAAAGTGTGCATACTCTGGGTAAGCATCAGTAGTTTGCAAACATTCTTTTAGAATTTTTTAATGGCAATGAAGAAGAAACAAAAAAGAAACACAGGACCCACAAATAACACTAGATGTCAACCCACATCTTTTGAAGGTCTATCAGTGCACTCAGATTCAGACACCCAAGCCGTCAACGTCCTGTAGAGGGCTCCAATTTTCTCTGGACGCTTGCTTACTGCGATTGGGTCACAATTCCCCTATTATTATTTATTTATTTTGTTATAGATTTGTGCAAATACCCCAGGTGAGGTAGCAAATTTGTTGTTTATCTTGGTGGAATTCAACACAGCAGGGGCACCTTCATTCTGCTGCAGGCTATCACCAAAACACACAGTATACAGGCATAAACACTCTCAGGTGTATCTACTCTATTATCCAAAGGTTAACAGACAAGACAAACTGCTGTTAGTCTATGTATCGGGCCATTCGCAGCAAGAGACTAAACAAGAGGTGGGAGGCATATATAGGCATATACACCATATACACACGCCTGCCAGATCTTAATGCTGCAAGCTACGTCCTGTGCAGGGAATCAGGAGCACATAAAAACAGGGTCGTGTTTCTTGTATAACCTGACAAGTCATACAAGGTGCTCGTGCAAAACACCACAGCTGGAAAATCTATCCCCTCTTCAGCAGAATGACATCAGTTCTGTTTCCTGTAAAAGCTTGAGTTAAATCAATGCTTACTGAAAAGCAGAATCAGAGCAGGGGAATTCCTGCTAATAAAGTACAACCTACTATTTTATTAAACAGAATTCATTAATCATTTAGATTAGTGACTCTCAGCCATTTCTATGGGGACCCCAGCCGTTCTATACAAGTGCTCTTTAACACCATCAACACAACCAGATCACTACACGTCAAGCATTCACTGAGTTATATCAAGTCTGTTGGTGATAACAGCTTCAATCCTTCACAACCCACATGGGAAACAGCACCTTTGATTAAATTTGCCCATTAGTTATTTAAATGCCTAATACCAGAATTACTAAAAACATGCAGAGCAGAAGCCAACAAACACAAACACAACAAATACAGCTGTGACCGGCAGATCCCACATATTGTTAATTGGTCTGCCTTTTATCTCTATCATTATTACCACGACTAGCATTTTCCTCTGGCACATATCAGAAGCCCACTTTGAACTTCTAAACAATTTCCTCCTCTCTTTGCTTGCCCAAAACAAAACCCACGACCCCAAATTTTAATGAAATCTTCAAATTTAATATAGGATGACTAATATCTTATAATGATGAATTTATACCAAAGACAGCAAGGATATGTTAAAAACTAGGTTTTATTCTGACTACTGACAAGAGCTCTAAAATATGAAGAGAGACCATGAGGACATTGTCACTATACAGTCGGAACCAGAGACCACAAGGACACCGTCACTATACAGCCGGAACCAGAGACCACAAGGACACTGTCACTATACAGCCAGAACCAGCGTTTGACACACAAAACACACAGTGTCATGCAATCTCAAATAAATGAAACATACTACAGAAATGCAGGAATGCTGTAGATACAGAGGTTTGGGCTGATCAGCCTCCAGCCCTGCACAGACAGGCCAGCTGACTTTGCTAACAAATGCTGATCTTTGATGCCCTGCGATGGGCTGCCCCCTGTCCAGGGCTGTTCCCTGCCTCGTGCCCGTTGCTTCCGGGATAGGCTCCGGACCCCCCGCGACCCAGTAGGATAAGCGGGTTGGAAAATGGATGGATGGATGCTGATCTTTGACTCACACCCAAGACATCTTTTTCATTTTATCCACAGCAACTTAAAAATTCACGTGTTATCAGCTAAATATTTTACTGGGGCAATTCAGGTTAAGTACCTCGATGAAGAACATCGGCAGCAAGGAACCTTCTGGGACTTAATTAAACGCTTGGTGATGCAAACCCATGTCCTTAATCACCACTCTGCACCTATTGTGGCTCAGTAACCCAGGAAAACGTACAGTAGTTAACAATGGCTGTGCAAAACATCCTGGTTCTATGAGAAAACTGAAGAGGCTTTAGAGCTTTTCCAGCGCTGAAGTACAACAGCTGCCAAGCTCTTCCAGTGCTGAAAGCCTGCATGTCTGGTTATTGTCACCAGGCAGAACTGCAGTTGGCTATTTGCGGAAGAGGTGCTTCACTGTCACTAACCTGCTAGATGCAGGCAGATACTTTAATTAAACGGAAAATAACATATGGAGTAAAAGAGTTTGTAATTAAATTGTGACATATGGCATTCAGCCTGAACAATTACTTTTAATTTTCTTTCTTGTAAGACACTTTTGAACTAGATTTGATCTGGCAACACAGTATTAGTCAAATGCATCTAAACTTATGTGTCCTACAGATATCGCTGTGCGACAACAGCACTGATGACTGACCTGGGGGGTGTTCCACATAGCAGGATTTCTTGGTTACCTGGGTTTAACGTTTAACTTAGCCAGAAGTCAATACAAATGCTCCTTACCTAAACTCTAATTGGACAATCATGCGTTCTAGCTAACTTAAACCCAGAAATCCTGCTTCATGGAACACCCCCCTGCTGTCCAGCTGCTGACATGGATAATAAACAAACTACAAACACCATGCCACTTGCACAAGACTGACTCCTGTTGACACCATGACTGTGGCACTGTGTTCGGTCATTTCACTAAACGTCATTCACGCCATATCCGCCTGCATGTAGTAAGCCAAACATAACACTTGTTTAATAACGTCGTATCAATAAAAAAAAAAACGTGCGATATGTGCGCGCTGCTGTTTCCTGCGCTCGAAAACACACGTAGAAAAGAAGACCAAGAAGCAGCGGTACACAGATGAGCGTGTGCGAGGGGGTCAGACACTTGCCGGTTACAGGGCAGCGCGACCACCACTCACGCCTGCAGCGATGAGGATGCTCATCGCACACACCCCCCTCCCAGTCGCACTTAGGGATAGCTCGAGGGACTGCCGCGCGTGCGGGGCTTCCCAGCGCGGCCCGAGTCCGGCTGTCCCGATACACACCGCGACAACTGGGTCCCGGGGACGCGCAGATTACATCGACATAGTGAACCTGCGACTTTGTCAATGAGTGGCGTCATTCAGTCGCCGATAAGCCCTGCAGGGTACAGGTGCTCTCCGGTTCCAAGCTCTACGGTTATTCTCAGGACACCTTACACCTCGACAAGACGCCACTCCGTTTACCTTTCTGACGCCTTTGTAGATATAAAAGTACAGCTCCCGGCCCACATTGAAACAGATTCTGTCGCCGTTGCCTGACTGGTCGTTGACGTTGACGAATGAGACCTTGACCGGGTTAGAGCCCTGGGAATTAAAAGGCACCCTATTGGGACGGCTATATTCGGAGTGAGTGAGGAGTTTATAGACGCCTTCCCGAGTGGTGAATTGAGTTTTGATTTCGTTCATCTCCTTCCCTCCTCCCTCCGCCGCCATCTTGGAAATTAGCATTCATCCTTCCCCGAGCCCGGATCTCGCTCACAGCGCATGCGTATTCCCAGAAGCTCGCCGCTATCCAGTCAGCTGATTGTGGGAGTTCACGTGTAAGCGAAACTTTCCCCAAGTCCATATATTACCAGTAGTGGTCAGCGTTCTAAAACTATAATGTATTATATGTATTATTATTACTAGGGGTCCAAGCACGTAATGCTGGAACCCTATTTTTTTGTATTAATTAATTAATTAATTAATCAATTAATGTTATTGCCAAGTTTTACATTCACAGCTGAAGATTTTTTAGGATTACTCCTAGTTTTAGAGCTTTTGAAAATGACTTTAGACTACTTATTAGAGCGTTAGCGAAAATGAGAGATGTGCAAAATTGATTTTTTTTTTCCTGAATGGATAGACCCCTTCTGTCTTTGGTTGTTTATTTATATATTTGTATATGTGTATATGATATGAGTATATATGTGTATGCATATACACGAGTATTTTCTTTTCTTTTTCCATTTGTAATTTGTGTTGCGGTTGCTGCTTGGTTGTTGCAGTAGAACATTGTATGTGTAATGTTCAATTTCAGTGTTTGTTTGATAAGCATAAATTAAAAAAAGATCCCTCAGCTCTACGGCCAAGTAAAAATGACCCACGTCAACCACCGGAGGGCGCTATAATATATAAATATAAGCGCGTTTTGCACAATACCTTGGCAACCGTGAGTCGTACATTCAAAACTTTATATAAGCTTTCCCCAGTATTTTACGAAATATGCAGAACCTACTTTTTTCACTCAGAGACTAGTGATAGGTGTCAATGGAATCTTTGGCCCAAGTACTTCACGATTTCTTTTGCACATTTCTTTATTTCGACTTCATTTGCTACCTATTATAAATTGTTGTCCTGTTTCCGTGTGAATTTACTGTACACGTGTTTCACATTTGTGGCTCTGACGCCTACACCGTTCAAATATTAATCAAATTTGATGGGTGGGTACAGACTGAGGGCTTCTTGTGACTTGCAAAAAATTACGCGTTTCAACCAAAAGACGGCGCTATAACAAAGTAAGATTCAAGATTCAAGAGGTTTATTCGTCAATAGTCAATACAGTACAACATGCAGTGAAATGTACCTCTGACTGACCCTATTTGGCTGTGCAAAAATAGAAGGAAAAATGGTAAAACGTAAAGTAGGAGTAAAAAACAAACAAAAACAAAATTACAATATATAAATACGATCTATCAAATCAGATATGCAATCTAAATATACAATCCAAATATACATTCTAAATACAGTGCAATGGCGAGATGATGTATAGACTGAAGTTATTTGTGCAGTAAAGTGAACATGTGCAGTATATGTGAATTCCAGTACAAACATACATAAATGTACAGAAGGACCAGAATTAATTTGAACTGAGAAGCCTAATGGCCTGGGGGAAAAACTTCCTGAGTCTCTCTGTCCTGGACATCAGGCAACGGAACCGTCTGCCTGAGTTCAGCAGGCGGAACAGACAGTGTGCGGGGTATAAGGAGTCCTTAAGACGCGCTTTGGTTAATATCTCGTGAGGCGTAAGTCAAATATTCAAAATGTGTATTTCTTCCTCTTCTGTGAATTAAGATACTTCATATATCTATATGGTCTTCAGTTTTTCCCAAATACACGAAATTTGGTAGACTTGCTTTTGTGACCTAGTTGGTGCTTTAACTAATAGAAACAAATATTTGGAAATCAGAATATATTTGAATTGAATATATATATATATATATTCAATTCAAATATATTCTGATTTCCTCATTTTTTATGCTGAAAGCTTGGCTTCGTTTCTTCCGCCTTTCGGTGCTATTTATGAGACATGCTCAAACTTACCAAAAGATTCTCCAAATCAACCATAAATTGAATGTGCTACATTTAGTTAAAGTCGGACGATGTTTATATATTTCTGAAAGTTTCACTTGAAATACTATTTAACTGTCACTTGGTGGGCTTGAATGCCCTCTAGTGGTTGTTAAATATTGGTACAATATAAGACGTATTGTTGTTGTCATTCTACAAACATCGATAATATGTGCCACAGCTCTCAATTACAAGACCAGGAGCGCCAGCAAGAACACGCTGCATGGGATATTTATCAAAAAGGTATTGTGGGTAGTAATATATGAGTCAAATGTTTAATTAATATGACTGAAAAAAATTATAATTACAGCAATGACTGAAATAGCATGCAGGCAGAAAATTCAATAGGAGGCAGCAATAAATGTTATAAGCGTAGCAGTAATGGATAGGATAATTTGATTTTATTTTGATCTGTTTATGCTGTTCCGAAGCTACTCAATAAACAATAGTTGCAATGGAAAGCTCTGAGGACGGTCTATTAAAATTATGGCTCTGGACTGGATTGAGTTTAGATTTCCTAGTACTGCTCACCGGATATTAAGGGACAACAAGGCAATTCTGTGCGGCAAGTCTCATGTAGAATGCAGTCTCATATTTCTCTATCAATTCAGTTCAGGGGCGTCAGAAGCATTTTGAATGTAGCGGGGACCCTCCCCCAGAAATTTTTGAATGAATTAGATGCCATTTCCTGCATTTTGGTGTATTTTTAACAGGTTGTTTAACACCTAATTTTGGAATTGATTCTTTCGCGAAGCAATAGAAACAGCGCTGGGTGGAGTAATATTTTATGTAAAATTGGGGGGCAAACGAACAATTATGAAATGTGAGGGGGACAGTCAGTTGGTATATTTTCTATGGATTAGTCTATCAACTATTTTACTGATTGGTCGATTAATCTAACCAATTGATTTTCCTCCAGAAAATCATCTTGACGTTAAATTTAAATGTATTATTATTATTATTATTATTGTTCTTCTTCTTTATTATTTTATATTATTTTAAAAAATCTTGAAACGATTAGATTATTTCAGATTCATGTTTCTAATTCCAAAAGCGTGTTAAATCCATACCCGTTTTTTTTTTTTTAACCGTATTTCCCCCAGTATAGATCAATCCGATCATTTCACATAATTGTCACTCAGGAACCCTTGGCATACATTCGCTACAACGAACATTCTCGGTGTTCATACTTTTTTTTATACTATACATAACACGACTGATGAGTCGAAGAGATTGAATTACAATTTGATATATATGTTGTGGGAGAAAACATTTACATTTATTTTCCTTTTTAAAAAGCGACGTACGCATGCACAAAAGCACATTACCAAAATACGTGCTGTCAAAGAGTCGACTTATAGGCACAAAGCAACGAGGCTGAGCTGCCCAGGGAGGGGGGACCGGGGACGGATGTGACACAATTTTTGCCTGTACCTCGGAGCTCTTTTATGGAATCGCTATCAAAATTTGATACAAACTACCTACATGTGTCTCCATTAAACGGCACAGATTATTTATGTATCACAAACAGACAATGAATCGTTTAGCCTCAAACACATGGAGTGAAATGTCACATTTTACCCCATAGTCAGGGATAGTAACATAGCCCTGGGTTAAATGTAACATTATAAATAATGTCAAACAATTTCAAGCCATACAAAGGTTTTTATTTATTTAACAATATTTGTGGGTATGTATGCATATGTGGACAATGTATATTAATTACAACTAAAATACTTCAACCAAATATCATAAAACCAATAAAACGTGCAACTGTACATCAGTTTTAATAACTGAATAATAGTATGCATAAGGCCTGTTTTAGGGGTCCTTAAGCCGTTACCGTTACAACTATTCCTGCGGTAGCCGTGAACAGGATTACCTTGCAGCAAAGAGCAACAATATCAGCACTCAGAACTTATATAAAAGAAATTTACACAGGCACGTAATAAAAAAAAAGTTAGAATAATGGAAGTACGGAGGCTTGCAGTGCCATCACAAAAATCAACGTTCCTACCTCAAATTAATTTTCCCTTACATATCAGAGTGTTTTTAGAGTGTTCTTCACATGTGAAATGAGGACTAAACTGAGCATGTGCAGAGTGAGTTATGTGATTTGTACCTCGTTCCTGATTTGAGAAAAAGACTTCGTTACAACTAACCCATGTCACAATCATCTGCGGTGTCCCCTACACAACGTCTTCCAAGCAAAGCAAAAACTACTTGGTTTCAGCATAAACGTTTTGCTATATTCAACTTTTAAGTGAACGAAATGAGTTTGTTCACGGCGCTGTTCTGTTCAATACCTAGAGATCATGCCGTTCACGACCGAGACACAGAATGGCCAACATAATCAAATTAATAGAATAATACACAACAACATAAATAAATATATATGTAACGCTTCAAAAATATTTTTCAAAATCAAATCCAAATATTTTTTCCTAATCATTGTAGCACAATTTAACAAATAATTTTAAAAAGAATGTAATATTTTCTTAAACGTTTAATAATAAGGAGCGAAAAAGTATTCACTAAACAAATCAGTGGACACTTCACTTGATTGAACGGACTTCTAAGGATTGATTCACTGAGAAGAATCCGATGTCCATCCATCTCTAGCAGGAACTCTGCACTGCTTCGTATAAGTCCCGCCTCTTCGAATGACAAAAGGGGAGGCCAATGGAATTTCATCTTAGGGAGGCAGGGGAGAAGCGTGAATTGTGCTGAGTTTTGTGTTTACTATCGTAAAATAATTATGATAATGATCCCGAATTTCCACAGTATCTTCAGTCCTGTATCCTGGATTCATGTGTGCAACGGTAATTTGAATATTATAATTATGGTTTATATCTGTAGTTATTTTTTATTTGGCTTATAACTGAATCGCATCGATCGATATATATATATTTATTTATTTATTTATTTATTTTTTTTTGGGGGGGGGGTCATTTCTCCAAAACAAACAACTAGCCCAGAGAGAGCTTATTATCTTAGAATCAAGAAGGTTGTATAAACAGGAACCCCTGTAATTCTTATCATGATGATACATTGAAACAGATATCCCACGTGCTTCGAGAACATTCTCGACGAAATTTCCTGTAAACTGAAAGGATAGAACTAGAACTCTCTAGTTCCTATTGCCCGTATTTTCCCATTTCAAATGCTCCAGCATTAAAAAAGTAAACAATGAGCACTGGCATTTCGAATATTTAAAAATTAACTCGTATATGAAGGAACACATTCTAGACCCCTTAAGCGTATATGCAAAAATGGCAAGGATTTTCAGGTTTTAATTATCATTGGTTAGAATATTTTTTCTGCTTAATTTACATTTACGCTGTTTTGCAAACTGCCTCTAACGTATGCCAAATTTTGTTTCTTAATAAAGGTTCACTCCACACCAGGTTGTAAACTATAATTTTTATCAATGGAAAACACTTCAGGCACAAAGGCTATTTTGAACACAGACCATATTGTATAACTGAGAGCTCACTTTTGATTATTATGTCGTCTGTATGAGGGCTTCATTTTATGGTGTTGTGTGGGGTCCTAAGACCAGGTGGCACTAGTCATCAGCCGTCACTATGACGCTGCCAGGGGGGTAACATGTGATACCAGGAATGGGGGCTGCTGGGATTGACAGGGTCTCCTGGTGCTCTGCAGCCCTATAAGGACGGACCGTGGCAGCTGTGCATGCACTCGAGCTTCAGTTACTTTCTTTAGGCCATCCGTTTGCGGGGTGCATTCCTTCTGGAACATACTGGACTGGACCACTGATAAAGCTGCCCTGGGTATAAAGCCCTGCAGCAGGCCACACGCGCTGCATTCGAGCAAACGAGCAAAGGAGGTCTAATCTCAATAAGAAGGGACCCTGCAGAAGACAGAGTTTTCAGGACACAATTCATCTACAGCTTTCATTAAGGTGAGCAATTTCAATTATGTGTACTTTAACATTTGGAAACAAATGAGGTTAGGGATGCTTTTATAAAGGAATACATTTTACACAAATTATTTGTACTGTGTGTCACTTTTGGATTAATTAATCTTATTAGATTCCACAAAAAAATCACAGTAACACTGGCTGAAGATAGTTAAGCTTTGTAATGTTTGAATGAGGTGATTGTGTTTAATTATAAGTGTTCTGTGAATGATCCACCCCCTCTGTGGAAAGAAGACTGTGACAGAGCACATGGTGCTGAAACAGACATGTGCTACTAAGCAATATTTTACTAAGACCGATATGATTTCACTAATAGAGTCCAGGTTTTTAATGGTAGTACATTACGTAGACATTGCAATAAGGATCTCAAACAGAGGTATTTTAGTTAAGCAATTTCCTAAATGATTTAATGAAACCATGAAATTAGAAACTGACGGTGCTTTGTGCTGTATAAAGCATTGTAGCTTTCTAAAATGTAACATTACCATTATCAACAACTTTTTCTTTTTCATAATGTGGTGAAATAACAAATAAATACATTCATTCAATTGAATAGACCAGAGGTGAGTAATTCATGTCCAGAGAGTAAAAGTCCAGACCAAGATTTTCTTTCAACCAACCAGCTGAGTTTAAAGAGTCACAGTCAGGGAATTCAACTCGTTCCTTGAAACAAAATCTTGATCTGGACTTTTACTCTCTGGACCTGAACTACCCACCTCTGGAAAAGGCAAGCATGTAAAAGGCCATCAGAAAAGTCGCTGGACTTTGAGAGGGTGTGAGAAGTCCCCCCCCCCCCCCCCAACAAAAGTGAAGCCTGTGATTGGCAGGCCAACACATGCATTGATGAACCAGTGACGAGCTCTCCCTCTTGCTTCATTGTCAGTCTGCTCTGTGTGACCATGCTGTCTTAATGACTTACTCTTTGTGACATATTGCAACATTCAGCACTAAAGGATTCAAGGGTAAATAAAAGATTCAGAAAAGTATTTATCATTAAGCTATTTATTATTTTAGTAATATAAAGAAGTGGGATAGTATGAAGGCATACCAAGTGCATACCATACCTTGATTAATTGATGATGATGATTGTTGTACTTGAGTAAATATTTCAATAACAGGACAATCTACTTTGTGGTATAGATATCTTTTTTTTTTCTTTTACATTTTTATTTTATTTTTTATTTGTTTTTATTCCCAGTGAACCCCTTATTTTAAGGGTTGTAACTTTGACAACAGATATGTCGTATATTTCAACGACTTTATTTATTTGTTTGAATTCTAATGCTGGTTCTGTAAGATTGTACAAAAACCCTCATCGTGAGGAAATTATTGAGATTAAAACAAACCCTGTAGCAGGCAGGTTGTAAAGTGTGTGAGACTAACATGGATAATCTGTTTCTACAGATGCCAGAAAAAGTCAGCCAGCCCATGGAGGAGGAAGTGGAGACCTTTGCCTTTCAGGCAGAGATTGCCCAGCTGATGTCTCTGATCATCAACACCTTCTATTCCAATAAGGAGATCTTTCTTAGAGAGCTTATCTCTAACTCATCAGATGTACGTACATTTTGTAGAAGATGTTGTTTTTACTCATCAAAGACATTTTTGTACCATATACTATTAATGTGTGAGATGTAAATAATCTATTTTACTTTTCAATAAGATAATTTTTTATTGCTTTCACTCAGTAGCATTGTGAATATGTATTTTGCACAGTGATTAATATAGATTGATGTACTATTATTATTTACCTTTTTCTCAGGCTTTGGACAAAATCAGATATGAGAGTTTGACGGAGCCTAGCAGGCTGGAATCCTGCAAGGACCTGAAGATTGATATCATTCCTGACCAGGTCGCTCGCACCCTGACCATAATTGACACTGGCATTGGGATGACAAAGGCCGACCTCATCAACAACTTGGGCACTATTGCCAAGTCCGGGACCAAAGCCTTCATGGAAGCCCTGCAAGCTGGTGCCGATATTTCTATGATTGGACAGTTTGGTGTGGGCTTCTACTCGGCCTACCTGGTGGCTGAGAAGGTGACTGTCATCACCAAGCACAATGATGATGAGCAGTATGTATGGGAATCTGCGGCTGGAGGCTCTTTTACAGTGAAAGCTGATCATGGTAAGTAAACTGTATCCAGAGGTGGGGAGTTCAGGTCTAGAGAGTAAAAATCCAGACCGAGATTTTGTTTCAACCAACCAGTTGAGTTCTCTGTGACTGTGCCTCCTCAAACTCAACTGGTTGGTCTGGACTTGTATTTTCCATCTCTGTCTATATCCCATTTTAAAAATTATATCGAATATTACATCGAATTAAATCGAATATTCCACGTATAAAGTTTAATATTGGGAATGCTGCACCTGTGTACAGCAATTAAGACATCTGCATTGGTCTTGAATAATTTGTTTCAGTTATGATCAGTACCCCGTTTTTCCTCCAGGTGAACCCATTAAGCGGGGCACCAAGGTCATCCTTCATCTGAAGGAGGACCAGTCAGAGTATGTGGAAGAGAAGCGGATCAAGGAAGTTGTGAAGAAACATTCCCAGTTCATTGGTTACCCAATTACACTCTTTGTAAGTTACACTGTAAGACGTTATCCCTAAATTGGGAAAAATCCAAACACTGGAACAGTTTGTATATTAACGTGCATCTCGTATCTTTCTACAGGTGGAAAAGCAAAGGGAGAAGGAGGTTGACTTGGAGGAGGGTGAAACTGTGGAAGAAGTTGAAAAGGATGCAACTTCTGAAGAGGACAAGGATAAGCCCAAAATTGAGGACGTGGGCTCTGATGAGGATGAAGACACCAAAAAAGGAGAGAACAAGAGAAAGAAGAAGATTAAGGAGAAATACATTGATGCCCAAGAGCTGAACAAGACCAAGCCCATCTGGACACGTAACCCAGATGACATCACCAATGAGGAATATGGCGAGTTCTACAAAAGCTTATCCAATGACTGGGAGGACCACCTGGCTGTGAAGGTTAAAATACATTTTAAAAACACATTTTTTTCTTTTTCAAGAAAGAAGTGTTGTGCACCACAGTAGCAGTTACTGGCTGCATATTGAATGTATTTGTACTGTAATACATCCTGATTGCATTCATTTATAATCGTGTTTGTTATTGCAGCACTTTTCAGTGGAAGGACAGCTTGAGTTCCGTGCCCTGCTCTTCGTTCCCAGAAGGGCTTCCTTTGACCTTTTTGAAAACAAGAAGAGGAGGAATAACATTAAGTTATATGTGCGCAGGGTCTTCATTATGGACAACTGTGAAGAGCTCATGCCTGAGTACCTCAGTGAGTGACTCCAAATTCCATTTGGTTTTATAGTTGTAATAATGAAAATAGTTACTAATTGTTTTCAAAATCATTTCCCAGATTTCATCAAAGGTGTTGTGGACTCTGAGGACCTCCCTCTGAACATCTCCAGAGAGATGCTGCAGCAGAGTAAGATCCTGAAGGTGATCCGCAAGAACCTGGTGAAGAAGTGCCTGGAGCTCTTCACTGAGCTGTCCGAGGACAAGGACAACTACAAGAAATATTATGAGCAGTTCTCCAAGAACGTTAAGGTAACGTCTGAAAATTTGTACTACGGTTGTCTGTACTTTTTTCTACAAACCTCTGCTCAGGGCTCATTAAAGCTTGATAACTGTTTGCTTCAGCTGGGCATTCATGAAGATTCCCAAAATCGCAAGAAGCTGTCTGAGTTGCTACGTTACTACACCTCCAGTTCCGCAGATGAAATGGTATCTCTTAAGGATTATGTATCCCGTATGAAGGACAACCAGAAGCACATCTATTATATTACAGGTACAGGCACATTTGGAATCAGTCATTGTTTTTCATATCTTTATATAAGATAAATACTGTATTTTAACTTAGTCTTAAATTTCTTCTCAAGGGGAAACAAAGGAGCAGGTGGCCAACTCTGCTTTTGTGGAGCGTCTGCGCAAGGCAGGTCTTGAGGTGATCTACATGATCGAGCCCATTGATGAATACTGTGTCCAGCAGCTGAAGGAGTATGATGGAAAGAACCTGGTATCAGTCACAAAAGAGGGTTTGGAACTTCCTGAGGATGAGGAGGAGAAGAAGAAACAGGAAGAACTCAAGAACAAATTTGAGAACCTTTGCAAGATCATGAAGGATATTTTGGAAAAAAAGATTGAGAAGGTGCAAAATTTGTTTACGTTGGTTGTGTGATTTCTGTGCAACAGTTGAGAACAAACATGTAGACATCAAGATTCCTGTGAACACTTGTGCGTTACTTAATCTTTTGCTTTTTCTTGCTACTTCTAGGTTGTCGTCTCCAACCGCCTTGTTTCCTCCCCCTGCTGCATCGTCACCAGCACCTACGGCTGGACTGCCAACATGGAGAGGATCATGAAGTCTCAAGCTCTCAGAGACAACTCCACTATGGGCTACATGACAGCTAAGAAACATCTCGAAATCAACCCCCTGCACCCAATCGTCGAGACCCTGAGGGAGAAGGCGGAAGTCGATAAGAACGACAAGGCAGTGAAAGACCTGGTGATCCTGCTGTTTGAGACGGCTCTGTTGTCCTCAGGCTTCACGCTGGATGATCCTCAGACACATGCTAACCGCATCTACAGGATGATTAAACTTGGCCTGGGTAAGTATTCAATTCCTGCATGAAATATTTAGTTCATGTTGTCAGAAAAATAGATTTTCCCATGTCTTAGTTTATTATCTTAGGCCCGTTTAACAGTGGACCAGTTAAATGTCCTGTTTCCTATAGCACATGTTATTTTAGTACTGAAGAGTATTTTGATGTTTATCTTCTGGCATTTTTCATTTTAGGAATCGACGATGATGACACAATTGTGGAGGATCTTTCTCAGCCCAGTGAGGAGGACATGCCTGTTTTGGAGGGAGAAGACGAAACCTCACGGATGGAGGAAGTTGATTGAAAGTAAAATTGAAAAGAAAAAAAAAGTTTTTGTTTTTTTTTTAACTAGTCAATTGTGCCCATTTCTAATTAATTACCAAATAATTTAATGTACAACTGAGCCTATAGACCTTAAATATGCATTCATGATTTGATGGCATGTTTCCTTTGTTAAAAGGAAATGTTTAATTTTCTTTAGGGTAAATTTTAGATACATTTTGCATGAAAAAAATGACATGTGATTTCATATCCAGGGAGCATTTTATATCTAACATATTAAGATTTTTAAATAAAGTTGTTTATATACATTCGTCTGTGCATATATACCCTTTGTGAACCCTTTGGAGTTATTTTGAATTCTGCAGGGATAGTTTCTCAAGTGGGATATGATTTTCATCATTAAGTTACGATAATCAAAAATCAGTAATATACAGTCGTATTTAACACACACACACACACACACTGTACCTTTTTGGACAAATGGTGTACAGTAGGCTATACGACCCGGATCACCGATGGGAAAATTATATGAAATATTTAGTGCTGAATTATAATTCTAATATAAATTATAATATAACAAACCTTTATTGCTTTGAGTGGAAATTATCGTTTAATTTGGTGTAATTGTAATAGGTCGCGAATGGGTTCATGCTTGTTACCCACACCGATTAATATAGTCGATATTTTATGTTGTGCTTTACTCTTTGAGATGAATCCACAGATTCCAACGCAACCCACCACCTCGGAACACTTCCAGTCAGCAATGAGCGCATAAAACGCTCTTATTTCCACCCAACATGACGACACTGAGAATAACAACTCGCGAAGTCCGGTCACTTTTAAGCGAAGAAGGCGTAGCCGCTAACTCGCAGAAAGAGGCCGTCCGTGATTGGCGGCCTCGGCTCCCACTCCCTGCTGCGCTGGCGGAGAGGAAGCTTCTAGACGCTTCTGGAAGCCGCCGCGCTTTCTCGAAGGCTCTGGCGAAGGTGGCATCGGCTATTTAAGCGGAAGCGGCCGAGCCAGCATCGTTCTCGCTTCGACGTCTGGTCGAGAGGAATGGTTGGTTTTCCTCGAATTACTAATTAAATAACCGAAACCACATTAAACTAGAGTCCTTTACCAACCTGCAAGGTAAGAAATGAGTATAACATTATTCAAGAATTGTGGCCATTTGTCTCATTTTATTGTTCACGTGTTTGGCTGTGTTATGCTATCAAACTGCGATGGTTATTTTTGCACATAGGCGAGCTCCTAAAATGTAATTCCTTTAGATGGTCACCTATTACCCGCTGCCAGTGTATAGACTAAATTAGCCGTAAAGAATAATATGGACGGTGTCGCTCCCCGACCACGTTCTTTGTCAGCCGTTTCTATTCAATTATTTAAACTATTTGCCTGTGGTTGTTTTAATTTTATATTGCAATTACAAAAGACTGCTGTCTTTAGAACGAGCTGCCTACCGAATTGGATTTCAGTGCCATATGATGTGGAAGACCCCACTGGCTACCTTGCGCAAAAAAGAACAAAAATATCTTGATTATTAGTCCATGTTATCAGTAGTTTATGCAACGATATTAACTTGGAATTGGGACCTAATGTACCTTCCGTATGTTAATTGGCTAAACCGGTAAAATATTTAGCTAGGTATCCAGTAGTGAAAGGGTCATTTGTTTGCTGGCCAAATATCAGGTTTCGTCCCTCTTGACCCTACGCTAAATAACTATCCGTATTTTAGATCGTCCAATACCTAGATCGAGCTTTTTTGTAATAAAGAATGGTTCCTTCTTGTCAATAGGCAGGTTACTATCCAGTAGGTTCTAGAAGGTAGTTGTTCTCAACCTTCTTCGAAGGGTGGCGCAAGGCTTACGCAGTCTCAATTGTTTGAGGTTTGGCGTACACGGGATTCCAGAATAATCCATGCAACCACGTTGTGATTAATATAGCAACTGATATGAAATCACTGCCGTTTTGTGGCAGTATTATCTTGTTGGTACCTAATTGCTGTCGCTAATTTAGATTGACTTAATCACAAATACCTACCAAGGCTTACTTATTAGCATTCAGAAGGCTGCTAATGTTGATTTACTATAACGATTAACAGTAATGTCCCTTGACACCATACCCTGTATTCAGCAGTCATGCTAATGCATAAATAACCGCCTTCGATAAGTCCTGTCAAAATATAGTGTGATCAATGAAAATAAATGTTTCTAGTGTTTTTTTAGTACTGTTTTACCTTTTAGAAAGAGAATGGACATTTGGGGATCTTGTGTAGAGACAAAGATGTGACCTTTTTACAAGGTTAGGCAGGCTCATTCAAAGAAAAAAAAAACACTGTACTTCTAACAATATACCTTGAATGCTAAAATTAAGAAATGTTAATAAGCCAGAATAAATGCACATTTGTGATGTATGAGTTTAATGGGTTTGCTTCTGTAGAAGATGAGATTGTACTGATCCACCTTGAGTCACTGTGTTAGTGGGATAAGTGTGTGTGCACTGTGGTTTTTAAAATATCTCCAGTTCAAGCATATATCAAACTTTCCTTTACGTCTGCAGTATGTCACTTGGAAGGTGATTGCTTGTGCAGACCTTAATGTAAGGATACTGTATTTTACTGGTGAATTCAGACTGCAAAGGCAAAAATGAATGCACTGGTTTGGGTAATGACATATGTGCATAGTCTAGTGTCCAGATGGTTAGCTGGTGTCTCTTTGTGTTCTGCATGTACAGATGCCTGAAGCACATGATCAGCCCATGGAGGAGGAGGTGGAGACCTTTGCCTTTCAGGCAGAGATTGCCCAGCTGATGTCTCTGATCATCAACACCTTCTATTCCAATAAGGAGATCTTTCTTAGAGAGCTTATCTCTAACTCATCAGATGTGAGTATTTCTGTTCTAGGTGCAAAGTTTGTGCTGTGCAAAAATGCCAAAAACGTGTAAGGGTGCAGAAAGAATAACATTGTATTCTGCTGTATTCATGATCCTCACTTCTCCTCAACTAAAGAGAAAGGGGACAGTAGGCCTCGTGTGATGGGGGAGGGGGGACTATCATAGTGTGTTTGGGACTTTTAAAACATTTTAGTTTTTCAGTGATGTATTTGCTTAGTTGCTCCTATTAGTTGTTGCACTTCTGCAGTATTATGTATTTTCTCTGACTAAACAAGACTTACTCTGGGCTAAACCTTAAACGTTTTTCTGAATGGTAGGCTCTGGACAAAATCCGATATGAGAGCCTCACAGATCCTTCTAAGTTGGATTCTGGAAAAGATTTGAAAATTAACGTCATTCCGAACAAAGAAGACCGTTCCCTGACCATAATTGACACTGGCATTGGGATGACAAAGGCCGACCTCATCAACAACTTGGGCACTATTGCCAAATCCGGGACCAAAGCCTTCATGGAAGCCCTGCAAGCTGGTGCCGATATTTCTATGATTGGACAGTTTGGTGTGGGCTTCTACTCGGCCTACCTGGTGGCTGAGAAGGTGACTGTCATCACCAAGCACAATGATGATGAGCAGTATGCCTGGGAGTCGTCTGCTGGAGGGTCTTTCACTGTCAAAGTGGATACATGTAAGGATATTTCACATCTAACTGTGATTAGGTATGCAAGATGTGTGGTGGACACAACCTCACTGTTCCTTCTCCTATTAGCTGAACCTCTGGGCCGTGGAACAAAGGTGGTGCTACATTTGAAGGAGGACCAGACAGAATATCTTGAAGAACGAAGGGTGAAAGAGATTGTGAAGAAACATTCTCAGTTCATTGGCTACCCCATCACACTTTTTGTAAGTGGTTGCATAATTACTTGTGGAAACTGACATTGAGAAGCATAATGAAGAGCGAATAACTATGTCCATGAAAAGTGAATTCTGCCTTGTACCTGTCTGACCTAATTCCATTTTGATCTATGCAGGTGGAGAAAGAGCGTGACAAAGAGGTCAGTGATGATGAAGAAGAGAAAGAGGAGGAGAAAGGGGAGGAAGACAAGAAAAGTGATGAGGACAAGCCTGAAATTGAAGATGTGGGCTCTGATGAGGATGAGGAGCAGGAGAAGAGCTCTGATAAGAAGAAGAAAAAGAAGAAAATCAAGGAGAAGTACATTGATCAAGAGGAGCTCAACAAAACTAAGCCCCTCTGGACCCGTAATCCAGATGACATCACCAATGAGGAGTATGGGGAGTTTTACAAGAGCTTGACTAATGACTGGGAGGACCACCTGGCTGTAAAGGTTGGTGTGCAGGTTTATTTGTGTAGAAATAATTTTAATTCTATAAATGGATGAAGGGCTACAGGAAACCACTAAACTTTGCAGGATACTTCTAAAGCAATACAGATGCTTCTCAGGCTATAAAAGACTCCACTTGAGGACATTGCATGTGCTGGGGCTGGTCAAGAATTGAACAATAGTGGCGTCACTTGAAAATATGTCAAAATAGTAATGTTTGTCAAGCTCCTTAGGAAAGTGTCTTCTGATACTTAGAATGGTGTTCTATTTTTACTATAGCACTTCTCCGTAGAGGGCCAGCTTGAGTTCAGGGCTCTGCTCTTCGTTCCAAGAAGAGCCCCTTTTGACCTTTTTGAAAACAAGAAGAAGAAAAATAACATCAAGCTATATGTGCGCAGAGTCTTCATCATGGACAACTGTGAAGAGCTCATCCCAGAGTATCTCAGTAAGTTGAATGTTCATCTGCAGTCATGTACAGAAAAGGCTCATTTCTGTGAGGTGCTGGTAGACTAAAACTTATATTGTTTTTCCTGTACAGATTTCATCAAAGGTGTTGTGGACTCTGAGGACCTCCCTCTGAACATCTCCAGAGAGATGCTGCAGCAGAGTAAGATCCTGAAGGTGATCCGCAAGAACCTGGTGAAGAAGTGCCTGGAGCTCTTCACTGAGCTGTCCGAGGACAAGGACAACTACAAGAAATATTATGAGCAGTTCTCCAAGAACATCAAGGTTAGGCCCTTGACCTGCAAACCAGATCCAGATGGTGGTGGTTTTTTTTTCTTTCCCTAAATCAACCTAAATTATTTGCTCACAGTACTTAATAAAATGAATGGTTCATATTGGTTTTGACAGTTCAGTTACAGTTGGAGCCAGTCCAAACTTGAATTCTGCAGTTTTGTCGTACACTTACGCGCAGTACAATGTGCAGTGAAATGCTCTATTTCCGAGTTCCAGGCTGTGAGCAGGGCACGTACATATAAGTGACATAAGTGTAGAGAAGACGCACATATAGAGGGACAAGTGGGCAAGTAAACTCATTAATACCACCAGGGGACTAAACTGCATCTGCAATATGTGTCAGTGAGGTGGTTACCATTCAATGTAAAATTTATGCAATTACAGTTTGAAAAAGGGTGAGGTTTGTTTCTCAACTGACTGGTTGGCAAAAGCTGCTTGTGAGAGTGCAGAACTTCTGCAGCTATGAGCCTGCATACCTTCACAAACACCACTGGTGTATCGTTTTAATGATTGTGCTATTTCAGCAGCTATCATGTAGCTAGGTTTCATGACTGCATCACTGGTTTTTCTGAGTTTAATTTTAACCTGCTGTTTGGTTCCACTAGAAGTTAAATTGACAATGCAGAAAAGGGTGGCATTGAATGATTATATATATATATATATATATATATAGGCACAGTTACGCCTATATTAAGTTCTCTGGTGCCTTGAGATTTTTTTTTTTTTTTAGGACTTGACTGAGAATGTGTTCCCTATGTTAAGTAATTTAGTTGTAGGCTAAAGGAATGTCTGGTAATCTGCCGTTTTTTATTGATTTTTTATTTTTTTTAGCTTGGAATACATGAAGACTCTCAAAATCGCAAGAAACTCTCTGAGCTCTTAAGGTACTATACCTCAGCATCAGGGGATGAGATGGTCTCCCTCAAGGACTACGTCACTCGGATGAAGGACAACCAGAAGCACATCTACTACATCACTGGTGAGCCACTGCTTGAAATGTGCACTTCAAGGAGCAGTAGATTTCCAACAACCCAAAACCCTTTATGGTTTTACTTGGGGATGAGGGGGTGTGGCTGAGTGGGTTTGCATGTTGTGCCTGTGAAGAAGGTTGCTGGCTTGAATCCCGACTTGGAAGAGTGATGTCACATTTAGTTCCTGAAGCAACTGGGGGTTAAGGGCCTTGCTCAGGGGCCGGTCTGACCTGCTTTTTCTGAAATATATGTTGCTTTGGATAAAAGCGTCTGCTAATAAATGTAAACGTAATGTCTGATTTTTGAAAATCTAAGCCAAACCATAATTAAAATCTTTCCTTAGGAGAAACAAAGGATCAGGTGGCCAACTCCGCTTTTGTGGAACGCCTACGCAAGGCAGGTCTTGAGGTGATCTACATGATCGAGCCCATTGATGAATACTGTGTCCAGCAGCTGAAGGAGTTTGAGGGCAAGAACCTGGTGTCAGTCACAAAAGAGGGTTTGGAACTTCCCGAGGATGAGGAGGAGAAGAAAAAGCAGGAAGAACTTAAGAGCAAATTTGAGAACCTCTGCAAGATCATGAAGGACATTTTGGAGAAGAAAGTGGAAAAGGTGAGCGAAGATGTCTTGTGCTTGAATATCTAAATGTGAAATGTATTGAAACGGAAAGCCTTGTGAACACCTTCGACTTTTAATTATGTTAATTTGAATATTCTTGAACAGGTTACAGTGTCCAATAGGCTGGTCTCCTCTCCTTGCTGCATTGTAACCAGCACATATGGCTGGACTGCCAACATGGAGAGGATCATGAAGGCACAGGCGCTGAGAGACAACTCCACTATGGGCTACATGGCTGCTAAGAAGCACCTGGAAATAAATCCAGACCATCCTATTATTGAGACCCTCAGACAGAAGGCAGAGGCCGACAAGAATGACAAATCTGTGAAGGACCTGGTCATTCTGCTGTTCGAGACTGCGTTGCTGTCTTCTGGCTTCACATTGGATGACCCTCAGACTCACTCCAACCGCATCTATAGGATGATCAAGCTGGGGTTGGGTGAGTGCAAGAAAATTCCCATAGATATGTTGCAGTACTGCACCATGTATTGATGGGCCTAAATGAGCAATTTTGTATAGTCACTTACTACTAACAAAATGAGACAATTATCTGGCAATGTTCTATCAATGAAATGACAGACAATGTGCCTAGAATGCTTGTTTCTCCATCACTTATACACACATGCACGTTAAATGCAACTGTATTGATTTGACTCAAGATAGACCATGTTCCCTTTTGCAGGAATTGATGAGGATGATCTGACCACTGAGGAAAGCAGTTCTGCTCCTATTGAAGATATGCCCCCACTGGAAGGAGAAGATGATACCTCCAGGATGGAGGAAGTAGATTAGAGCTACAGTAAAAGACCAAGTTCGCAGTAGAACTGTAAATAATTAGAATGGCTGTTGCAGTGCACATTCTCTGAGAATGCTTCCTTTTGTGCCCTGTACATCTTGGATCTCTGGCAGTGCCATGTGTGGGAGGACATCTCCCCTGGCTGCTCCTGTTTCTGTCTAGTTCTTGACACTTTCTATTTATTGACATTCCAGTATGGTCTCCTGTGTGCTATGAATGCATTGTATAATGGCAATTTAGAGATTTGAAATGGTTGTACCAGAACAAATAAAATTTCAGAATCCGAAAGTCTGCCATTTGTTTGAGCGAGTTGGACAAACATTTAGAGAATACAGTACTGAATCCGCACTGGGGTATGCATTAAACTTTCACTACTGGATATTTAAAGGAATGTATGGAGTTTTGTTTTTCTTTAAAAATATTGAACTAAAATGAATGGTACATTCTAACTGCACGCATTGGCTCTGCACTTGTCAAGGTGCTTTTATTTCACAACTTGGAAGATCTATTAAAATACGTTTTGATTGTAAGTACCTTAGCTTAGTAAGTTTTGCCCATTTCAATACATTTAATAGGGGAGACTTCGTTCATCCAACAGTTTTCTGTACCCCCCCCCCCCCCCCTTAACCTGTTCAGGGTTGCAGGATTCCTGAGCATATCCCTGGAACCTGCGGACGCAAAAGTAGCAGAGACTTAAATTTGTTTAAGTTGGGGTTTTGGGGCGTTGTTAGAAATGTAGCATCGACGTGCCACCAGGTGGGAGTGCTGCGTAGCAAATCGCAAAAACAGCCAGTTCTTTTTTTTGCCACCATCCACAACGCAACATTGGTCTGCTTCAACTAAAGGGATAAAATATTTGCATCAGTGCAACACTAGCAATAAAATATAATCGGTACACTAGTTTACTCTCGCTAATAGCAATATGTAACTGTACTTTGTGCGTAAAGCCATTAACCTGCAGTTCGCTCACGTTTTCACCCATAGATGTAAATGGTAAATGTTTAAACGGTTCATGGCACATTTTACCTTATGATTAACAAGCATGGTAGTTATACGCACTGAGTGAAAATCCATGCATTACTGCGTTCATAATTAACTTTAAGAGACTATCGTTTGTTTATAAATTCGTAGTGTTATACCATAAAGTTCGTTTTTTCAACTAATCGTGATAATTTCACAATGGAAGTTATCCTTCAGCAGGACACGCATGCACGGAAAGTCAGCGAGTCAGCAAGTTAGCGAAATCAGGTTGGCTACCAAGTATCTACAGCGGCTGGGGGAACCAGGTCATGTCTCTCTCCTGTCAGCGTGCCCACTACAGGTTCGGTCACCTGACCGACAGCAGCCAATCAACTGGGCCGGAGAAAAAGACGAACCGCTGCAGTCAGTGACTAGTACCGCGGACTCGAGAGAGGATTGACAGGGGCGAGAGGGACGGTTTTAAAATCCGCAATGCCGAATAAAATGAAGAAGGAGAAGGTTGGTTGGATGTTTATGTGATTTTATTTTTTTATGTTAAACATTTCTTTCAAATATAGAATTTAATGCTTACATGGTAAAGGGAGCAAATGGATGAATGAGGCCTAACGTTAGACGACTCTGCGGGGATGTCTGTAGTAGCAAGTAACCGGTAATCTCAGAGTCATAATGTGCTTCTTTTTTAATTATAATGTTTAGCTCTGAGTTTATAGGGGGTGTGAATGTATAGCGTGTTATCACTCTGCAAGTTTGGAAATATTCACGCTCATAAGGGTTTACGGTAAACTTGATTACGGTAACTAGTTAGCCAACTACTGGCTAGTTCGTTTTGTGCTAGATCATCTGTAGCTAGCAGAATGGGCAAAGACTACCAGGTAAGTTAGTTTGTATTACATAGGTATTTATATTGTTAAGTCAGACATCTGATCCTTTTCGCGGATGTGATCTTTTTTTTGAACGTTAACTTTTTGGTGCAATAATGGGACTTTCCAGAATGTGCAGTTTTCCACATAGCCATCTAGCTAACGAACAGGCTTATGTTCGTTTTTTGTACTGTACCCTCCAAGTTTGAGATGAGGAAAAACATTATGGTAATGATCATTTAAAGCACGAATGGATCAGGTTTGGTGGTTTATGTAACGGTTTATAATTCAGATGGACAGTGGATGAGATGTTACTTGAATTAGATTATTATTATTATTTATTTTTTTTGGGGGGGGGGGGTGTTAAAATGAGGGTGATAGTATCCATTCACATTGAAAGTAATGTAATACAAAATCATTAAAATGAGAAAAGCTACAATGTGAGACACTGCACTGCTATACTGGCAAATCCATGCGAACTCGGTCCCAGAATCAGATTTGATTTAATGTCCGTATCTTCCTTCTGACTCTGAGATCTTACAGAAACCCTTTGTTTCAGGAAACTACAAAATCAGGAAAAGTGGCCAAAACTGGAAACAAAGATGCACAAGAAACAGAGAACGAGGTAAATGAAGAGTTTGGCTAATTTGTAAATGCAGCAGAGGGTGTTTTTTTGTGTTTGGAGAGCTGTATGATGTTCTAGGAAAGTGGGCGTGCAATTACCGCTTTGGGTGTCCACGTGATACACTTAAGTGAAATGCCTAAACAAGCCACGTTTAATTGCCTTGTTTGAATTGTAGTGTTAACGCAGAGCACCTTAAGACCACAAAGGCAGACACTGTTTCTAAGCTAAAGCATAGTATCTTCTCACCCTAGAACCACCCCTGCTTAATGCTCCTTACTTTTGCCTGTTTAATGTATGAATGCCTTTCTGCTAGAGCACTCTGTGCTTTTCTATTCAACTTTGTTACATTTCCGTTATATTCCCTACATGTGTGTCAGCTTAGATGTGCCTCCACACTTCTTTGCTCCCTTGTTTTTGCCACGTGGCTGCTTTTCATCAAAGTAGTTTTCACATTGTCCTCAGTCACACAGATGGCTATTTAATGAAGCAGCTTATGTTTGTCTTTGTGCTATGACACAACTAATCACTGGGGTTACAAAGTCCTTAATTAATTCTGAACCACTTGGTCTAGATATTAATGGGACACTACTGTCAAATTAGAATTACTGTATGATGTTTGTAGTGGGCTGGTTTCTGTGGGATCACTGGGCCTTTCCACGGGCAAGAAATCATGGAGAGTTAATGGTCCTTCGTTAAACTATTTCTGTATCCTGGCTCCGTAAGTGCTGCTGTTCTCTGCAGATTGGCATTAATACTGTTCAGACAATATTAGTTCAACTCTGCTTCTTGTTCAAAATAGTATGTTAGCCATACTTGTGAATGGCTAGTTTCATATTCTGCCAATGTGCAAGAATGTCCCGCTGCGATCTGCCGGAAGACGGAGGTGGATACCCAACCCGGGCTGCCGTATGTCACCTCACGAGCCTGTCAATCATACCGTTCATTCAAGGAGCATTTTGCAGTGCACAAAATGCCAAGATTCTTGTATATTGTTTGGTTAATTATGGTGGACGTTAGGGTTGGGTATGGGTATGGGTCTTACCCACAAAGGTCGAGTGTGTGTGCAGGTTTTTGGGATAACCTGTAGGTCAGCTGTTCAAACCCTGGTGTGAGGACTCTTCAGCCAGTCATTACTCTAATTAGTAATCCAAGTATGAGTTGCAGTGAAAACCCACATACATACTGGCCCTTTGTGGATAAGATCGCCCACCCCTGGGTTAGGCACTAGGTTAGCTGAGCTCGCTGTGATCCAAACTATGGAGTGTACTTGCACAAAGTATATAACACAGCATATTGTTTTACAGTAAGCTTTTTCCTTTTTATTACATGAAGAGTACACTCTAAAATGATGATTAAAAAGTACAGCATACTGAATAGATAAACCAGTAACAGTTCTTTATTATCCCCATTTGCATGTGAGGAGCAGAATTACGCTCTTGTGAGAACGGTTCCCATTTGTGGATGCTGTTCTGTGCGCTTGTGTTGCATACTCACTCGTGGTTTTTATGTACATGGGTTTGCAGACTTAAACACCGGTGAGTTCGCGTTGGCTCACACTTCTGCTTTCGACTGAAGACGTGTCGGACGTAGGCCTGACCTTTCACGTTAGGAAAGGGCCGGGGTGGATGTCCAACCCTGCCGTCCCGCAGCTCGTAGCCACAGGCTTCTCCCAGTGTGGGCAGCCTCAGTTATGAATGTGTTTATGTGTTTTGTTCTCCCCCCTGCTTGAGATTTTTGTACTAAGGTGCATCTCCAGTTGTGTTGAGTGTATCATTGATTGTGGACAACTGTCTCAGATTTTTTCGGGATAAAGTTTGTTTTGGTGATTTAATATAATGCAGTTGTATATGGGTATATATTATTGTGGTACCCACAGAGAGACTCTTGGATCATTTGGTCCAAAAAAAGGTGGAAAGACAGAAATTCTGAAAACATGACTGTTCATTGTGACCTGAGCCAAGACCCATGGTGTTTGGTATTCCCTGAAGACCATAAACGTTTATCCTTAAATCACAGGATTTTCAAGATTTGCATTTTTTTAGAAGGATTATTTATTATGGGTCATTTGACAGTTATTTGAAAGTGCAGCTGAAGTAAATAATAGAATTAATAGTATAGCAGGAAGTATTGTAAATGTTTAAATGCACTGCAGTGATTTAATTCAAAGTGCTACTTTGGCCTTCATCTAAGATTGTGTATATTCAGTGAAAGCCGTTTGTAGTTGCATCATTAACAAGTTTTGTCAGACTTATTGCAGTTTAACATGAAGTGCTTCCACAGTGGACCTAGTGAACAATATTTGGAGTTGGACAAATTAGGTACTGTGGTTTATAGACACGTTAACTTCAGGAAGAACATTTACAATCATCTCTTCTCTTAAGGGAAAAGTCTCAGTCGTGATTCCGTTTTTACAGCAGTCATTATTTTTATTTGCAACAGTATAAATGATATTGAGCCTCACGTTAAATCAGCTCCTGTTCTAACAAGCCCCTTTGTGATTTTTTTGTTCCCCTTTTGCCTAATTCACGAGAGTTCAGCTTGTGATAAGAGCCTGTTCATTCATCTTCCAACCACTTATCCAGTTCTGGAGGTGTGGCTACACACTCTGCCAGGCAACATAGAGCAAAAGGCAGGAGCATATTCTGTCAGAAGGCACACACGCAGTCACAATGGCGCAGTCTGCACACTACCTGGCTATAAGCATGTAGAAGCCTCTTCCAATTATTGCATTCAACTATGTAAGCCTCACACATTTGCAAATGGGTGCATAAAATCAAAGGGAAAGCCAAGCAACCTCCAAAGACATCGGTAGTAAAATGTGATTTTGCTGTAGAGCTCAGTGACTTTAAACATGGCGCCATCATAGGATGGCAACACTGCAATAAATCAGTTTGTCAAACTGCTGTCAAGGTTAACTAGTACTATTGTTATGAAGTATAAGTGTCTAGGAGCACCCACAGCGCTGCCACGAAGAGGTAGGCTGCTCTAGGTGACCACAGACCACGAAGTGCTGAAGTGTATGGCGTGTGAAACATCGCTTTTCCTCAGTGGAGACACTTGCTGCAGTTCCAGACTGACTCGGGAAGCAGCATCAGTGCGAGAACTGTCTGTCGCCACCTTTATGGTCTGCGTTTGTCTGCCGGCACCTTTATGGTCTGCGTTTGTCTGTCGGCACCTTTATGGTCTGCGTT
>JAODJU010000039.1:497617-514332 GCA_026776725.1 Gnathonemus echidnorhynchus | reverse complement strand
GTACAGTGCTCCATCATGCTGGAAAAGGCATTGTTCATCACCAAACTGTTCTTGGATGGTTGGGAGAAGTTGCTCTCAGAGGATATTCTGGTACCATTCTTTATTCGTGGATGTGTGAGTGAGCCCACTCCTTTGGCTGAGAAGCAACCCCATACATGAATGGTCTCAGGATGCTTTACTGGCATGACACAGGACTGATGGCAGCGCTTCTTTTCCAGACAATCTTTTTTCCAGATGCCCCAAACAATCAGAAAGGGGATTCATCAGAGAACATGACTTTACCCCAGTCCTCTGCAGTCCAATCCCTGTACCTTTTGCAGAATCAATCTGTGCCTGATGTTTTTCTTGGAAAGAAGCGGCTTCTTTGCTGCCCTTCTTGACACTGGGCCATCCTCCAAAAGTCTTTACCCCACTGTGCATGCAGGTGCACTCACACCTGCCTACTGCCATTCCTGAGCAAGCTCTGCACTGGTGGTGCCCCAAACCCGCAGCTGAATCAATTTTAGGAGACGTCCCAGCTCTTGTTGTACTTTGTTGGGTGCCCTGAAGCCTTCTTCACAACAATGAACTTATCTCCTTGAAGTTCTTGATGATCTGATAAATTGTCGATTTAGGTGCAATCTTACTAGCAGCAATATTCTTGCCTGTGAAGCCATTTTTGTACAAAGCAATGATGACTGCATGTGTTTCCTTACAGGTAACCAAGGTTAGCAGAGAAAGAATGAATTCAATGATTTCAAGCACCACCCTTCTTTTAAAGCATCCAGTCTGCTATTCTAACTCAATCAGCTTGACAGTGTGATCTCCAGTCCCCATAAACACTCTCACCTGTGTCAACAAGAGAATCACTGAAATGATGTCAGCAGGTCCTTTTGTGGCAGGGCTGAAATGCAGTGGATATTGTTTTTTTGGGATTAAGTTCATTTTCATGGCTAAGGGGAACTTTGTAATTAATTGTAATTCATCTGATCACTCCATAACATTCTGGAATATATGCAAATTGCCAACATAATATTTGTGTCATTCTCAAAACTTTTGGCCACGGCCATACAATTAATAGACTGTTTGTGGTTACTGTTACGTGTTGCTATCTTTATCTGTTAATAATCCCAAAGTCGAGTAATTTAGGGGGGATAATCGGCTAAAATGCTTTAATGCACATCTTAATTTGACACTGAGGTGCTGATAATATACAAAGTGTTTTTTTAAAACATCTTACCCTTTTAAAGTGCATCACAAAAGGTCTATTCTGCTACAGCTCTGTTGCACTGCTAGTGTTTGATGCTAAGACTGGGAACTATTGAGAACAAAAGATACGATATGTGGATGTGGCTTTGGTATTTTGTATCTAACGCAAACTGATACTGAAGGCAACGAAGGAGGTCGTTATGCTGTCACTCATTATTCCACACTCCTCTCAGTTGATACCACGCCCCTACACCAAATCAAGGTCAAAAGTCAAAACTGAAAAATGCAATCTGAAAGTGAAAAAAAATCTGAATGTGAAAAAAAATCTGAAACTGAAAAATTAAGATTTGAAACTATAAAAAATAAGACCGGAATCTGAAAACTGAAAAAAATGAGACATCAAATATAAATGAAAATGTACAATGAAAATAAAACATTTACTTAAAAAAATCCAGAACTGAATCAAAATCATATTTAAACCAAAAAAAAACTTTCAAATACTTATTTTTAGTTTGAGTACATTGTTGTTTTTTAAAGTTCAACACCAAAACTTTCAGTTTAAATCCTTTTTTTTCAATTTAGCATGTAACAAAACGACTGGTCCTGATTTAGCACCATTACCCTTGAGTAGTGGAAAACCGACGGGAGCTGGAACCGTGCTATAACTAGTCTCTCTTCACGGCCTGGCTCGGGTACAGGTTGGTTCCCATATGCCAGTGGAAAAGAGCCGTAAATTGCAATGAAAAACAAAAGAATTGCAGTGGTAGAAAGCTCATTGAGCCCAATCAGACAAGCATGGCTATTGGTATGGGATGTCATGATTCTTTATGTTATTTAATAAACAAACCCCAGGCAGTGGTTTAATTCATTTGATGCATTATGTTTGTATGTTTTCAACTATCTAATATTTTCCAACCATTAGCTATTACTGTGGACTCTTGAGTGAAGTAACATGCAGTAACCTAACAAGGCAATGAGTTTTTATGCCCAAAAGGCACCTATGATGTTGTGTATTTATTTGAAGATGGCAAATATGTGTTTCTACTCTGTTGGCAGGATCACCACAGGTAGACGACTCTCAGAATCCACGCAGAAAGCAAAAAGCTGTGGGAAGGTGCAAGCTGGCCTCAGGGAATAGATTCTAGGTCTGACTTCAGCTTTCTGTAAAGAAAATGGTGACACATGAACTTAAGCGATAAAGGGAAACATGAAAAAGATATATATTGGGAAAACAGCATTAAAAAACGCCAGAAACAGCGGTAAACATCAGAAAAAGAGGTAAGAGCTATTACAGATATTTTTATTCATTGTCATTCTCCAGAAAGAACTGAATCATTGAACTGTCTTACAATACAGCAGAAACATCACATTCTAATAACTCAAACTTCTGTCCTTTTTATGTATGAGTAAAACAACGATTTTCAATCTCATCTCCCACCAGGTAGCATGTCCTCTGGCTCATTAAGGGTCTTCCATATCCCCCACATCCTTCATAACAGCCTTATTTGTCGTTTGAGAGGAATCCTCTGTACGAGTTCTATAACTGACATAATCAGCTGCTTGTCCACGCTGAGGTCAGGTGATGCCCTCTGGCCAGGTGGGCTCTCCATATACGGTGCTGTCCAGTGAGACATAAACCCAATCAGTATCTTGGCCTGTATATGCTACTCCCTGTGAAAAGTGGACAATTTTCAAAAAGATAATTTACATTAATGGTGAAGACATTTTCTATCTATAAATGTAACCTCTTCTGTGTTTTATTCCAGTTTGATCTTTTAACTGTGATCTAAAAAGTTCAAATTACATTAAATTCCACTAAATAATTTTAAATGATTTATTATGTAATCCTCTGATCAAGAGCAAATTGCCCGTAAAGTATTAATCACATTCATCTTGACATTTTCCAATACTAGAGATACATTAATATTGCTGTTTTTTAAACACATGAGTGGTGGGAACGTTAAAAACAGGAGCTGACTTTGATATCAGATAAAGGACGGACACACCTGACCCAGTGCTAGTAAATGATTAACTTCTCTGAAGTCTTTCCACTATTGGGCTTTAAATAATCTCACATTGCTCAGAGTCTCAGTGCTTATAAGTAAACCGCAGACATTGTGAACTGGGTAAGAAAACAAGGGTGACATATTTTTTACAGCACATTTAGTCTTTAAAAAAGTAAGAGGAGGCTTTTTTTTTTTTGGGAGGGGGGGCATGCAAAATATATAGGCAATATAAAACAGCTCTGGAAATTCTAGGCCAAATGATCCCCTCTTATCAATCCCTTATCAAGGCCAAGAAGGAAAGATCTTTCGAAAAGAAAGAATCTTTCTCAATTTGATATAATTTTTAATAGCTGGTTTATGGTACACAATCACTGAATGCTATATTTATCCGAAACATTTTCGCTTTCAGAATTACCTACCATAGTCTGCTGTACTGGTGATGGGACAGAGCAGAGAGTCTCTATCTGTGGCTGGCTTACCCTTCTCAGGGCTGTGGGGTGGGGGAGGGGGGCAGCACCGGCACGATACAGAGGGAGGCATGAACAGAAAGAGCAAATTAGACAAAAAGATTCATTTGGGGCTGAGTGCCGAGGAACACAAGCCTGACGACAAGTGGAGAGATTTGTGCTGGGATCTGCACTGGGGAGAGTGGAAAAGGCATTATAATGATTTAATGCCAGCAACACTTGGGGGGGGGGATGAAGCAACAGAGGATTCCTGATTACCTTCAGACCTGGCCACACATATACATACTCACACACACACACACACACACACACACAGGTTTGTAATTATATCTTTGTGGGGTCTCTCCATTAATTTTTATGGGAAAAACCTAATCCCAGCAATGACACCCTTAAGCCTACCCAGCCCTAACCGTAACCATAATTAGTAACCAAACAAGACTTTTTTGCATGTTTAGTTTTTTGATTGCATTCACAGATTTTTATAAAATTGTAGATATCTTCATAGGGAACAAAGAAATGTAAAAATGTACAGATTTTTATCACATTGTGGGGAAAGTTGACCTTGGACCCCCAGAGGGTTTTTCTCCTTACCTAAGACATTTTGGTTCCTCTCCTCCGTTGTCATCTGGTTTTCTTTATTTAATTTCCTTCCTTCCTTTTTCCTGTTCTGTATTAATCTCTCTAATGAAGACTTTTGACATTTTTAGTTTTATGATTGGAGTCACATGTTTTTATAAGATTGAAGTAATCCTTGTGGGGACCAAAACAATGTCCCTACAAGGTAAAAAGGTAATGGTCCCCACAATATAATAATTACAAACAGTCACATAGAAATGCAGTGGTACCTCAGTTCTCAAACTCATTAGAACTCTTAAAATCTTCTTAAAAGTCGAACCAGCCAGAGCTACCTAGAACTCAATCTAAATCTCAGAAGTCAAACTGTGAACGCCGACCTAAGATAACTTGTACACGCGGGGAAATGAGTCACGCGGCACGTCTCTCAGCGGAAACAAAGGATAACGCTTTAGTCTCAGCCTGTGATAGCATCGTGCATATTTATACTAGCTGAATACAAATATTTAGACAGTAAAAATACATTTAGACAATGACAGACAGTAATTATTATTATATAATAAAATACATTTAAAAATAAAGATTTCTTATTAATTATTTTAATATTAATAATAAACCATTAATACATTTAATAATAATAATATTGTCGTGCCAAGCGGGGACAGAACGGAGACAAAACGCCAGCAACACAAACTGAAACGCGGACAAAATTCAGAGGACTAATGACTACAACCAGAAACAGCTGATCATACGGGGATTCCACACGGGGTTAACGAGGGGCGTTCGGAAGTAGCGGACGATTGGGGCAGGACACATTGTTTTTTTTTTACTTTACACATTGTTTGGATACATTTATTTTCTTACTTTAAACATTACTGTTTTGATAAATGTGCTTAGAAGTGTTTAGTACAGTATATGCTCTTCTTGTTTTATCCTGTTCATTTTATGTTTAAATGCTTAAAAAAAACATATTTAGGTGTAATTTTTTGGGACCGGGAACCAATTAATTGGTTTTCCATTATTTCTTATGGGGAAAATTCGATCACAACTCGAACTGTGTGAGAGTTATTCTTAGAGTTTTTTACAGTTATTTTCAAGCTTGTCTCAGTATCATGTCCCCTTTTTCAAAACACTTAACACATGCGCCATGTTAGTAGACTACGTGAACTAAACGATGTATGATTTTGCAATGCTTTGATACAAAATGCATTCAATCACCACTTCTTCCAAAAATCATGAATACCTCACTCAACAATGTTCCAAAGCAAAATTCTGTACAATTACAGCAATTTTTTCAGACATTTAGATACGCTCTTCAAAGCATTTACATTTCAGTTCAAAACATAAAATTTAGATCACTCTAGATGGAAATATGCTACATGTTGACAAATGGAACTATAGATACACTTGACATAAGACAGATTATTCTGATTTTAGCTAAAGTTTATTCAGTTTTTTGGTTTGCAGCTTTGTTACCATCAGTACGGAAATGGTGATGTTTGCATTGAGATGTGGGGGTTCCTCATATGGGACAGCTGGCCGTTAAGCCCCAGCAACTTATATGACATCCCATTCTAAAGAGCCTTTGTGAGGTCAGGCACTGAAGTTGGACATGAAGGCCTGGCTCACAATCTCCGTTCTGATTCATCCCAAAGGTGTTTGATGGGGTTGAGGTCAGGGCTTTGTGTGGGCCAGTCAAGTTCTTCACACCAAACTCACCCGACTATGTATTTACGGACCTTGCTTTGTGCACTGGGTCATGCTGGAACAGCAGAGGGCCTTCCCCGTACTATTCCGACAAGGTTGGAAGCATAGAATTGTCCAAAACGCCTTGGTATACCGGCTCCATATTGATGCCTATGAATTCCGAATGGGAAGCCGTAGAGGTTCCTGTGGGTGTGATGGACTGGTGTCCCAATGCTTTTGTCCATATGGGGTATAAGGATAAAATGTTAATGTAGTTTGTCCCAGAAGAGATTTTTCCATTGTCACAGATGTATATGTTTTCTTTTATTTTGCATAAATACAGAGAAACGCATGATACATGTATTTTGTGATGTTTGTATTTGTTTTTTAGTCTTGTGGGAGAGAGCATTTGCTATAGTGATGGCACCATCACTTTTGGCTGAAGTATGAAGTGTTTTGGTTATTGAAGTGCATTTTGCACCAAAGGTTAACGGATGTGCAAAGGTGCATTTTGTAAAGCAGACTGTGTGAAGACTTTTGGTAAAATGGACATGGTATTGAGACGAGTGTGAAAATGATTGTAAAAAACTGAAATTAATAATCGTTTAAGATTTATATTGTTTCATATGAGCTTCTGTTCCGGTGATGTAAGACTGTAGATGTCATTAAGTTGTTGTTTCTGTCTTACTGGAAGACGGCCTGTTATGTGCTGTAGCAGTTTGAAAAAAACTGACTGCTCAGCAAATGAATGCAAATCTTATGCTATGTTTTGAGCCTGTGTTCACATTTCATTATTCCAGCAAGTCCATAGACATAACAAACCCTTATTTCCATTTGCCCAGAAACTGATTTCTGAAACTGTATTATCTTAGGATATAATGATGCTATCAGTTTTACTCATTGTTTACCAATGATATCGCAGGAGTTGTCACGACAGAACTCTCAGGAAGGGTCTGACAGTCCTTTATAGGGGCAAACCAGAGGGAAATCCAAGTCACGAGCAGGGTCAATACCAGAATCCGTCCTGTCCGAAATACCAAAGCCAAAGGGGAATCCGTGATCGTTGTCAGGTCGGGTGCCGTAAGGTCGTAGAGCCGGGAGGTCCGTCCGAGGACGCAGACAGGGGACACGGGGAGAAAAGACGAGGGTGGATCAGGGCGGGGCGGACTGGAGTGGTAAGGCACAGGAAGGCACAGGAAGCGGGAGCAGGGAGAATCGGGCGGATCGGAGCTTAAATACCTTTGGTCGTGTGGGGTATAAATAGTGAAGGTTGGCGTGGTGTAGCGAAGGGGGTGTGGCTTTGATCGCTCGCAGCCACTAGAGAGTCTAAGATAGAGCCACTGGTGAGGCTGCTGTGACACTGGGGTGTAAGAGAGGTTCACTGTTGTGATGTTGAGGTATAAGAGAGGGTGTCACACCAGCGACCCTCTCTTCATATACATATATAAATGAATGGTGTGGATGTATTGATTGAATTGACTTGCTGGCTGTGAGCCCCACTAAGTGCACGCTGGCCTGTCTTCTTTGTGCAGCTTCTTGCAGGAGCAGAAAGAGGATTTGCGCAAGCGCCTGTCCTACACCAGCCACAAGCTGGATCGGCTAGAGACCGAGTTTGACTCCACACGCCAGTACCTGGAGACGGAGCTGCGGCGGGCTCAGGAGGAGCTTGAGAAGTTTATTGACAAACTGCGCCGGTAAACACTAAGAATCAGGGGAAGCTGCATCCCCCCCCCAGCGAGACAGGCCCAGGCTGCAAACCTCTCTCTCTGTTATTGCTCTATAAGAGGCTTCTTGCCTGTCAATGTCTTGAATTCATCATGAGCACATGGATCAGGGACGGCTAGGTTCTTACAAATACTGAAGCCTTTTTAGATGAACCAAACATCTTGAATTAAAGCATAAACCCTAAACATGGGAACTCCTACAAAAGGTTACTATTTTAGTGAAACAAAAATAAGTGAAAATGGTTATTATGATTTTTATTTGGAAAGAAAATAACTTATGTTTCAGTAGCAATAGCTGGAAATCAATTTATATTAACTGTTTACCATTTACAGTGATCCCCCGCTATATCACAGATTTTTCCCCGACACGTCACAGTTCTCTGTGTATCGCGTACCTTGCTTGTGGTGCGATTGTTTTCGTTTTGTTTTAAACCCTACGATGGCTCCCAAGCGTCCTGCATCTTCTAAGCCTTCTGGTAGTAGTGAGCCTAAGCGCCAGAGGGAGACCTTGACCATTAAGGAGAAGGTAAAACTCCTGGATCTCCTTCGGGAAGGAAAGCGTTACGTGGACATCGCTCGCCATTATGGCTCGAATGAATGGACGGTACGATACGCCAAGAAGGATGAAAAGGATATATGTGCTTTTATTTTTATATATTCCATTACGTATAAAGAGAGAGAGAGAGTGGGAGAGATGTGTATTTATATATATATACACATTACATGTTATTATTATTATTATTATTATTATTATGTTACTCATATCATGTGTGTTGTTTTAATAAGTTTACATGTGTTTAAAGCGTGTGGGAGGGGTATTTTAAGGCTTAAACTATATTTTAAAATGTTTATTTATATGCTCTTTCTATATCGTGGTTTTTCGCCTATCGTTGATGGGTCTGGAATGCATCTTCCGCGATAGGCAGGGGATCACTGTTTATAAGGTTATTGTTTTGCAATTAATATGCTACTGAATAGGATGGGAAAGTTGAAACAATGTTATGTGAAAACACGCTCCTTTTTTGGAGCCCATGATTAGGCTACGCTGAAACACAGCCAAGTAGTTGATAAATAAAGTAAAATATAATTATCTGCTAGCTCAGGAATAGTGCTGTCTGTGTTTCACACTGTGAAACAGACGAAATGCATATTCTGCATTCAGAGGCATTGTGACCCAAATCTCGGTCATGAAATATTCAGGTGGAAAATACAAGCCAGTCTTCCAGGCGAGTGCTGATGGAGATGGAGGGTGATCCTGAGGAGCAACAGAGGCTGTCTGTGCTCCTGCTTCTGCCTCCCTTCTCCTTTGCTCTTCCTCTGCCCTCCTGCACTCTTTTGAGCGAAGGGGAAGCCCAGACATCCTGACAGGCAAATGTAATTTAAAGGCTATTTTGGGCTTCGGCTCGCTTGCTTTACAACTGCACCTGTCACAGTAGCGACACGTTTCATCACTCTCTCCCTTCAGCAGCTCAGGATCTCTGGCTGGAATCCAGAAAAGTAGGAACATCCAGGGATGGAGCTCCTCCCTCGCTGCCCGTCAGCCAATCCTCACTCAGTAGAGTAGCAACACCTGGGACACTGCCAGCCAATCATAATGCTAGGTTGTGTTAATTGTGCGTGAAAACGTGCAAATACATTTTAGCTTAACCACGGCAAATACACAGAGGATTGTAATAATGATTAATAAGGATCAATGGAAAGTGAGTTTAATGTGTTCCTGTCATAGTCATGCACACATCTCTGAATGGAGACATTCTGCCTTATTGCATTCATTAAAGCCCAAATGACTGCTCTCACCCAGACCCTCACTGGTAACGTTGGATGGATCTTAGTTGAACAGGTCCTTGATTCTAAGTATCAGTCCTAAACATTGTTGTTTTATGCATCTGGTCTGTTATAACTGTAGGTAATTTGCTTCTTTTTTTGCTGGGTACGAGCCATCAATCTCTTTCTTGCAGCATACAGAGCAGCTATGCAGCACTGCAGAGGATTAACCAGGATCTGGAGGATAAAATACAGAGAACGGTAGGTGCCCCCGTACACGCCAAGAGGGGACCTCTGCTCAGGAAGCCTGACCATTTGCTCGGGCCAGAGGGTCACGTTTCCAGCTGTGGTTGGCTGGCTGGAGTGAGATTTTCAATTTGAGAAAGTCTGCAAACATTTACATGTATGTAAGAGTTTTATTACCTTGCAAATATTCTGTAGGGTTTGCAAACTACCTCAAGGCATTTGATGTAGGTAATTTTAGGTTTATAATGAAAAAATATGTATTTGCCATAAGATTTTTTGTGTGAGCGTGAGAGCAGGAAAGCGTGAGAGCAGGAAAGCATGAGTGTCACGCCAGATGCAGGAGAGTTGGCGACCCTGAGAGAGGCGATGATCCTTCGGAAACAACTGCGAAATGAATCATGATAGTAACGACCCAGAAGTGCTCCGCTGCCCCCACTGTAGGACTCGGCCCGGCCACAGCCTGCGCGCACTGCTGCAGTGACGGTGCACAGCCACACTTCAATAGTGAGCTCGTGCAGTTTGTTTAATTAAAACGATGCTTTGCTGTCTAAGCCTGTACACCCTTTGTTATTTTCAGAAAAATCTGAAATATAAAAATCTGACTAAAATGACATATATCTTTAACAAAGAACTTATACTTTGTTTCTTTTCCAATTTTGTTTTTGATTTTAGTAGGAGAAATATCATCATCATCACCACCATCGTCACCATATTCGTTCTCCTGGTGAGAGCCACAGTATTTAGGAGATATACTGAAACAAAAACAAGTATCTCTAGTGCTCTGACAAGAACAATGTGGAGTCTGGACTGTGGCCAGAACACGTTCTAGGGACGTCTAGAACACGAAAGCGCCAAATTTACTGAATGCTATCCACACTGCAGGAAACCAAGCATGGAGTGCTAATGTCATTATTCATGAAAATTAACATGTGCATTGTTATTATTATTATTATTATTATGGTGCTGTTGTTGTTAGATTTCTGCTGCAATATCAAATTTAACCCTTCTATATTCAGTTTTACATTCTAATAAATCAGCACATATGGATTCCAATAACCTGCTGTGTGTTAATTTTAGCATGTGGAACAGTAATGACAAACAATAGCACATCTCCAGTTTGGGCAGAATTCAGGCACTGCGTAGACATGGTGCTGCTGGACGGGGGCTCTGTGAGAGTCGAGCCGCCGCTTAGCGCCGCTTCCTGTGCCTTAATGAGGATCCACCCGGCAGCGGCAGCGTTTCACAGCTTGCTGTCACTGTAATTTCATTTGGTGCTAATGGTTGGGGCTCATGATGCCAAACACCCACACGCTTCATGTTTCACACCCGACCAAAATGAAAACTTCCTATAGCAGTTGTTTAAAAAGCTCCTCGTTTCACTTTGCATTATAGGTGCTAAATAGTTTCCTAATATTACAGGCTTCCAGCATGACCTCACATGCTGCATGAGAAGAGAATATTATCACTGGAAAATTGGTGTGTTTGTTTCCATCAACTTACCATAAATCCATCCATCATCCATCCATCCATACATCCATCCATTATTTTCCATACCCTGTATCCAGCACCTGCTTGCACCATAAATTGTATCACTCTGTATCATTTATATCCTTCCTCTGACATCCCTCTGATTAGAATTAAAAAAAAAAAAAAAAAAAAAAACAGTTTCCATGGGATGCATTTGCAGACTGTCTCTAGGTTACCAGGCATGACTGTTGTAATGATCAAATAAATAGATTTCCAATTGCAAAGTAAACATATTCCTTCACATGTATCACCAACATAAAACTGATCTGGTGACTGTGGGAATTTTATTTGGATTTCTCAGTAAACTGGTGATGCTGTTGTGCCACTAGCCATTAGCCATTTATGCATAAAACTCTAAGTTACTCTGGATAAGTATATACACCTATTTTATAGACAAACAAATAGTTAAAAGGTGAGTTAGGAAATAAAACCTGGTGAAAATTTTTAGTGGTTCATGAAGCCAAGTAATTGCATATTCCTCAACATGACAATAACTACGAAAAATCAATTTAAAGGTTAAAATACTGTTACGGTTCAGTAGGGGTTGTCTGGAATGTTTTATGCAGCTTCAAGAAATAGCAAAAAGCTGTGTGTTTGTGTGGGAGAGACACATCAGGTCAGACTTATCCATTCCAAGCCCTGGCAGACAATCAGAAACTGCGGCCCGACTACTTATGCAGTGCTGGTAGTTAAAGTGGCTGAAGATACAATATAGACTTCAATGGGGCTGAGGTGTCAGGCTCGCAGTAAGTGCAGAATCAGTGCAGCCCTGTCTCACACCTTTGATTTACTAAGATCCGCTGTCATTTTATCCGAAAACCATCCATCAGCTCAAGCATTTTGCTTATTCATGACACAAAGGTGGCGCTTCTTCATGATTCTGCAGGCAGTGATTTGCATGAAAAAAAACAAAAGCATCCAGTATTCACAAGAATCCATAATCAAGAGACAGCAGATGTATGCAGATTGTTCTACCTTTGAGGAACAACACACAAGAAACAAACATGAAAGGAGTTAGACTTATTTTGGCATGGAGGACCCATCTCCAGGGGGTGTTTACTTGCTGGCTGAATGAGGCAAGACCAGTCTCAGTGGAAGTGGGGGCTGTATCATTAATGACCCCAAAAGCTTGGTGTGAGAGTCCTTGATGAGCCAATGGAGGAAAAATGCGGAGGCGTGTAACAAAAGAGCATTTTGGCCACATGAAAATCAGACATTCTGCTGCATTTTAAATCATCACAGAATGAGCTAGTTACCTTATCAGTATGGAGTTGCAATAGTCTAGTCATGAAATGACAAGTGCCTGTACTTGGAGCTGAGCTGCATACTCTGGCAAATAAGGCCCGGTAGGATGAATACACAGCACTGGAAGATAGCTATAATGTGGTCGGCAAGGGATAGCTGGCTATCGTCACACCATGGTTCCTGGCAGACCTTAATGGAGACCACCCTGATGACCTAAGTACAGTGACCGTGTGGAGGATGGTAGAGATGGCAGAAAAGAGAAGAAGCTGAAGGTGATGGTCCCTCATCCAGACCGCAGTGTTGGTGAGGCATGTGGAGATATGAGCAGAGATGACAATGTCCTCAGGAGGGAAAGTCTCGAATTTGAATGAACTGTCCTGCATAGTAATGAGTATTTGAATTGTAATTCAACAGGTTGGGCAGTGTAGTACTTTGAAGGAACACGTACCCTGTCCTGGAGATATTGTGGATGCTGTGAGCAGCCTGGTACAGTTGGTGGTTAGGAGTGGAGGAGACAAGAACTTTTTCTGTAGAATATGCAACTTACTATCAATCCGATCTAATTGGATCTTAGATTGCTATTGCAAGCAGCAGCTGGTTAAATGAGACATCGTTCTTTTTAGTCATGACCTTAAAAGCCCTCTAGGTGCAAAAGAAGAAAAGAAAATATAAAGGTTATAAAATATTCTAGCTATATTTTGCTAGAATGTCATAAAATTTATGCTGAATCCAGTGTGAATTAATGAGTCTGTTACCATGGAGACTATGAGGTCTGTTTTGCAGTAATTAGCTTGATTGCTTTAGTGGCTCTTTTGAAGTCCCAGCTCTATCACAGGCTGCCCCCTTTGGGCCATCATCACTGGTGTCAATATGGAAAATGCTGTTGCAGGAAGTGACACATCTTCCCACTCAGTGTTTCTGGTTAGAGGCAATAATATACACTTTGCATGTAGCATGAGGAAATATTAGGTTCCACTAGAATAAACCCAAGTACATTTTATAGATGTACTAGAATATCTAGTGGGCATTGCATTGGTGTGTGGTTCAGTGGGTTAGGCCTCAGCAGCTATTATTGGATGGTTGCTGGTTTGAATCCTAGCCTTGGTGGAATAGTCACATCTCTGATGAGTCCTAGAGTAAGGCCCTTAATCCCTGGAAAGTGCTCCACTGGTGATGAATAAATGTCCTGACCATGTGTGGGGGAAGTGGAGCACAAAGTAGAATGTGTAAGAAGCAGCATTCAAATGTACCTCTGCAAATGGCAAACAAAGGATGTCTTCATCTTGTTCATTACAATGCACAAGTTATTGTGGAAAGTCAACACAAATTTGGAAAAAAGTCAATCAATGAATGATACATACAGACACAATAGTGATCAGCAAATGTACTACAGTTACTTACATTGATCAGTATTATCATGTCAATACTCATAAAATAATAAAGAAATTGCAGGTGGATTGAGGATTTTATAAGATCCTATGGCATTTTCTTCAGTAGCACTACTGGAATTTAATGTCAATAGGAAGCTGCTCACCAGTGTGTTGGGTGCAGAGGACAGACTGCATGCAGGTGTAAATTAGAGCTTGATGGTGAGGTTAGAGAAGCATTTCACTATCAATGGCTGGTATTGCTAATGCTGACGCTAATTATACTGTATCACAATGCCACACTCCATCCAGTGACAGAAGCACAGCAAGCTGATTTTCAACATGCACTCTTTGTCGGATGCAGCTTTGCAACACAAAAGCACAATTAACCTGCCAGCCTTTACACAGGAGAGAACATCACTATCATTCACAATGATTAGGATGTGAGAAGTGAGTTGGTCTTCCCTTTTTTCATGTGTTTTGATGATGAGTCATTTTTCACCAAGATCTATAGTCCAAAACATGTTTCAAATGTTCACATAGGCCAAGTTTATTCCTTGAGGGATGTTTGTTCTGCCTTGTGCTTGTTCTGGTACGACATCTGCGGCTCGTCCTTTGCATGAATGTCACACCTTCCTCTTCACTCTGCTGTCCCTTTTGCTTCATCTGCAGTCTCAGCACCATGATGAAGAGAAAAGAGCCCTCAGTCGCGAGATCGTCATCCTCAACAACCATCTCATGGAGGCTAAGATGACCATCCAAAAGCTCCGTGAGGACAATGTAAGTCCGCCAGCTCTTTGGTTGGACTGGATGTGAGAGGTGGACCCCCAATAAGCCGTAAGATAGACAGCTGCACTCTGGGTGATTTTTAGAGGATCACAAGAGTCACTGGTAACTTCAAACACGTCGTGTGATGGATTTGTCAACAAGGTGGATGCTGTCGAACTGAAAGAGAAGCTGAAAGCTATTCAACATTTGGTGTGATGTAACTCAGCTCTGCCACTGTTATCTGTTCAAGGCTGCTGATTGGGCAGTAATTTTAAAATATTAATGGATTTCAAACCTGAATATTACATTTTTAAGTACAGCAAACTAAAAAGATTGGTACTTTAAGAAATGCAAAGATTCTTTCAAACAGAATCATTAATTAACAAATAAGTATGAATTAATTGAGTTTAACCTACCCTGATGTCTTGCCTTCTAAGTAGCTCAATGTCTATGCAGTAAACATCATTTTACACATTTCAAATTCAAATACACTTATCTTCATTTAATAAGAATTAAAAATAATGTCCTAATTAGTGAGCTAATTATGCCATGTCAGCTGCCGTAGCATCTGCTGTGCCTGACAGAAAGGCAAAGCGGATGGTTTGCAGGGGGCTTGGATATTCCACTGGCCTCTGTGTGACTCTCCTTAACATTTGGGCTCTGCATCAGTAGTGACACACAGCACAGCTGCTCCGTCGTGCAGCCCGCTCTCACTCTCACTCTTCTTTCACACCTTCCATGCAGTTGATATCACTGTCAGAGGAAAGCCTGACATTTAGCTTTTTTTATTGTTTTATTTTCCATGGCTTTCTCATTAGGCCGTTTATTTTTCAGCAATGTTTGTAATGTATTTCTAGACGAACTCCCACGTTTACCAAAATTGCCTTCTGAGGAAATGCCTGCCCACAACACAGAGCCCAGCAGTAAACAGCTCTGGCCTGGTTAGCGCTGAGTTGGTGTAGTGTTGCCGCTCAGCCTGTAAGTGGCAGCTTATCCCGGCCCAGCCCCTCGCTCAGCCCACGGGATTGTTAACATGCCAGAAGCTGTTAGCTGCGGGATAAACACTTAAAGGTATGACTCACATTCTAGCATTCGCTTGTAAGCACGACTCCCCAACACAATGACGGGAGATTTTTAAGCACTTCAGTGTATCTAGTATTGTGCAGGCTGTTTTGCTATGTACTAAATGTACTTGGACACTGCAGCAAAATTTGTTATACACCATCTGCAAACATTTAATACAAAGTCTTCCACAACTTCAAATCCACAATAAAATAAATTATCTAATTTATGCCTGATATGAGTTTATATGCACTTGTGTAAATGACAAATCAAGGACCATTTCCTCATTGCAAATAGAAGATACAACCAATAAGTAATTTAAATAAAATACAGAAAATACATTACAGAATAGTGAAAATATAATTGCATGGCATCAAAAAGACTGTGATAAATGTATTCCTAATTCGGTGTAAGTGGACCAGAGGGTCCCCCTTGACTGAAACTTTGCTTTGATCTGTTCCCCTGGTTTGCCTGGGATTGTGAAGACTGTCCATCTTTCTTATTAGTTTGGCCCACAGATGGTTCTAATTCAGCAGTACTTTGTATAATTTATACATCATATATAAAGAGTTGTGAAACTGTAGAAAGACCCATTGGAAGCACAGGAGACATTAAAACTGAAACTCTTCTCCCATTTGATTCAATAACAGTAAGCAGAGAGAATCTTCACAGAGGCATTCACTCTTCATAGAGGCACTCACACTTCATAGAGGCACTCACACTTCATAGAGGCACTCACTCTTCATAGAGACACTCACTCTTCATTGAGGCGCTCATACTTCATTGAGGCAGTCACTCTTCACAGAGGAACTCATTCTTCATAGAGGCATTCACTCTTCCTCAGCACATAGTAATGAACTCCATTATAAAAACCTGCATACAATCTGTTTCATATACCTTCATTGATTTTAGTGTCTTAACTTTGTTCACATAAACACTGCTATTATCTGTTTGGTGCAGTGCAGCTCATTGATATATCTGAATGCTTCTTTGTTTCAGACAGGGCTTGAATGTTTGAACATAAGAACATAAGAAATTACAAACGAGAGGAGGCCATTCGGCCCATCAAGCTCGTTTGGGGAGAACTTAACT
>JAODJU010000039.1:486404-497517 GCA_026776725.1 Gnathonemus echidnorhynchus | reverse complement strand
GGAAATCTAAGTAGATCACATCATAGGCCTTTTTGTGATCAATTTCACTTGTAGCTTCCTCAAAGAACTCAAGTAGAATCCATGTTGGCTATCCTTTATAATGTTATTTGCTTCTGGTATATTATATTGTGGATGATGTATAATACTGTAGGGCCCAAATTTCCTCTTTCCAGTGCAATGTATATGTTCTGGGTGCACACAATTATCTTAAATTATATTACAATTCTATTTTACATTTCAATGTAAAAAGTATATTTTATAATACACAAAGCCCCGACTGGCCATATGGAATTGGTGGCGCTCGAGCTCGAGCTGCCAGCCTGCACTCACGCCGACGGCAAACTCTCCTCCCCTCAGGACCTGTACAGGAAGGACTGTAACCTGGCTGCCCAGCTGCTGCAATGCAACAAGTCTCACTACCGAGCCCACGAGCTTTCGGAGGTACCTGCACTAATGCTAATGCTAAGACATGTTTTTATGACAGTAGTAAATATCAAATGTAATGAAGTGGTATCAGTGAAATGCTCAGTGTCCTCACCCCTCTAGCACATGGATTTCTATCCTGCCAATTAGCCTTTCACAGTGAATGCAGTTAAAAAACTAAAAATGCCAAAAATGTTGTACTTAGTTACTTTGGTTACTTATGGTTAAGGTTAGGGCTGGGTGGGGGTTAAGGCTGTCATTGATGCGATTAGGGTTTTGCTTATGGCTGCCACCCATCACTTTTAATGCAAGATCGTCCCGCACTGGAAAATAAACTGCTGCGTCCCATATTAGGGGAGACGATCCCGTATTATAAGAGATGATCCCGTATTGTAGGAGACGATCCCGTATTAAAGGAGACAATCCCGTATTGAAAGAGATGATCCCGTATTGTAGAGACGATCCCGTATTATAAGACATGATCCCGTATTATAAGAGATGATCCCGTATTATAGGAGACAATCCTGTATTATAAGAGATGATTCCATATTATAAGAGATGATCCCGTATTGTAGGAGACGATCCCGTATTAAAGGAGACAATCCCATATTGAAAGAGATGATCCCGTATTATAAGACATGATCCCATATTATAAGAGATGATCCCGTATTATAGGAGATGATCCTGTATTATAAGAGATGATTCCATATTATAAGAGATGATCCCGTATTGTAGGAGACGATCCCGTATTATAGGAGACGATCCCGTATTATAGGAGATGATCCAGTATTATAAGAGGCGATCCCGTATTATAGGAGATGATCCTGTTTTATAAGAGATGATTCTGTATTGTAGGAGGCGATCCCGTATTAAAGGAGACAATCCCGTATTGAAAGAGATGATCCCGTATTGTAGAGACGATCCCGTATTATAAGACATGATCCCGTATTGTAGGAGACGGGTGGCAACCCTAGTTACGCCCCTGGTCTCCTTAAGTTTGAATGTGTTTCCTCTGCTTTTCTGCAGCATTGTTTGTCTGCATGTGTGTGACCTGCATTGGACTTGAATCCACTCCCTCAAGGGTTTCCCAGGGTCTGAAGGGTCACCCTGACCCTAGACTAGATAAATGAAATGGATTATGGGTGGCTGTTTAACAGAATGTAACAGTAAGGTATGCCAGCCTCTTGCTGCCTTGTCCCTCTGCCCAGCTTCCTGCAGAGTTCCAAGAGCGTGTCAACTTGCAGATGGAGGCGTCTCCCCTCCGCCACTCACCCTACTCTGACTCGGTGCCCACCTCCGTCATCGCTAAAGTGCTGGAGAAACCAGAACCCGGCGTGGCCTCCAGGGCTGCCAGCCCTATGCCCCCCATGCCCCCCGAGCCTCCTCGCCTTCCCGGCAGCCCAGTGAGCAGTGAGCGCCTCACCCTGCGCATGGTCTACAGGTCGGACATGTACAGCAGCGACACAGCGCTCTACTGTTCCGATGAGCACGAGCACCAGGAGCTCTGCCAGAGCATGGAGCTGCACGAGCACCAGGAGCTCTGCCAGAGCATGGAGCTGCACGAGCGGGAGTCCAGCCCCTTCCAGGCCCACAACTCCACCGACAGCAACCCTGAGGAGGAGACTCTCCTCCATTCCAGCTTTTCCCAGGAGCCATTTCTGGAGTTTGCCGGCTCGCTGCCGCCGTCCAGCTCCTACTCCAGTTTCAGTGGTGCTTCGGACGAGAAGCCCCGCCCCCCCAGCAGCAACCTGTCCTCCCCCCAGCAGGCCGCATACATGGAATGGCGGGATGGCGACTACGAGCACAAGAGCAACTCGTCCTACGAGAAGGACAGCCCCGGCTTTACTGAGTCGCACAGTTTCCAACAGGTGGCTCACGCTTACCAGAACAGCAGCTCCCCGGCGACGGTGCCGGACTCCCCACTGCACATGCGTGCCGCCTCCGCCTGCTTCGGCGAGCCCTTTCCCCCTCGCCGCATCCCATCCTCCTACAGCGTGGGCTCTTACAGGCGGTATCGGGATCCCCGTGGCACTACTCATGACCCCAGTGATGAGCTGGGCATCCGCTGGAGGCAGCTGAGTGTGGAGGACCTGAACGCCTACTCCTATGCCAGCACCGGGCGTATTTCGCCTTACAGCTTCTCAGAACAGCACTACGTGGTACGACCCGGGAAGGTGAAGCTGGGCCCCCTCTACAGCAGTCTGCAAGAGAGCGGCAACGTCTACAGCAACGTGCCAGAACCCGAGCCAGCTGTCTCCAGCCCGAGTCCAGAGCACGACCCCGCCCTGTCTGAGCAGGAGCACCTGTACCTTGTCAAGGAAGATGACCTTTTCGACTCAGGAAGCCCCAAGGACGAGGAGAACATGGCAGGCAGCATGAAGGAGTATGTACACATCAGCCCCAACAGCTCCAACGAGTCCCTAAACCAGAGGGCACTGGAGGTTTGCGAGCTGCAGCCCTACCCAGTGGAGAGGCAGAGCCCGGCCCTGCTGAGCCAGTCTCTGCCACAGTATCAGCAGTTCGGAAGCCTGGGACTCTCCAGGAAAGACAGCCTGACCAAGGCCCAGCTGTATGGGACACTGCTGAACTGAAAGCCTGCTTCCCTGGGCTCTGCTGTCATGCGTCTCTTCTGCTCTGAACTTTGGGTCCAGTAGTAGGTGAGCTGACTGAGCATCCCAGCTGATTACTGCAGGGATTCTGTAAGTGACAGGAAATGTTTTAGTTTAAATGCCATTAAAAGCAGAGTTATAGGACAATATTTATCAATACAGAGAAGAACTATACCTTTTTAAACATTTTACTGAATTGCAGAAATGCAACTTTATAGAGAGCTTAGTGAGGCACTATCAGTACTGGAATTCATTTTCTAGATTTCATTCATTGATTCTTCTAATTTTAATTATGTTATATTGACCCAGGTCATTTCAATATATTTGTTATGGTAAATCTATACTTACCTATTCATTTCAAAAGCAATATACATTGGTGCACCGCTATAACTATGGTAATGGTAAATGAGCTACAATACACTACATCTACACTACACTACAATACATCTGGCATGACTTTACAAATCATTCAAATTCTTCAGCTTGGTTTTTACTATCGTAAATTTCTTGATTTACTTAATTTGAAGCTGATTGTTAGAAAATTAAATATTATTTTCTATGTTCAGTTATTGTTATTCTTTTTCATTTTTATATATGACCTAAAGATGAATTTATTTGATGTTAAAATGCACATCAGTGGCCTTGGATGTAAGACCTGAAGGGACCAGTTTTGCCAAAATGGCAATGGACCCTCTAAGGGGATATTTGCAGCTTGGTTTGTCTGAGATGGCAGAACATTCAGACTGGTTCTCCTCTGTAGAATGATCTTATATGGGCTACTCTAATCTCAAATTATTGAAAATAGAGAATTCCCCCTATTCATTTTCTAACAATAAATGACCACCTTGAGAGATTTGTTTTTTAATGGCTTTGAGATATCTATTTGTTAGCCATCTAATAAATAGTGACGTTTCTGAGTGCTTTTTTTCTCACGGTAGTCAGGGGCAGGTACAGCCCGCATTGGGTGGCCTGAGAGCAGAGAAGCATATTCTGTTGTTGTATAATGAAATAACTGTTCTGGTTTTGTACACTAGCACAGTGTGTGTGCGGCTGTTTTGATGCTCTTTTGTCTGACCCGAGCCCCCTTCCCCGTCAGCCCACTCTGCCTCAGGTTTCACCCCGTACCCCTTTGGAACATCCAGCACTGTTTACGTTGACTTTTCTCAGCATGTTTATACATTTTTACAGTGTTTCTTTACTAATAAAGAGTGATGGCACACCATACATTTACAGACCCTCTGAAATTACTAATGCATTTGCTAAACGTCATTTGAAAAGAATATTTGAACATGCTTCATTTTGGAAAACAAGATCACTCAATGTGTACTTGATCAAAGATGCTTTTTGAGGGATACAGTCAGTACTGAAGAAGAAATATGAAGCATGTGCGTCACCTTCCTGCAGTCCTTCAGACATACATAAACTTCCATTGGATTTCGTATTATGACCAGGATGAATGCAAAAAGTGACCTTGACATTGAACATAGTGTCATTGTAAATAATCAAAGTGCACTGAAATGCCACTAGATTAAAAAAGCTTATGTTGTGTCTAATGAATTTTATGGTAACACTTTACTTGACGGGGCACAAATAATCTAATATTATACTTTTACTTACATATTAATTAACCACAAACTAAGTATTAGTTACATACTAATCTCATGCTAATTCATCATTAATTGTGACACATATTTTATCTCAGTTTCTATATTTGTAAGTATATCTGTTAATTATGCAAACCATTGTGAACTACTGAAGGAACAAGTCATGAATAAAACAAATGAAATACTGATCTCATGTTTGTTCATCATTAATGAATGGTGATGCTTCTTTTATCTCAAGTAGCAACTACATTAATACTTCAGTAATAATTTGTACTTCAGTAGTAACTGAGCTATTACTAAGTATCTATGCCCTGTCAAGTATAGTGTCACCAATTTTATTATTCTGCTGGTATTGGTTTTGTAAAGTCACGGGGGAAAATGTGTAAATAAAGACTGACCTGCAACCTAACCTGCAAATAGCCAGAAACATTCTGTTGTGTATATAAACCAATATATTTCTATGGTTATATATACATATAACCTAAAAACTCCATGGTCCGTATGTTCTTTAACCAGAGGCAGTGCAGACACATATATGTTTTCTTCTTTCTCCCTCTGCAGGGTTGCAGATATTTGATTGGCTTGTGAGGCATTTATCTTGGATCTTTGGTGGTAGAACCTGGAGACAGACAGCACACAGCCTGCCATAGCGCAACATAAAATAGCATCCAGTGGTGAATGTCTGCCTATACAGAAGCCAGGCTCTGACTAATCATGTCTGCTTTCGCAGAAGTCAGAGAGTGATGCAATTCACTGTAACAGCACTGAGCTATCACTGCTTCTATGTGTATTTTACGTTGCAAAATAAGAAATAAGGCAAAAATGGCAAAATGCAAACATATAATACTCAGTGGTTTTAGCTGAGAAATAAAAGCATGATCAAAGTGTCAACAAAGCTTAGGCGGTTCAGAAATTCCAGATTAAATTACCAGCATCATAAAAAGTCAATTCATTCATAATTCCAATACATTCCCAACTTTACTATGCATTTTACCCCAGAGTTATAATGAAAAAAGCACATTCATTAATTCATCCTTACTAGGTGAAAAAATAAGCGTCTAGCCACAAACTGGCAGCACTTTTTTACAGTGATTCATTATAGCTTCTGTATCTGAGAGATAAAAAGCGTTAGAGTGCCTAAGGGACTAGACACATTCTAAGTGTCACTGGTCTAGGTGAGAAGAACTACTTTGTCTCAATCCTCAGAGGCCGAGATTTTTTTTGGTACAATGTTAATGCAAAATCACTCAGGCTGGAAAAACATCTCTAGTCAGACTCTAAAATTTAAACTGCTTGCTGACTAAACAGAAGAAAATATTTATGTTGCTCAAAATATAACAATGACGATGATGTGTAGTTATTCCAAGATTAAATTTACGTTAATGTGGTTTCCAGAACTATGAAAGTGTTTTCACAGAAAGTCCAGGTAATTACAAGAAAACAGGCTCCAAAGAGATGATTAAACCACATTACGAGGAGGAAACAACTCCAGAAATGAAAGAATAAAGGACTTCAGCAACCACTGTGGCTTTTTTTTGCAGTTTGTGATGCTCCCACAAAGAGAGTCGAGGCTGCCTCTGAAGTCAGAGACACTGAGAGAACTGAGAATCCTGAAGGCCGTTGCTATGGCGACAGATGAAGGACCATGCGGCAGCTGTCTAGCAAAAAGTTTCAAAGGTGCCTTGAGAAAAGAGATTCAGAATCATCCCCCCCCTCCTCCCGGGTGTGACAGATGCCCCTGTTAACGTGGGTGATGGGTACCACACACCAACAAGCAAGTGCACCCACTAAGAGAGCCCTACACATTCACACATTCGAACCCAGGTCAAAATATGAAATGATTTTCCCAAGATCTACTCACAATCTACGTGACTGTTACTTGTGGTCTTCAGGATGTTACACCCCCAATGATCACTATGTATCATATAGGGTAAAACAATAGCATAGAGCATAAAGATATGTGTGTGCTTGTGAGTTAGATGTGCATTCAAAAAGTAACTACGACCTGAATGAATGCAGTGATTGTAGTAACCCTCGAAAAGAGCAGATCTCCAGAGAGCAAGGCTGTGGTCTGATTTAATCTGCCGGAGCTGAGTCACTAGCAGTGGAGTCATGCAAAGATGATTCACAGTCACCAGACATGGAGGTCAGCTGGGGGGGTGCCTTACTGTCCCCCCCCCCCCCCCCCATAATGCTACCTTGCCCATCTGCTGGTCACTGATATTTACACCACAGTTATAAAACAGGATATGATTAGTATTTAGTGAAAAGAGATCTGTGAATCAGACAAAATTCATCTCTGCTATAATGTAAGTACAGTGCATATTTTAACTTTCCGTACATTTTATATTTTTGGAGGTAGTACAAAGTTAATAAAATGATTCACATTCTATCATGGATAGTTCCATTATTTTGGAATAAAATTTAAGAAGCTTATCTGGCTGATTAAAGCACTGTGTTTACAGTACTGTGGTCTGAGGATGCCTGTGATAATTATGTAACTCAATTAATTAACTTAAGTCTGGGGAGACCCAGAGGAGAGGTTTCAGAACTGAAGCGATGTTCTTCTAGCCATCCAACAAGATACCGGTAATTTTTTGGAGAACAACACAAATTCCTGTTACTTTTTATTGCTCATTTGTATATATTTTGCTACGTTTTCTGAGCAGTAATATTCACTTATTACAAAGATAAATAGCTTTAAACTTTTCTTTGACAACCTAAGACAGGGGTAGCCAATCTTACCCGCAAAGGGCCGGTATGTATGCAGGTTTTTGGGATAACCTGTAGGTCAGCTGTTCAAACCCAGGTGTGAGGACTCTTCAGCCAATCAGTCCTTTAATTAGTAATCTAATTAGGGAGTTGCAACGAAAACCCACACACACACCGGCCCTTTGCGGATAAGATTGGCTACCCCTGACCTAAGACTTTTGCACAAAAGTATTTACCAAAAGTCAGAAGGGGGTGATACACTTCAAAGAAAATGTAGTGAGCATTATTACAAGAAAAACAAATATAAACTATAATCCAACTGATAATAAAGCAAACCCTTACATAAAAGTGCTTCAATATCAATTTAGCTGTAGGTTTAGAATTTTTTGCTTTAGGATTTTTTTGTAATTATGAGGACACACTGCCCTCTATTGACGAATAAATATAAGTGCATGTTTTGTTATATATACACTTACGGTAGTCTTCTCGAGGAAGAACATGTCTGTTTTGGAGCAGATATACATTGTTATAGTCTCAAGGCTAAACAACCCTGTGTTGGATAATTAGGGAAGATGAATAGTTGCAATATGATATATTAGCAATTTAGTTTTAAAAGCTCTAAAAGTATATAACTGTGATGAAGTACTGGGCAGATATTTTTGTTTTCAAATTGTAATATATTTAACGGTATGTGTGCTTGAAATTATGCCATTGATGTGTTAGCATTTGTGCAATAAGCACAATAAAACATGAAAACATTCGTTTGCGGTAAGCATTCACTCCATAATCACAGAAGGAACCGTGACAATGGTAAGAGTCACATTATTTATTTCTACCATTATTTAGAAATTTGAAGGATGACTGATTTTTACATCTGGTGTGGACTCTGCTAATATCTATGAACCTGTATGGATAAGCACCCCCCCCCCCCCGCTGAATAACTGACTACACTTCCCTGAGCTGCAAAGGCTTCTCCAATTTTGTCACGCTCTTCTATTCAGAGCTGCTTTAGCTCAGTGATATTTTCAAGCATGAATGCTTCTTTTCAGTTGCTGTCACATTTCCCCAGCCATTGTGCTGTTATCTTCCTTGCATATATGGAATCACTGTCTTGTTACATTCCCATGTGGACAGATGGGCTGATGCAGAATTAATGACTCCCTCAATAAGGTGCATTGTCAAGGTTCTTAGGCAGCAAAACACCAGCAAACCATCACACCCCCACAATACTCACCACTGGTACACTATTCTTACTGCAGCACCCCATACAGTACTGACATTCAGGACTGACCCAGGTACTTTTAAGCAAAGTGAGGACCAGTTTTCATGGTATTTATATTAGCAGTGGTTTCTGCCTCCTGTATTTCCAGTTTAAGCCATCTTTATTACAGAAACCATAATCACAGCAAAGCCACAAGCCAATTTAAGAGAGATTTATTATCCATTGTGTTTTGTGCATTTGGATTTTCTTATGCAATACAAGACACTTTCAATTAGAAATTCCAATTTTCAAACAGGACAGACTTTCCACTATAAACGACCAACTTCCACAAATTGTAGTTTATACCAGGAGTTTCTAGCCACTGCAGAGATCTGGGGCCAAGTCATGTGTACCTGGGGCTTGACTTTTTTGGGAAGATTACACGTATGGCCCCTAGGTATCAGACCTAAAATGTTCATCATTTAAGAATTACATAAACCCAGCTTACCAGATTCATAATTGTACATACGTACACACACACAAAACTCTCAACGGAAACAAATATGCGAAATAGAAAGTACACCGTTCACGTTAAGTTTCTCTTACAACGGAGCTAGCAAGTAACCAATCGAGACTAAGGAACTGTACTAGGTAATAGTAGGTATATTTGCTTTTTTAGGAGTATTGAAGTGGCTCTTAAAAGAGCCTTTGATTTCTCTCCGCACACACTAGGTAGGGCGGGACCGTCGATGAAAACCCAATTTATGCACGTTCACCACGGATACGGCGAGCCAGCTGAATATCTTTAGGCATGATGGTGACCCGCTTGGCATGAATGGCGCACAGGTTGGTGTCCTCAAACAGACCAACCAGATAGGCCTCGCTTGCCTCCTGCAACGCCATAACAGCCGAACTCTGGAAGCGCAGATCGGTCTTGAAATCCTGAGCGATTTCCCTCACCAGACGCTGGAAGGGCAGCTTGCGAATCAACAGCTCGGTGGACTTCTGGTAACGCCGGATCTCACGCAGAGCCACGGTTCCGGGCCTGTAACGATGAGGCTTCTTGACGCCGCCTGTGGCCGGAGCACTTTTACGTGCCGCTTTGGTAGCCAGCTGCTTCCTGGGCGCTTTGCCGCCAGTGGACTTACGCGCGGTCTGCTTGGTTCTTGCCATTGTGACGTTACTCTGCTTTGGTTTCCGAATGGCTCCCAGCTTTATGAAGCGGACACAGACAAGCTGATTGGATGAAATTATTCGGAGCTTCCATTGGTTTGACTGACACCTCTAGTTCCGCCAAATATTCAAAATACGATTTGTACCCCATCCGCTTCTGCTCTGAAATTATATCAATACTTAAGAAAGCATTTTTGGCAAGCGTTTAAAAACGGAACACGTTTCTGTAGCATGCATAAAAGCCCACATTTAAAACACTAAGAAACTAGATGAACTACTAATCTTAGAGATTAACATGTATACTTAACATACAGTACTAATCAGTAAACACGTTGCACTAATAGTTCCTTCAACGAAATTTCGTTGAGGTTTTGATCTAACGTCTCTTAATAATGGCTTAGTCGGGGAATCTTTTAGGCCATGGGTTTCCGCAGGTCTCGACCTACAACCCCCAAAATAATACATATTAAATAAGTGCCAGAGACTCGCAATCCCCATTAGGTGGTTGAAGCATGCAAGCTTCGCCGCGCGCACAAACAATAGGCCTATTCATACATGGACACAACAGTAAATTCAACAACTACAAATAAAGTTTTACATAAGCCCAGCGATTAAATAACATTCATAATTGTTTAATGAAGGTCGGCGCCGAGAAAATCACAGCATAAATGGGTAGATCCAAACTGGATTTAAAGCAGTCTTTGAACGAAATGTACGGATCTTAATTAACCATGGAAACGAATCAGTAGAGTTGACCGATATCATTCAGTTCACTTTAAAATTCTATTTGCATGTTTTAATTCAATTTTAAGTTAAAACATTTAAATGAGAATTAAAACTTTTTGCTGTTCGCGGAATTTCAATTTTAGTGGTTTATTTTTTATTAAACACCGGGAGTAATTCTTTAAAAAAAAAAAAAAAAAACTAACAGAAGCATGAGGCAGACACATTCTTGAGCATATTGCAGCACTGAAGCAACAATGCAGTCAAAATTGTGAAGGCATGTAAGAAGCTAAATGTTAACGTCATATATTTAGAAAGCTGTTACGACTTGTTTGCATTTCGGATAGCTGACCCTTATATAAAGCGTGAGATACTTGTTAGCCAGAGACGCAACACGCGTATTAGTTGCGAAACGATATTTAGTATTTTTATACATTGTAGTGGGAGGAAAATGGTTAGGCATGTATTCGAGTTTGCTCCTTTTAAACATGGTGGATGGTTCTTAAAAGAACCTTTGAGTTACGCCGTCAAATAGATCCGATTGTCTACTTGGTCTTAGCCGGCTTCTCAGTCTTCTTAGGCAGCAGCACGGCCTGGATGTTGGGCAGCACGCCGCCCTGAGCGATAGTCACACCGCCCAGCAGTTTGTTCAGCTCTTCGTCGTTACG
>JAODJU010000039.1:440878-486304 GCA_026776725.1 Gnathonemus echidnorhynchus | reverse complement strand
AGATACTCGAGCACAGCAGCCAAATAGACTGGAGCTCCAGCACCAACTCGCTCAGCGTAATTACCTTTGCGGAGCAGCCTGTGGACACGACCAACAGGAAACTGCAAGCCAGCTCTGGAAGAACGAGTCTTGGCCTTAGCCCGAGCTTTGCCACCGGTTTTACCTCTTCCGCTCATCTTAGACTTTCCGGTCTGCTCATGAACGAATGAACCTCGTGAATACCGTACTTATAGAGAAATAGTGTGTTGTGATTGGTCACAACTCTAAACGAATTTCGTCCAATCGCCTGAATGAACTGAGGCAGCCAATAATAAACGTTGCAAAAAATGTTGTGGCGTTATATGGAAGTATTGCTGGTAGAAGATATGATTGGTTATAATGTATCTAAGTACAATCACTTTTAATATTTACCATCCCCCCGAAATAATCTTCTAATAATTAATAATTATTCTTTTATAATAATAAAATAATAATGCTAACACATACAATCATGAAAAGGTTTTGAATCGCATTGCAGAAGTCTTAAAACAATTCAGCCAAGACATCGGCTTTGCTTAGGTATTCAAATTACATACATACATTGTGTTGCCTTTATTGATTCATGGCAAGATGAAAATCTTTTGCTTTTTCTTGAAGATTGTAGATGGTTAATATAAAAGATCATTTATCGTGACGATTAGATCGATTTACGTTGTCTTTTTGGGGTGCGTGTATTTTTCGCATTGCTAGGCCTGGGTTTAGCCATTTGGCTGCTTTTGCGTTCTTTGGGCTCCTGCTGACCTCCTTCGCTGCCCCAGCCTATTCACCATCTTCAAGCGGTTACTATGTTTGTGAAGGCCTGTTTCTTCGGTTCCTCTTGGGATACTTCTAAGTGTGCATGTTCATGTATTTGAGTGGATTCATCCTCCGAGCTGCCAGTGTTATGTTAGAACCAAAACGTTTTTTTTTCTCCCCAAATGGAGGATTATACAAGCATTATTCAGGAGCATAATGTTACTTTTTATTCAATGTTCCATTTCTGATTACATCTTACTGATCGTCTCTCCTTATCAAAATTGATTAAAGTGAATTACCCGTCTCTAAATTCTGCAAAGAAGCTAGTTGCTATCTCCAAATTGTCCATAGTATATTATTGTGTGTGCGTGCCCTGTAGGAGGCCATCATCCTGTTCAGGATATATCCATGCATTTTGGCTCTAACAGTGATATTCTCCAGCTTGGCTACTTCAAGAGTTCCTATTCCTTTATGATATTTGCAGTTCCCAGCATTGTGTGCTCGCATGATGAGGGACCTTTCGATTTGCGATACCTTTAATCAGCGGCGCCGCTCTTCTGCCACCTACTGTTCCCGCCGGTTTCTGCCCCATGCTTTCACCGCAGTGGCTCCGCCCAGCGCCAGTAAAACTGTCCAAACCACAGTGAGGTAAAAGGTTGCGGAGTTTATATCCAAGATGGCTGCCGAACCAAGCAGGGAGTGGGGTGACGAGCAGCTTCAAAGTGATGATCTTCCAAAAAAAGATATAATCAAATTCTTGCAGGATAACGCGGCCCAGTCGGTATGACCAGTGTTTGAGTAATGCAGTGGTTTGCGCGCTGGCGCACTGTTTAACTAGACCGATTCACTAACTGAAGTGCGCACATGTCGCATCAGGTTACTGCATGGAGGCTATAGCCAGTTAGCAAGTAAACTAAGTTACCATTCCTACCTCAGTGTAAAAGAAAAACCTGATAAATATTAATGTCAATAAATGTCAGAGTCGGATAGCAGAATATATTACGCATACGTGCAGTACTTATTTAGGTGCACAATGTATTAATGTCATATATATTTGTGTCAATTAGGTTGTAGTATCTTAATTTTTTTATGTCCGATTGTTGTTATTGTAAAATTTCAATATTTGTCACTCTGCAGTTTCTCGCTGAACATAAGCTACTGGGAAATATAAAAAATGTTGCTAAAACAGCGAAAAAGGACCGTTTGATTATAGCCTACAATAAGCTGTTTGAGAGCAAGGTAAGTGTATTGCGTGTTATATAGAGCACTAAGGCTGAGTAGCAGTTATTATTATTAGTTATTAGTGTTACGACCCGAACGTCACCTCTGTATCTGTAATACTGTGTATTCATGTTTCCAGTGAAGCTTGCTGAATGTGAGTTTGGTCGTGCTCCTCTGACATACTTGGGTAAACCAGCACTAAGGCTGATGTGCTGGTGTTATGCTCTGCCAAATTTCAGTTTTCTTACACCTGACCGTAGACGGGGGTGTAACAGTAGTATTAATAATAATAACCAAAAACTGTTAGTCTCTGTCAAATTAAAAACGTTGTACTGATGCATGCATCATTTTCCGTACATAACTAGCGGTTTAAAGGAACAGACCCAGTGGAAGAAGTGACAGAAGAGATGAAAGAAGTTAAAATTGAAAATAAACCCAAAGAAACCAAAGCAGATCCAGCTGATGAGGTAAAGGAGCCTCGTCTGTCCGATTAATCACAGAACAGAAGCATTGATATGATGGATGATGTGGAAGCGCCTGACACCCAGGGATCAGTCATATGCAGCACACAGCTATGTCTGTTTCACCGTCAGCGCTTCTCTTAATGTTCCAAAATTGAGTGGTTTAATAAAAACTAAAAATCATGTTTTTTTCCATCAGCTTTGATGTTAATTTTCATTAGTAGCCCGATGACACTTGAACTGATTTAACCCCTGATCACAATGACACTCGATAAGCTGCAGTTAAACACACATTCCTCAAAGGGGTTCAAATGTTAATGAGTGCTGAGCAGTTTACTTGTTCCTCCTGAACTTTTGGCTCGATCACTCAGGGCCCACCGAAGTACACCAAGTCAGTGTTAAAGAAAGGAGACAAGATCAACTTCCCCAAGAAGGGTGACACCGTGAGCTGCTGGTACACTGGCACCTTGGAGGATGGTACAGTCTTTGACACCAACATCCCCGCAAGTAAGCAAGTAATTTTGGTACTGCGAACTATCCGATGCCTAGTAGAATGGATGAAGTGAGACATACTACACACTTCTCAAGTAGTAACCCCATGTTCATACGTCAGATTTATTTGACCATATTTTTTAATTCAAGAATGAACGTTCCACAAACTCCAGCCTTAGAATCTTCAACAGGCTGTAAAATCTGAGGGATTCTGTCTGCCGTCTCTGCTGTAGCTGCCAAGAAGAAGAAGCAGAGCAAGCCGCTGAGCTTCAAGGTTGGAATGGGCCGCGTCATCAAAGGGGTATGGATGGAGCCCTGTCTTCCCGAGTGGCTGCTTACCAGTGATCTAACCGTATATCTTTCTTGATTCTCTGCTTATGTATGCCTATGATGTATTTATCTTTCGTACAGTGGGATGAAGCACTCTTGACAATGAGCAAAGGGGAGACTGCAAAGATTGAGATAGAACCAGAGTGGGCCTATGGGAAGAAGGGCCAGCCGGACTCAAAGTATCCTCTAGCATTCTTACAAATCGCCCCCTAATCTTCAAAAGCACCAAACGTGTTGTCTCTCCAATTAGCCTGTTGCCTTTGAGCATGGCAGTTTCACACAATCAGGAATTGTGACTGTAGGGCCTTGTAATGTCCCAGCTGTTACGAAGTAGACTTCCAGAAGCTCTGCAAGTTTTACAATCTTTGCAAAGGTTTAACTTTTCGTATTATCACTGTAGATAAGATTGGTCAGATAGCACTTCCTTGATTTGCACTTTTATATTGGGTTGTGGGAGTAGTGTAGGCCTCTACTATCAGGATTGGCAACATACAGTGTGTAGATCTGCTCAAGCTTGTGTGTATGGTACAGATTTAAAACACACCAGTAATATGAAACTGTCAGCAGTGTCTTTACCTTAACCTGCATTTTTTAAAATCAGAATTCCACCAAATGCAAAGCTGATCTTCGAGGTGGAGCTTGTGTCCATTGAGTAAAGAGCAGAACCCAGGGAAAGAAGTGACCATGCAGTGAACAAGAACTCAGTGCTGCACATCTGGGTCCATCTTTGTTTGGGCCACAGTGTTAAAAGACAAGTGCAACAAAAGCTTTATACAGTTTTCACAGCATTATACCAGCTTGCATGTTTGTTCTAATGCCTGTCCAATCCAGATGGAGCGCTATTACATTTTTTTCCTCTATGATCCCTGGACTTTGCCCCACATCAGATAAATGCAAATAAAGTTTGGTAAATTAAGTACCAAGTAGAATGTGATGCAGTTAAGGTATTACAAAGTGGTGTGTCAGTATGCGAAGGAGTCCATACCTGCATCTGGTAGGTCATGGGTTCAGATCCTATGGTCAGAAGAGTCTCATCGCCATTGGGCACTTGGACAAGGCCCATAATGCCGACTGCAAGGAATTCAGGCTGATTCTCACTCGTGTTTATATGAAACACAGAGGATTTAAAGTGATGAAACTACGTATTGATTTTAGTATAACCTAATTATGAAATGTTTAAAACATTGTTTTAAATGAAAAAAACATTTGTGCAATATTACTGTGCAACACTAACCCATTTAACAGTGGGAACCAGTAATTTAAAAATTAAGGCAATATTTTCACCTCCTGAAACTGGAGTTGAGCCTTTTACCTCCTATCACAAGGACTTGATTCATGTCTTTGGCATTTTGATATTTCCACTTTATTTGAATGTTTATCAGAAGCACATGAGCAGAAATGATTCCATGTAAGTTTCCCATGCAGCAGCCTGTGTCATTACAGTAAGCGGGAAGAACAGAATGGATTTTCCTCTCTATAGGGGAGCTGATCACTCCTTCCAGACAGCGTATCCAGTCCCGCTCACATGCCCCCGACTCCACGCTGAAAGGGCAGCTCTTTACGAGTTGGCATTCGGACCTTTCTTCTTCCCGAATGTGGGAACCACGTTGACAAAGCGGCGGTTGTACTGGATGCGCCTCTTGGCACGGCCCGTTTTCTTTTTCTTCTTTTCCTGTTTGTCAACCTGGAGTAGAAAAGTTAGCAGCTCAGAGCTGAGGCTAGATGCAGCACCACACACACATAGCCTTTGTTTAAAGCAGTGGTTCCCAAACTGGGGGTGCACCAATGGGATAGCCTCAGGGGCATGTGCCACCCTAAAATCTCTTCAGACTGGACAATTAAACAAAGCAGCGCAACATTACAATAACTAACAATAAACAAACCACTAACTTACATGTAGTATTAGAGCATGTATGTAATTTATTTAAACTTTATTTTATCAGGTAAATTAACTGAAAACCGGTTCTCACTGCTTTACGTGATATTCGGGAGAAATAGATAACGCATCGGAACTTCCTGGGATACAAACGTCACGTTCTTCAGCCAATACGGGCAAAGTTGTGTCGTCACGGAGGCTGTACCAGTTTGTTCAGCCGGCTGAGAGGTGCTGTACGATCTGACTGAGGTCATCGAGCTCCTGCAAGGTTTTTGTACCGTGTGACATGGTGACGCGTGATGACGTTTTGCAGTGTCGGACAAAAAAAAAAAATATCTAACTATATCATGAAATCATGACTAGGCTTAAAATTTTCTACATAAAGTGCAGGGAGACTATCAATTAATGGGTATGATTTAGTGTTTTTTTGGGCTATAGTATAGGCTGAAACCTACGGTTATCATTAAAAACAAAATGCGGTAATCATAAGACAAACTTTAATTTGTGTACGCCAATGAATATTAACAGGAATGTTAAATCTGCATTTGCATAATTTCTAACTTATTCTGGACTTTAATTTTTAATTGATTGCTCTTTTTTCTCCCACAGTGGTGAAACTGCACCAATTTTATTTTATAATTGCATTTGTTCCTATCTAGAAAAGGGGTGCCCTGCAGAGACAGTTTGGGAACCACTGGTTTAAAGGCACAAAAAAGCAGATCAAGTCCCACTGTCCACTTACCTTGGGAGTCTGTCCGCGGACCTTACCGGCACGAGCCAGGGAGCCGTGAACCTTTCCTGTGAGGAAAAGATTACAGGTTGGTTACATCATTGGGGGGGGGGGGGGATTGTGAGATCAAACTATATTTGCTGAATTTAAAAGTACATCAACATGTGACATTGATCCCTGCTGGAGACTGATTAAATTCTACTGTGATGTAGACAAAACCTGGAAATGATCAGACCATGCTTAAAAAAAAGTTTTATATAATCAGAATCAGTGTTCATTAAGAGAAGCATTCTAATCAATTTGTGATCAGAATCAGTGTTCCAGAGCCAACCAAAATGTTGAAAATTACATCCATTGTGAATCTAACTGGGATTCACAACTGGGTATTACGCCATCTAGAATAATCTAACCCAATGGGTCGACTGATAAACACACTGAGACCAAGCAAGGCCACTGTGGGACACTAACCTCCAAGCATCCTGGCCAGCACCTCCAGGGTGCAGTGCTCTGAAACGCCACACTGGCCCAGGCTAACTGCATCATCCAAGGGGGAACCAGCCAACAGCAGCACCTGCTCCTCAACAGGCACACCTTCTAGGAGCTGCACCTGGAGCTGAAGGGCAGCAGCACAAGACACCACTGAAGAGGCAGGCAGCAGCAGAACACACACACAGTCATCCAGCCCCCACCGGCAGCACCGGTTATAAGAGGCTACTCACATTTCTGATTGGGTTAATTCAACACAATTTCCCAGTTGATTGATTGCTGCAAACAAAATGCTATCATTTTACAAGGTAAGCAATGAGCACAAGTGAGCAAAATAGTGGTTTCCAAGGACATAGTTTTAGATTAAACCCACATTCTAACATCAAGCTTTCTGTTCATTATACAACTGCATGCAAAAAAAAAAAAGCAAACAAACAGAGTTCAGGAGAGCCTACGGAAGATGCAACAGTTATGAGAACATCACAAGAGCTTAACGAGCCTCACCTTAATGTCTCTGACAGTCTCAGTGCCCGTCACCTCCAAGGTGTGGGTGTTCTGCGCCCGCAAAAACAGCTGCATGGTCACCTGCATGAAACATTTACATTTAACAGAGGCTTCTGTCCAAATTGACTTACAACAGAGGATCAGAGAGCAGGGTCACCCAACGTCCATGGAAGATTACGGGTTGTGCGATTTGCTCATGGACCCAACGGCGCAATGGTTAATCCGGTGGACACAGAATTCGAAAGACCTTCTAGTCATGGCCAAAGATCAATATCCCGCTTAGCTACACAGATGATTAGATTCTGGTACAAGGAATACAACTAGACTCATGCCATATACTCGCAGATAAGAGCAACTGAGAATAAGCAAAAGCTATGCGATCGTAAGATGACAATATGTTTTAGTGATCTAGGCGGGGGGATTTCTAGTGCTCCCGGATGCAGTGCCCATTTCATTTAACTAGACTCATTTGGAATTTTCAATTATTTATCAAACGATATCACATTTCACTGTAGAATTTATTCTTAAGTGGCTATAAGCGTTTGATAAACGCTTCTGACGGTATTGGTGCAGTGAGATGTCAGCGAATACATGAAACTAAAAAATGTAAAATGGGTGACACTAGTTGTTATATATATACACTTATATGCATATAACAACAAGGCAGCTTTTTTGCCCTTTACGATAAAATGAAAAAACAGAGCAATCATTTAATTAGCATTAGGAAACTACAGATTGGGCGAGCTGCGGAACTCGCCAGGGCAGAAACACGCATTTAGGCCTCTTCGATATTTTTTTAAAAAGAACACTAAATAAACACCTCGTCTTTTCGGAAACCATTTCAGGTCAACGAAGCATTAGCCTCAAACGAGCCGGAGTCTGTCTTACCTTCTAAACAAGTCAGTACATACAGGAACCAAAGGCAATCTCTTCACTTTTTATATCTCCCCCAGTGTACCTCGCCACACTACGCGACGAAAAGGACCAGCGGCTCAAAGCGTGCGCACAAGTGCCCCTCAAGGCATGATGGGAAACGTGACGTCAGTTTGTAGGCCTCAGTCGCCTGGCTTCTCATGGTTGCGTGGTACCTGCGTTAAACGATCAAAACCCGGGGTGCGTTTCCCAAAAGCCCCCTATAATTAGCATCTTACATAATTGGGCCCATTCAGTTGCACAGCTTCAACATTGTTAATTGATAACGTAGTGAGCAGCTATGCTTTTCGGAAACGCACCCGGCTGTTTAGAATTAGAATTTGGTGATCAGTGGTCATTGTTAACACACACAACAAAATGTGTCCTCTGCATTTAACCCATATGTGACTTTTGTGACATAGCAGGGAGCAGCCAATTCAGCCCCTGGGGAGCAGTGCTTGGGGACGGTACCTCGCTCAGGATACCTCAGTGGTGACTTGCTGGTGGGGGATTCGAACCTACAATCTTCCAATTACAAGCGCGCTTCCCTAACCATCAAGCCACCACTGCCCACAAAGCTATATTGTTGTCCAGTCTCCCACACTCTTGACAACTAGGATATATTCCTTCTATTTATATATGCGTTTATATTTAGGCATCCTCTCCTGACAATGAGCTGTTGTCAATCTACTTCCAGATCAAATTCCTTGAATTTTGTATAATTCTTTTGCATTATAATCTTTCAGAAGCCTGCTTTGAAGTTTGAATGATAAATGTACCACTATGTGCATGGTTGTGAGATGTCTCAGTGTTTTACACTGTAGCCTCCAACCTCTAGGACTGTAAATTAGCATGTTATATCCATATTTACACCCCCACCCCACACACTTTTAAAAAAAAAAAAAAAAAAACTGAAATGGGCTTTCTAAATAGGTGACATGCACATGCCTTGTAATCATCTGGCATGACATTGAGGGACCCCAGGCTGCAGACCTTACCTTGCTGGGGTCAAACCCAGCCTCTCCACAGTGCTATATTGCTTAATTACCGACTGCAGAAGCCGGCAGTGCATAGTACCGAACCGCAGCTCATTTCAGGATGTCAAATTTAATGCAGTTTTCCCCACTTAGCTTTTGTCTTGCCCAGTTTTTCACTACTTATTGTTCAATAGGGTAACACTGTATAACCGGGGGGGGGGGGGCAGCAGTTTGCCCACCCTTGTAACTGTTGTCCATTGGGTCAGATATCATTGCGATAGTCACATGACCTTTCACCACATGCAGATTCTTTTAAGAACATAAATTTACAAACGAGATGAGGCCATTCGGCCCATCAAGCTTGTTTGGGGAGAACTTAATAGCTCAAAACTAATTTAATTTCCTCCACTGCAACTGGGTGCTTAGCTTTTGTCACAGAGTATATTTTCACTCAAAAACACAACCTTAAATATTTGAGTATCCCACCATATTATGCACAGAGTATATTTAAAAACACAGGACTCCTAAGACGTATGGTTTATTATACGTTGGTTTTCACAGCCATGTTACATTCATTTTGCTTCATTGCAGAGTCATGTGTACAAGGAATATACTAAAAGAAAAGCACTTCAGCTCATGTCTACCCCCACCCCACCCCACCCCACCCCAAAACCCAAATAATTTTGAATACAGGTCTTATTTTGATGGCACATCACATTGGTGGAGGGGTGTAGTACTGGCCGTAGGCCCACGAGTTCTGGTAGCTGTAATTCTAAGAAGAGAGGTAGGTGTTATGTACAAAGAAAAAGACCATTAAACTTTCAATCAATAGACATGAGACACTGGAGACTGAGCGTCCAGGTCGGCTGCGGGACTCGCCTGATACCAGCTGTAACTGTATGAAGCTTGGCTCGCCTGCATATCGGCACTCATATGGCTGAAGTTCATACTCACGTCTTCTGTGCACTGTCTCTTTACCTCAGGCTCCTGGGAACTGCATAATGAATCCAGTACAGTCCAGACTTAAGGGAAGGTCAAACGAGCCTTCAAGACTAGGACTGACCACTAAAATGGCTACGTTTGTATGACATCGCTCTTCCTTACTCATTTTCAGTCTCTCTCTTAGAGGACTCGTGTATTTTCAAAAGCTTTTGATGTTCCTCATACGAAGCCATAAGCCTAAGAAATAGTGAAAAAAAACAGATCGGGAAGATCAGATGGAAAACAAATGCAATCAGGTTCTCCACTGAGGGAGAGACACATACATGTTGATATCACTTCCAAAGTCCTCTAGAAACTCCATCTTGCGCTGGGAAAAGGTGAGATGAGATTCTAGGGGCAGAGGGCTTCTCAGGGCCCTATCAAAGCAGGCCACAATCTGGTCTTCATTCTCCTGCACATCCCCACTGTACTCCAGCTCCAGAAGGTTTAGGTACAATCTTGGACTCATCTGGGATACAAAGAACACATCTCAAATGTACTTTTGCAATAAAGACTGCAAATACCAATTTTGGATACTTTCCTGGAACTAAAATACTATATGAACCCCTTTTTACACATTACACATTACTTGACCAAAATCGCAGCATGACAAATATGTAAATGCAAGCATAGACAGGCTTGGAAATGCAAGCATTTTTTATTTCAGCTCACATCATCCACTTTAATGGCATCCAGCAGCACATTTCTGGCCTTCAGCAGATTGCGCTGCGTTTTGAAGAAAAGTCTCGCCAACTTAAGGGAGTAAAATGCGGCCTCACTGGGCGTTTTTCCATTTTTAATAGCGTCCTGCAGTAGAGACTCTGCCTTCTCCATGTTGCCCTGCCGACGCTCCAGGTTGACACGCCTCAGTCTCACCACAGCCAGGTGTGGCAGCACATCTTCCAGGGCTCTCAGGATCCTCCTGGCTTCTTCCGCATTACCTTAGAATCGTCAACCACTTTAAGAAGATTGTTTACATTGAACTGCAACTGCAGCTTGAGATCTTCCAATGTTCTAGTGACAGACTAGTTTTTGTACACCTACCAAAAGCAAGCAGCAGTTTAACTTACCCTGCTGTTCCTCAAACATTGCCCACAGCAAATGAATAGAGGGCTTTTTGGGCAGATGTGTCAAACAAGCCTTTGTATAAACATCACGTGCCCCATCGATGCTGTAGTTCATCATAAACCTAGCATACTTCAAAGGGAGAGAGTGACAGAAGGGAGGGGGGGGGATAAATTGCCACCATGAGGCACAGTCTGCTTGTCCTACAATGATACTGACATGAACACAGAATTCTCAGACCCGTCAGCACCTTCATGGAACCATTAAGATTAGTTTCTGTAAGGTAGGATGGAGAGATGCAACGTAGCTTTCAAATTCAGCAGTCAAATCTGGTGGCAAGGAGGCCATCCCCTAACACAACAGAGCCATATATCATCATAAGGTATTTGGCAGGAAGGAATCTGAATTTTTCTAAGGAAGGCAAAGCCATAAGACTGATACCTTGATCCAGAACTCTTCATAGAGAGCGCAAGCCACCAGGCATCTCTCAAAGAGCATCACCACACGCTCAAGGGACCCATTCTCCATCTCAAAGTCCAAGTACTCTCTCCATATAGCCAGCTGAGCTCGTTCGAGGGGTTTCACGTGGAAGTAAGGCCGCTTGATCTGGCCAGAAGAGAAGAGATTTTAGAATGCCAGGAAGAATCACTTGCGAATTTAGGCAAACTGAAGTGAAAAAAGTAACACTGAAGCAAAACTTAAGTGGCATCTTTAAGTGGCTCCACAAACTTACCCCGTCCTCAAACGTCCAGCGTTTGCTAACCTCATTCTCATTGTGATTAAAGATTTCTTGTCGCAACTCAAGCACTCTATGGCGCATATTCTCAATCTCAGTCACACGCTGCACAGAAAGACATTTGAATTGAGATCTTAATTTAACCTAGGAACAGAAACAGGACACCTCCGTCCGACATTGTTCAGGTACAGTCCTCACCTTGGCTGGGTCGGCCAAGTCCTCAGTTCCCAAAGGGAGATCTTCACTGGGGGAGACCTCCTCTCCACTCAATTTGTCCACAGAAGCCAGTTCTTTCCGGAGCTTTGAAAATTCCTCCAGCGACAGAAAATGTTTTGGCAGGTTGTTCTGCACATGTTCCTTAAACCTAGAGCAGCAAGAACCCACTTAGAGAGCCATGTTTATTCCATCCTGTAGTATGTATGAATTTTAATTATGTAGACTACAGAAAGTAAACCCCATTGTACGGGCATTCCATATTTAAAACAGCCAACATCCTAAGAATCTTCTACATTGAAAAATGGAGATATATCCCCAATGTCACAGTAAAAACTCCCTGACCTTGATAGAGACACTCATAATACATTTAACCATGAGCACATGTCTCTGCTTCACCTCTGATGGTGTTGGCTGTACAGTTGGGTGGGAATGGCCAGGACACGGTCATAAAGAGCTGTAACAGCAGCCAGGTTGCCCACCTCCACCTCCCAGGCAATGTAGGCTTCCCAGAGACGGTCAGAGCGGAAATCCAGGCCCGCAGAGAACACTGCATGCTCAAAGACACTGCAGAGTCATCAGTAAAGGCATACTACAGGCAAGATCTACACACCTCACCCACTGACAGAATGTAATGTACAATGCAAGTTAAAGACACAGAAGTCTACTACATGTGAGAAGGCTCACAAGTGAAACAGAGGGCCGGGCTAAGCGTACACTCACAGTCGCACACGGCTCTCAACCTCAGCACCATCAGCAACCTCCCTCACAAAGTCAACGTAGTGCAACCACAGGTCCACACTGATCGGGATGGCTTGTAAACCACGGTGATACACCTACGAGGAGAAAGGGCAGCGTGTATGTCACCAGGGGCAGTGGGGAACAAGTACGGAAACTGCGGATGACATTTTAATGGGACTACTGTAAAGCTCACAGCATACAGAAAATCTGGTCACAAAAGACGGCGTACGGGGATTAGCCGAACCTTTTGACTACAGGAAAGCTGTAATAAGATGAACCAAAATATGTGCATGGGAAGGCTTCATGAGCAATCATATTCCTTGCAGATCTAGAGTGGCACACCATGCAGGAGGAAGCCTGCTCTACACGGGGAGTCACTTCTTAGCCGTACGTTATTTGTGAAGCCACAGTCATATTTAAACACCACGTGGGCCAGTTTCCACACAAACTAGACAACTTTTTAGAAATTTCTGAATTTGAAACAAGAGATCAGTCACTCTGGAATCAATGCCCTCAAAAAAGCAGCAGATCCTGAAGTGTTCCAGCTCCAGGAGGTCTGCTGGAGGAAAAGTTCCTCCCCAGGTCCTGCAGGTACCTCATCTGCCATCTGTATCCCACTCAGCCTCTTCTCCATGTCAGCATACTTCTTCCAGTAACCATAGCAGAAAGGGTACTGGGAGAAAAAGGAGTCAAAAGCCTTGCGGGCAGCACCTATGTGATTCTGAGACAGCAGCAGGAATAGTGAGTTTATGAGCTACATGGACATAGCATGTTACAGCCCCAGATATAAAAACCACACCTCCTCCTCCACATGCTGAAGTAAGTAGGTCCAGCCATTGAAATCTTCAGGGTTCTCCTCTACTGCTCTGAAGAACCTTTCAGACTCCTCAGGGAAAGGAACCTCCCCACTCATTCCAACCTTGGATGAGCCATCCAGCTCCATGTTGGTTGGGCTTCCTGGTACTGATCCCACAGTTAAATGTGCACCACATCCTGAAGATTCTGCTGGCATGATGGCTTCCTGCCTCAGTGGTGCACACTCTTCCATGTGCCCACATTCTAAAGCCTCCAGCTGCTCCTCTGTGTGGGACGGCTGCATGGACCCTGAATGCTCATCCTCCCGGGACGACTGTACAGACCCCGGCTGCCTGTCCTCCTGGGACGACTGCACGGACCCCGGCTGCGCCGACTGTGGCTGCTCGGACCCCAGCTGCACGTTCTCCTGGGACGGGTGCACGGACCCCGGCTGCTCTGACAGTTGTAAGGGCTCCTCTTCAATCGGTTCCGACGTTACCAAATGTTCCACCTGATCAAATCCCAAAATCTCCAAGCCTTCTACATGACCCAGTTCCAAGAGTTCCAGCTGCCCCACCTGATCCAGTTTGGGGGACCGTGGCATTTTGATGGCATCAGTGCACAGGAGTTCAGCCTGTAACAGACCGGGCTCATCATCTGGTATAGTGCTGACAGTTACAACAAATGGATCAGAAACCATCTGCAGACTTTCAATCCACAAGGGATCTTGAGTGGGGGGATCAGTGGGAAAACCATCAGCCAAGTCCAGAGAGCCACAGCTCCTGCTTGGGTCAAAGCTCAGCATGCTGGTCAAGGTTTCTTCCAGGGGGGGCTTGTCTGGAGAGGGAAAATACCACAGGCCCTGTATCACCAACATTATAGTATCTTCATGCATTAAAACCTGCACTAAATACATGTCATTAAGGAGAGAAAGGTGGTGTTGATGTACATGCATTAAAGTAGCCCTTTTTAGAACAATTTAAAGGATAATTCAAAAGCTCCTAAAACCGTCTACAAAATAGGCCTACCCTCAAAGTCGTGCCAATTAATATTGGAACTGCGGTTTTTATGGAATTGTTAAGTTATGTAACCGTGACGTTACATTTACGCGCTGGTAGTTTCAAACGCAGTATAAGAAATTATCCGATTCCTTCCAAAACGCATAATAAACCGCCTCACCAATATCGCACATACAAATAAATTACCCAATGCGGCTACTCAGGAATCACGTTTAAGTTACAGCATGATGTATCATTTTACATTAAACTTACCAAAACCTTCCATCTAAATTTATTTTGACTACAATAAGCACGGTAGTCGAAATCTAATTAAGGGCAATCTGACACACGAAACACCGACATTCATTTAATTCCCAACAACTCGCCAAAGGGCGTAAGTGTGTACGCTTGCGCTATATTACCTATGAAGCAGAGGGCGGCTCTGAGAGCACGGATGGTTTGCAATGAGTGACGTTACTATGGTTAAAAAGCACTCATTTTAATTATCATAAAAGACTGCAATTAAGAATTGGTTACAAAATATAAAATTTGGCTTGCATTATTCTATTCTAATAAATCTTATTTCCACCATTCTACATTTTTTCAGCTCAAACGGTAAGGACGATTAAACGTTATATACTATGACTTGAAAGACACTGAAATAGACCTCAGAAAGGATACAAACAAGATGGAAGTCTGTCAACTGCCAGCGGTAATTCTAATCTGTTTTTTTCTATTGAAAAGCTCATCAACTAGATTTTGTTCCAAGGGATCAGCAATCAGCTACAACAGGTGCAGAAGTTCCTTTATGTCGCTACACGTCTGAGTCAGTTGTATTTTTTTAATTATGTATTTATTTGATAATTTGTAGCAGTTCAGTTCATCTGTTAAAAATGGGGGTTTTCTGAAATCAGTCAGAATATAGGTATCATCGTCTGCTGTGCTTATAACTGACCGCAATGAATTAGCGCGTTCTGCCTGCTTAAAATCAGAAAGCCGTTATTCCAATCTAATGTCGCTATTTTACAAATGTATTTTTCAGAAATTATTGGTGTAATAACATTTTAAGAGATCCATGATTTTAAAGCACTAAATGTGCAACTGAAATGGAATCATCAATCTTTAAAACCAGAACATTATCTGATTGTCTTTGCACTTGACAGGTTGGGAGGAGTCGCTATGGTGACTGATGGCAGCCGGCAGGAAGGACGCCCAGTAGGGTTTCTTATCACATCGTGGTGGAATGAGCCGGTGGCTAAATGTGCTCCATGATAGCGCCCCCTGAAGCAGAGGGGCAGAATTGTTTATAATATTGTCAAAGTTTTGCTAACATCCTCTGCTCTGCTACTGCCTCCAGTGGGTTCAGGGTCAGTCCTGAGATGGAGCTGGCCTTCCTGATGGGTTTGGTCAGGGTCAGTGGTGTGATAGGAGCTGCCCTTCTGGATGAATTTTAGGCATTTGGCATTAAACAATCGTGTACAGACCTGATAAAACACATTATATCCCCCCTCTTTTTGTGCGGGCTTTAGGGGGAGTGATTTCATATTTACTATTAAACAGTAAATTGATGTTTAATTTTACATCACCTAGGATATATTAACTGTGCTATGGGCCTTTATGGAGTGGGCAGGGCAAACATTACAGAATCACATTTATTTTACTAGAAATTAGACAATCCAGAAAATCAGTTTTTGGAAAAAATGAGTAGGCCTAATATTAATATAAAATAGAGAGAGCAGGAAAATTAATCATAGAGTTCAGTTATCAGTCAAGTTCAAGGCTGTATATGCATCAAGTGTCTTAACAGCTTTCTTGTTTTTTAATCCACACAAGGTTTGTAAATAAATTTTTAAAGTCCTGGATCCTTGGTTACTTCTTTGCCCATTTACACTTATGAATAAAATATTTTCCATGTAAAATAAAAATGCTCAATATGCATTTCCTATTACTTTCAATATGTCTTTCCATAAAAGAAAATAATATCCTTTTCCAATTTCATGTTCACTGTAAAACTCATTAAATAAATGTTCAACTTCCAACCACAGGAAATGGTTAATGTGCAGTCAACAACAAAAAGTTTCTGGGGGGCAAAGGTACTTCCTGTTCCAAACCGCATATCCATAGCTTTATGTGCCATAATTGCGCTGTAACTGCGCGGAAACCGCACCCCTACGGCGACCCGTGGTTTTGTCTGGCTCGGTTCTACTGCGCGCAAAGAGGGCGGAGTTTGACTTCCAGTTGTAGCTCGATGATCAGTGAGCATGCGCACATGCTGATGCCATAGAGAGGCGCCTGTGTGCGCGCATGCTGACTGGATGACTACTGCGTGAACTGCGAGAGGAAGTGGCGGCCAATAGAGGTCCGCACCTTTTCCGGTACATAGGAGAGCCGCTGTGCGACCGAGAGCAGCGAGAGAGGCGGGGAGGATCCACCGGGGCGGCGCGGGGGTTGCTGCAGTTGCAGGTATCGGGAAAAAAATCCGTATTGGAGATCGTGAAAATAAGTAATGCGCGCTGAAAATTGTGATTTTGAGTATATTATGTTGACGGAAGGGCAAAATAGATCTTTTTAAAGTTGTTCTTTACCTCCCCCTCCCTTTTCTGAACCGCTCTAATGTTACAGGGAGAAGAGGTATCTCTCGGATGAATCAATGACATTTGGAGTTACTGCGGTCCAGGTGGTTCTGTTCCCAGCGGCGGTGTTGTTATTTCATCTTTGAAGCTTTATCGGGGAGCATCTGGAAATTGTAGGGCTTGGCAGCTATTTGCAGATCGGAATAAAGCCGAAAGAAGGACCTCGCCAGACCAGGAGGAAGTCAGAACTGCTGTAGGCTTCGAGGGCCTAATCCAGACATCTCATCTTTTGAATCTTATCAGCTATTTCTTTTTGTGATATCGATTTTAACGTTCACTACGTCATCGGAGAGATTCCCGAAGTTCAGTTGCTGTATTTTAATGTTGGAGACAACTGGCATTATTCGAAAAGTCAAATATAAAGCAATGCATGTGTTCGGGCGCTCGTTGTAGGTGTGGGTCTGAAAAGTTCCCGCACGCAGCGCTGTCCGGGCTTTCGGTTCGCGGAATCCTTCGCATGTCAGGCTGCTGCTGCCATCATGACTTTACGCTGAAGTCAAAACAAAGGAAAACTGACGCAGATCGGTACCGCCAGTGCACAGTGTCTGTCGGTTTTTGATCGTTTTAAGCCTCTTCGAAGAACTTAAAGTGAAGACACCAGTCCGTAATTTTCTGAATACCTCTGTTAATGCTTAAATACCGCGCCATCACCAGAAAGTGTTCTAGAAGTGCCGTATAATAGTTAAGCCTTCCTGGTTTACAGACTGCTTGCTGGTCGTTAAGACGAAAACGTTTAACACTTTAATTATATAAAAAAAAATCGCCAGAGGCGCGTAGCGACCTGAAGTAATTTTTCTGAGTTCCTGGATATTTATGCAAAGTTTACAAAATGGGGAAAATGCTTTCCAAGATATTTGGCAATAAGGAGATGAGGATATTAATGCTGGGACTGGATGCAGCAGGAAAGACTACTATCCTTTACAAACTGAAGCTGGGCCAGTCCGTTACAACCATTCCCACTGTCGGCTTCAATGTGGAGACCGTCACCTACAAGAACGTGAAGTTCAACGTGTGGGATGTCGGCGGCCAGGACAAAATCCGGCCCCTGTGGCGGCACTACTACACGGGGACACAGGGGCTGATCTTCGTGGTGGATTGCGCCGATAGAGATCGGATAGACGAGGCCAGACAGGAGCTGCACCGCATCATTAATGACCGGGAGATGAGGGACGCCATCATCTTGATTTTTGCCAATAAGCAAGACCTGCCCGATGCCATGAAGCCGCACGAGATACAAGAGAAACTGGGTTTAACCCGCATCAGAGATAGGAATTGGTACGTGCAGCCCTCCTGTGCGACGACGGGTGACGGACTGTACGAGGGGCTAACTTGGCTAACATCAAATTATAAATCTTAATCGCTGTGACTGTTGCAAAAATGAGAAGTTAACGCAGTCAGTTAATAAATAACATGACTTCTCAGAAGAATAAAGTTGATTCTCTTATTTTTCTTTATAATGAACATCAGCATTTATTTTATTATTTTTCTTAAAAATGCCAGGCTTTTACATTTTCTTTGTACGTTTGTCACATTTGACTTAACTGTTATACTTTAATTGATAAATGCCCCCTCCCCCACCAAAAGGCAATTTTGGCTTTGTCTAATGTGTGTGTCTTGGAGAAAAGCGGATCATCTGGTTATTCTACACTTTTTTCCCAATGTCCACATTATCGTCATGCTCAGAGTTAGGGTTCAGAATGCTTACAGTCTTAGGTGGGGTTGGTGAAATGGGATTGTGTTTGTTGTAAGAAGGGTAGTATGCAGGTTGCCACTGAACTAAGGTACACTGTCAGTTATACGAAGTACAGATACGAATTGCTTGAGTTTGAGATTGGTTTCCATTGTAAATTCCTCAGTCATTTTAAACTGATCTAAAAAATGAAGGATTATGTGCAGTGTCACCTGATGTCTCATTATCTGGTACCTTTTTTTTTCTTTTTTTGCTCTGATCAGGGTAGTGTTCCTTTAGCATCAGTCGGAAAATATAACAATGTAGCATAATTTTGTATGACATTAATACAGAAATAAAGTATTTTATATAACAATACCTCACCTCTGGAAAGCGTTGGCAACATTGTAGCACTGGAATAATCCATGATCAGCGTAAGTAATTTATCAGTGTAGACTCCATTGTTTGGAGTCTGGCACACCAGAGCAAATTTCAGGTATGTGTCATGGTATTTGTTTGGTTATTTCATGCAATATGCATCGTTTAAATATTGGTACACTGTATGGCCAAAGATTTACTGAAGGATTTCTGGTGACTTTTTCAATTTATTTTTGTGAATTTGTTTTTTTTTTTTTAAAGTATAGATAAAAAAACACAAAGCTTGCAAACAGTAAGGCATCTTATCAAGCAAATGCTATTTTCTCACAGGTTTCATCTTAGGGGTAAGGATTTGTGGATCGGGATTGAAAGACACTTCTTTCTGCAAGAGGGAAAAGCCTGATTATGGTAGCTTGTGCTCACTGATTAAAGCTTCCAGAAAACTCGTGTGAAAGGAGTAATTGAGAGCTTATCCATTAAGATACCGGCCTTGTCAAATAAACTGCAGTCAGGAAGTGATGCATACGTTTCACTCACCAGAGGTGGAGCTAAGAGGTGACTGCTTGCTTTGTTTAAAGAAAAAAAAAATCCACCAACAACAAGGGTGTGACCATCAATGTCAACGCCCAAAATGCAGCTGTGGTCCACACCTTTTCATGGAAACCACCCAGTGCTAGCTGAAGAATCAGATGACTCACCTGAAACGTATATCAAACTACATCTCCTGTTGGTGAGACCAGCAATATCTAACAGCATTTCCACAGTCCCCACCAATAAGAAAAGTGTTAGTTGGTTGTGTGGTTTCAAAAGTTTTTCCATCCCCTGCAGATGGAAAATGCTTCAAAATCCTTACACCCTTGTTTATTTCCCTGCTTTCAGCAAGACAGATTAGACCATCATCTCTAGCTGACCGCTGTGGTTTGAAAGCAGGAAGTTACCTTTAGAGTTTTCCTGTGCACCTGAAATAAGCTCAGGGCTGCAGGCGTAGTGGTCACCAGCTGATATTTGGACTACAGCTTGCTAGTAACAATGCAGTGCGGGGCCCAACTCTCCTCAAACTGCTTGAAGTTTTTTCCAGATCTTTCTCTTGGAGCTGGCTGGTTCCTCTTCAGTGGAGACGATGGCTGTCTGCTTCTGGCTTGGTGAGTCATGAGAACGTGGCCGTTATCTCTGTGGTCGGCCTGGTTTGAGCGTCACCTGCCGACAGTAGGTGGGGCATCATTCACTGCAGACGCTCACTGCAGCCTTGTCTGATGGCACTGAGGGAGATGGGCTGTGTCTCAGGGAAGCATGAATGCACTTGTCACGTTTACAGCTGCTTCAGTGACTAACCAACTAAGATTTTGCTGTTTCTTATTCAGCCCTTAAACATGGGTAATTAGGGTTATAAGCATGACTGAAACAGACCATGGTTTCTGGCTCACATTTTTAAGTACTAAACTTCTATGCATGTGCATTTAACTTAGAGGGAGGAGGTTCCATATCTTCACCTGAACTTCGCCAGGCTGCAGTACCATATATACATGGTTATCCATGCACTACATGACATCCATGCCACTTAATATGAAATGTTTTTCAAGGTTCTCACAGCAAGCTGCAGACCTGGATGAGGTACAGGTGCAGGCATGTCCCGCGGGTGGAGGAGAGCCGCGTGTGTGGTCCTGAGGCAGGGCGGAGAAACTGGCACCACTTTTCATCTGATTCAGCCGAACGCACTTCAGGTGCTGTCTTGCTCATACTGTTTGCATGGAGGATGTCTGAAGTTCCTGCTTAATGTTAATCTGCAACTGCTTCAGAGTGAATCACAGATGGGATTACACTCAGGCTCACTAGTAAGGTTTCCATGAAAATGTAGCCTTGGTTACAAATGTGTCATTCAAACACTGGAGTAGTGGATAAGGTTTTCTAGGACTTGGAAGCAGGGCAGGGCACACTGTAGCCAGCTTGCAGTTCTGCATTTGCAGTCATGGAATCAATATTCTGCGATATACCGGCCTCCTGTCACCCTAACTGATTTGCGGCTGCAAGGTGCACGGATGGAATCGAAGCAGTTGAACAACAGTTCAGACAATTTCTAACTGTACTGGTGAACATTGTTCTATATAAATGACATAATTTAATTTGCACATTGAAATCAGTGACGTTCGTTACTGTAACTCTATGAAAGGTAATGGTCAGAGATGTATAGTTGAGGTCCAGAAAGTAAAAGTCCAGACCAAGATTTTGTTTTAACCAATCAGTTGAGTACTCTCTGACTTTTTATTGGGTGAGTTTCCCAAAGCCTTAATGCTATTTCATTCGTAGTTCTATCTTACGAACTTACAAATGACGTAGCATTAAGATGGTGCGGGAAACTCACCCAGTTCTCAACTGATTGTTCGAAACAAAAGCTTGGTATGGATTTTTTGTTCTTGGACCTGAACTGTCCTCCTCTGGTGATGGTGATTCATGGTACAGTTACTGTCCTCAATTTTTTGACTGGTATCAGTGCACCTCCCAGCCTCCTCTGCTGTGTTTAGTTTAATTTGATTGGCTGCCACCCACCAGCTGACACCAGAGTCTAGCAAAGTACAGATCATTAATTGGTTTTAGTTAATACGCTTGTGTTAACATACATCCATATAGTCAAAATCATGGAAACACCTAATATTATATGAATGTCAAGGATCTGTTAATGAGTCTGGCCACTCTGTCTTCATAACAGCTTCAGTCCTTCTTAGATTGTTGTCCTACACGTCCTGAACAGTGTGCAGTAGGATATTTTATTGTTTGTCTGGTTCTTTGGGGATTTGTGGAGGTTGAAATCTACTTCACACTCTTCTCTTTAGAATGTAAGGTGAGTGAAGAGGTGACTCATCAAACCACGCTGCATTCCCCCATTACTCAGGGCTTTGGCTTTTGCATTATGTGTCTCTGTGTTGCCTTTGGATGGTAACGGCATAAAAATACTATTGCGCCATTTCTGCTCCTTCACTTTCACTCTTGTTACAGTTGCACTGAGCTCCGCGTCCCGCACACAGCCTTGACATGACAGCTTGGGCTCCGCCTCCTGTTCTCTCATCAGACTTCAAATGTTTCACGTATGACAGTGTAGTTGTATACAAGGCCTAACTCTGCCAGTGATTAATGTTCAAAATAACTGTGTTTAAATCGGTGTTTCCCCCAAGCATGACATGTATCCATTGAACTTTGGAAATGTGTAAAGCAGAGCTTTTTGAAGATGCCATAAATTCCCCGTTTTGACGGGATGTAAAGCTCAGCCGTCACTTAGCGCTTCCCCACTTATTGCTCAAATTTTCAGATACACGCAAATGTTGTATTTTAATGGACACCTAATGCAGTGCTTTATGCAGCAAATGTTTTGTTTTATATTATATCTAATTTCTCAACTCCAGTTAAATATCCACTGTTTTCCATCACCCTGCCTCCAGCAGAGGGCCTCAGTGAGTCTGGAGGTTGAAAAGTGCCCTGGATGGGATGCCAATGCAGCCCTCACATGTCACATATCAACTGGTTAGGGAGACTCCCAGAGCACTTTGAACCATCACCGTTGAACACAGGGCTACATGCAGGAGTCATACTGGATGGTCCCGGGGAGGGATGGACACCCACAGCCAAGGTGGTATGCAGACACAGTGCTGCCTGTCATGCAGGCTCTTAAAGAGATACTGAGTACTGTGCAATACTGAGTACTGTGGACAGAGTGCCACCCTCCACCCAGCTCTTAAAGCGATACTGAGTACTGTGGACAGCCACTGTGCCTGCCTGTCATACAGGTTCTTGAAGCCAGAGTGAGTACTGCGTACATCTGTTTGAGGTTCACGTGATTTCATTTTCAGCAGTCCAAAGGCATGCGATTGGCCAATTAGCATCTCCAAATTTCCCATGGTGTGTGTAACATAGACGGTTAATAATAGCAGCAATGAATGTATGTGTCCATGATTTCCACCTTCAGCCACTGGGGGAGGGTGTGTGTTTACTTACAGTGTGCCTGAGGTACTGGGGGGGAGTCCAGGCACACTTCTCTTGGTTCTTGACAAGCATGCCGGGGAGGGCAGCTCTGGCTCTGGCCTTCACAAAGCAAGTTGCTCCTTCTGTCTTCCTTACCTCGGAGTGAACATGCTCTGTACAGGCCCACGGGGAGCCGTGCCCACCGCCTGTCAGCTGGGCATTTTGGGACGCTGTCACTGTTTCCTCTATGCCCTGATGAATCCTGTGAGGCCCCCACCATACCGGACTGCACTCTGACCTCAAGCTGCATTTTGTGAGAGGCTGCCGGCATTAACTGCCCCCCCCCCCCCCATCTGGCTTGAGGTCACAGCCCGAGCAGGTGGGGCGGGGGGGGGGGACGACTCATCAGCTGTTCCTTTTTACAGCCTCCCTGCTGTACCCCCCCCAGCCTACACCCACCTACTTATGGGCTGCTGGCCCACATGGGGGCCTCTGCCCCCCTCCACACCACGTGGGAGTGAAGCACCTCCAGGAATTCTTCCATCTCCAGTGTAAAAGGGGGCTGTATGTCGTCCGGCCAAGAGGCTGTCCAAGCCTCGTTTGATAAATATCATGCAAACTGATGAGTCAGTCGCTTTCTCTGGGCTTTGCTTGGTAAAGAACAAGAATGATTTATTATTCAGATGAGCTGTCTTGCTTTCAACTCGCAGTGCATAATGCTGACTTTGCATTTCCCTTGGCTGTGGGCATGTAGCCCTGTGGGACACAGCAAGACACACACACACACCCACCCCAAGGAACACATACACCAAGCACACACCGGTGCATCAGTCCAAGTGATCGTAGTGCACTTAAAATAAATCTGCTATTCTGGGGGCAGACAGCAGCATCTGGAGGTGAGTGTGCAGTTACATCTGGAGAATCACGCTGGTTCTGTGGAGGCTGCACATTAAACAGGGAACCGAAAGACACTCGCTTTCCACTCTACTCTACCCACCCCGGTGTGTTTCCTGCAGAATTAAACTGCATCAGCATTTCACTGGAGACATTAACAGAGTGGCCAGCAGATCCTTGGCTTGTGCTACTGATGGATATATGTTATATAAATTAATTTAAAAAAAAATCAAAAATAATTTCATTCATGTTGATGATTGGCGGTTTAAGGCCATTGCCTGATGTCTGCCACAGCCGTGAGAAAGCTAAAGCTTGTCAGATACAATCAGCTGCGTTTCTTCATTAATATGTGATGTGTGTGTTTTTGTGGGTTTTGGGGGGTTGAGGGGGGTCAGCGGGGTGGGGCTACCCCCCCTTTGGAGCTGGACAAGCACTGAGCCTCAGGACACGCAGATCTGTCGTAGCAGAAGCTTCTGCTGATTCGGCTTTGCTGGCAGGACTGAGGAGCGCCTGAGAGACCTGGGGATACCAGGGACATCACATGGGATGAGAGCATAGGGCTCCCAGGGGAGGAGCCAAGCAGGAGCCCCTGACATACCTGTGTAAGAAACACTGGGCATTCATCCTCAGAGTCCCGATGACGTAAGGGAACATGCGGAGGGATAGTCTGCGCACACAAACAGTGCCAAAACTGGGCAGCTGTGTGGACGCTTCCGCACGATCTGACCCCTTGATGATGCGGGATTTCAAAGTTCATGGAAGCAGTGACCAGTTCCTCTGCACCTGGTTTACGGTGTAAGAAACGCAGCTGGGACATCAGCTCAACAGCGTAATTCCTCTACTCTTTCTGGGAGCTCATGCCAGCCACTGGCTGCCCTCACCACCCTGACAGTGGTTTTCTTAGTTTGATTACTGGGGCTGGACCTCTTCCCAGCACGCTGGAGCCCCTTTTCTGACAGAAGGAGTCAAGCAGGATGATGAAGTATATAAAGCATATAATGGTAACTTGCTATCATTCCCATTACATAACAATGTTCAAATCCCATAATAAGTTACAATGTTCCATGTGCATCATTCTAGTGTCTGTCAGTGTGCAGCAAACCATGCTGAGGAGAGTAGCTGAACTAATTAGCACAGCTGCATAATTAAACAGGGAAATTACTCCAAATGCCTTACGGCTTCCCTGGTACTCTGAGCTGTGAAAGGTCAGCATGTCTTGCTGTGAAACATGTTCTGCCTTGCAAGAAGATACCCACAGCCTCATATGCGTGTCATCTGTCTGAAGGTTTGGTGCAGAAGAGGAAAGGATCACTGAAATGCAATGCCCTGCACTTCTGAAGATTTAAAAAATACATTTTATTTTTATAAATGGACAAAAAAAGCATTCACCTCCAAAGCTGTGCTCTCTGATGATTGTTTCTTAACCACAGGTAGCAGAGACTACAGAACAAGATCATTTAAAATATTTGAAATATATTTAACTTTAGCATCTGTGGTAAAGCTTGCAGAGTTTTGTTGCACATGTACAATAAGAATAAAGACATCCGTCTCATCAGCCTGTATATGCTTCAGATAACTAACAAATTTAAAATAGCTTTGAAGTATTTTAATTTCTATATCACAAAAGCACAAGCATTTAATGCTGAACTGATGGTATGTGTTCAGTATTACATGTCATGTTTAAATTAGCCTACTGCTTCCTCACGTCTGGTGTTTGTCTTCCTGGAAATGCACGGCCCGTGCTGCTCAGAGGAACCTGCCCTCCTCCCACACGGAGAACTGCTTCTCGTGCACTTTTGTGGAATTTTGGGACAGGTTCCAAGTTGTCCCAAGGAGGAATGAAAATATATTTCAGTGTCACGGCTGAAGCTCCAGTTAGATAGCTCAGAGTTGTTAAAATCTTATCTAGCTCTGATTTAAAGGACCCCAGGGTTTTAGCTTGCGCTACACTAGCAGGAAGACTATTCCATACTCTAACTACACGCGGTGTAAAGAAGTGCTTTCTTAAATTCAGTTTAAAATGCTCTCCCACTAATTTGCACCTATGGCCAAGCGTTCTAGTATTTAAACTAATATTAAAGTAGCCATTTGCCTGAACAGCATCCAGACCTGTTGGAATCTTATATACCATAAGTATATGCTATTTGAGTATGGGTGTTATATTAGCATGCTTCCAATCAGAAGGTACCACACCAGTAGATAAGGATTTCTGAAATAGTAATGTTAAAGGTTGGGTAATAATATCCCTCATCTCTATTAAAACTGTAGGTAAGATGCCTTCAGGACCCTGCGATTTATTTATTTTGAACTTAGTGAGGCTTTGTACTACATCAGCCTCAGTTACAGTATACATACAGTATATTGGTCATAGACGCTGTATTTGTACTAAATGGTGGTAAGTTACTCGTGTCCTCTACTGTGAACACCCGAGGAAAAGAATCATTAAACTCATTTACTATATCAATTTCATTTTCAATTATAAGGCCCTTACCATCCTGCAAATTAGTGATTTCAGCTTTTAGAGCTCTTTGGAATTAAAATATTGGAAGAAACTTTTAATGTCATCCTTAGCCTGCAATGCAATCTTCCTTTCTACATTCCTGTTAGCGATTCTTATGTTATTTTTTAACTTAGATACTCCTGCTTTATTTTGAAATAAAATAAAATTAGTTATTTGTGGAACAGAGCCCTTTTCCTCCTGACTTTATTCTTAATTTCCTTAGTAAACCACCTTGGTTGTCGTTTCCTAGATTTAGTTTTGCTGGAAACAGGTATGACGTCCTTCTGCACTTGCAACAATGTGCTTTAAAACATTCCCATGCCTCTTCAACAATTTTGCTATTTAACTCCATCCAGGTTATAGTTTCTAGTTTCAGTCTCATACCATTAAAGTTAACCTTCCTAATATTGTATTTTTTGTTTTAGACTTTGCTCTTTTCTGAGTGGGCAATTGCTATGTGTACATAACACAGCATGCAGTGTCATCCAGTATCAGGTACATAACACAGCATGCAGTGTCATCCAGTATCAGGTACATAACACAGCATGCAGTGTCATCCAGTATCAGGTACGCACATTCTGACATGATCACCCGAAGGATAATCTTTAGAAATACTGCACAGCAGGTCCTGGGATAAGCGTCCTGCCAGGTGTGTGTGTGGGGGGCGGGGTCGGCCACATGGCTGCAAACCCGAACAAAGCGTACTTCCAGGTGGGGGGGGGAGGGGGTCCATGACAGATGCGGGTACAGAGTCTGTGCTGTTAACAGAAAAAAAACATTACCTAAAGTGACAATTATTCACTCTGAGCCCAGAGGGTCGCAGTACTGACTAGCTTGTGGTTATAGAGAAATGTGATGAAACAGATGAAATAGTATTTCAGAATCTCCCATTGTGTGTATGTGTGTGCCCCGTGGTGGACTGGCATCCCGTCCAGGGTGTCCCCTGCCCCATGCTCTCCAATGGGTTGGCATCTCGTCCAGGGTGTACTCGATGTATGGTACCCGTGTACCCGATGGATGGTTCCCGTGTAAACGATGGATGGTGCCCGTGTACCCGATGGATGGTGCCCGTGTACCCGATGGATGGTACCCGTGTACCCGATGGATGGTGCCCGTGTACCCGATGGATGGTGCCCGTGTACCCGATGGATGGTGCCCGTGTACCCGATGGATGGTGCCCGTGTAGATGCACCTTCTGTCAGAAAACAGATGTGCAATTAACAAAAGCTACAGAACATCTCCATTCTCTACCTGAATATTTACAATAGTTAATATAACTTTTTTTACACAGTATATAATTGTTTCCCTTAATCACTGCTCATGCATACAAAACACTTCAGAAAAATTATTTGCAATAGTATAAAATATTTTTGACATTCATTCACAGTTGCTAAGTTCTGTAATGGAAACATGACATTATTGACATTTCCTTTCAAACTGGGTCTTTCATACATTTTCTCAGTCAATACGCAAAGCAAACCGCGTGATGAACTAGGCACATATATGCTGTTATGTACTTCGTAGCATTTAGTATCATGTGTTTGTCTCCATCTAGTGGGGAAATCGACGAAGTCGAATGAATAGACCATCCAACCATCTTCTAATACCCTGATTAGGGCATAAGACCCGGAATGGGACTCCAGTCCAAAGCAGGGGGCGTAGATCCACAAGGGGCAACTTAGATTAGTCTGTCTGACTGAGTTATTCAACTGAGAGAAAACCGGTGTACCACAACTTTACTTTCGCAGAAGAGAGAGGACTCTATAATTGGAAATAATAATAATAATAATAATTAATAATGTAATAGCCACATATAGTTTCCAAATTTACCGCTTTACATTTTTACATAGATGCTCTGATATACCTACAATGTACTATGATATACCTACAATTTAATGTATAACTAGATATGAAATACACCGTTATCTACCTGCCAGACGTGGCGCTTCCACACTACAAATGAATAAACCATTTTCCTCGGGCGTTAGGTTTCCGTCTACTGCCTTACGTTAACTGTCGTAAAACGCCGCCTGGTAACTGCACTGACATTCATTGCAGCACTCCTTTCCGGCAGTGAGAGCAGGAAGCGAAGAGGGCAGGCGAAACCCGACAAGAGCAGAACCGAGATACCAGAGAAAAATACTTGTTTATTTTTGTCTTTATACGTACCGCTTAGGCTTTAGTCGCAGACTGCTTACTGTAAAGTTTTATACGCGCTGATTTTCATTCGTCTACATTTTATCTGAATGAAGTGGAATGGCTGAAGTGCCGTCTGGGCCTAGTACTAGTAGCGCATTGCCTGCATCCCCGGCTGAAATGCTACCCTTCGCTGGAAGTGGATTTGTAGGGTGCGTGGAATCGGAGGATCGGGGGTGCGGGCGAGCAGATACTTCAGCTGCAGTGACAAGACAATCACAGACGTGTGATGGAAAAGGAGCGAATAAAACGAACCGGAATCATCTGTTTTCCCTCTCGGCAGCCGTGCACTTCCACACACATACGCAGCCGCAGCAGCTGAACGGCTTAATCGGCAGCACAGAGGACGACCCCCTCGTCATCCACCAGAACGACGTCCACAGTAATCCTAATATTCATCATCCGGCTCACAGAACGCCCGACTGCGCTGGAGAGCCCTCGATGCTCGGCGAGGGCAGGGAAAGCAATGTAGAGAACAACAATTTTTGCGACAGAAATAGTACCAGTCAAGAGTACAACTCGTGTTCAAAAAGCACTTCCTCCCATTCAAACAACAACATAAAGAATATGCCGACTATTTCTAGGACTGATGGCCGCCCAAGCAAGCTCGTTGTTGGAGACGGGGTGGTTAGGACTGATAACCTTACATCTATAGACAGAAAGATAACGGAGGATGGGGAGGAAGCCGAAGTACGACGGGCCGACGTAGAGTCGGATACGGGGAACACGCCTGTGTTGGACATGGAGAGACTAAGCCTAAATTCTCTGCCCGATCGAGGAGGGCAGGGCGACGACGACATCCGATACGTACGATACGAGTCGGAGTTGCAGATGCCAGATATAATGAGGCTAATCACCAAGGACTTGTCCGAGCCCTATTCCATTTACACATACAGGTACTTCATACACAACTGGCCGCAACTCTGCTTTCTGGTACGTATGTCCTCCGCCCGGTCCTTCGCGCTCGGGAAGGCATAGGGAGAAGTCATCCCCTTTGAGCAGTGTAACATTAGTGAAAACAAACAGCTTGTTTGAGTTTTTAAAGGTCGTTTTATGTGTCTATTTAACAGATTTCTATATTATAATTGTTCAAACTTACAACAGATATCTGACGTCTTTAACCAGGATTGGTAATCGCTCGCTTACAAAATAATACAGATGACGCAGGCTAACATTGATATAAGTACAAAGATTTCACTGTCATGCCTTGAGGATTTCTGCCGTGGCCTAATACGTAGTCAGAGATTAAATTTCACTATAGTAGCTTGTGAAGCTATGCTTTAGCGCATTGCACATGCACGGCCTGATTACGCTATTATACCTTCCCGATCTCGTGCATTCGCAGTGGTTGTTCTTGTGTGTTCTGTGCTTATTGGCGCAGGACAGAGTTGTGTGTAAAGCATCGCCATGGAGTTTCTGCTCTGGCATTCGTTGTAGCTCACACGTGCTCCTTACTGGGAAAAGTGTGTGTGACTGGTCATACACTCAGGGTATCTCCCAGTAATTCTGTGGTTTTCAGCCTTTGCTTTGACGTTCCCTGGGTAATCTCTGTATTTTCTTCCAGCACTATTGTTCACTATTGTTTTAAGTTAATTCCCAGTTAATTCACTTTAGCTATCATTGCAATCTTGTTAAATGAGGCATGGCACATTCTTTGTTGAACTGTTATTGATAAGCTAAGCTGATAGGAAAAAAGACAGTGAACTATTAATGCTTTAGGATTGAAAGTATTATTTATGAAAACATACACATCAGGCTTGTATTGTATTAATGGTGCTTTTTATTAACTGAAAAAGACTGGCTTAGAAAGCTGGTGGGAACAAAATTAAAGTATCTCCACACGGGAAGGTGTGCAGGACCAGAAGCGAACCCCAGCGGCCAAAGTCCGAGTACCCCGATTGCCCAGCTAACCCCGATTGCCCTGTGTACCTCCCGGGCATGTTTGTGTTTGCTGTGTACCTGCAGACAACTTCTTTCCAAACAGAAGAACAGTCAACAGGTGGAGGGATTGATAGGTTTTTTAAATTAACCAGCACATTCTAAAACACTTCAATGACAACTGTGTGTAATGTGGTCTTTTGTCCAAAAACTCAATTTCAACTACTGAAACGTCTGATTTTTTTCTGTTGACTTTTTGAAATCGTAACAGTCTAAAAACCCACTTTGTGCCATTTGCAAAAGTAATTATTGTATTTTAGAGGAACCACAAATATGAAGACTGCCAGTTCTTTACTGCATATTTAAGCTGGTGCGTATACTAAAACGAAAGCAGAGGTAGATATGCCCTGTGTTGGACAGCCATAATGCCTGCCAAATGCCAAATACCTACATCCCAAACTAAAGACTTGCTTAGGTAGCTACAGTGCACACCCTGTGAGTTTCAGTTAAAAAAATGCATAAATGTAGGTGGATAATTAGTCTTTCACATTAACTTGTGGCTGAAACGAAGGAAGCCGTTTGAGATGTTTATCAAATTCATATGCATTTTGCTTAATACATTTTACTGCATTCTGCTGATGAATTACTTTGTGTAGGTAACTGGTCCAGTCTGATAGTGATTTATCTGGCAATGGGTTTCAGGCAAACTCCAGTAATGTTGGGGATAAACCTTCCGTAAACCATTCAGAAAAAGTTTGTTTCACTCTGAATGTTCAACCTTGCTGGTTGCGGCAGTATCATGCCACAGGTCATCTGTTTAGTTCCCTTCTTTAATGAAGCTTAATGAGCATCCAGCTGCCTGTTATTAGTGCAGCTGCAGGCTGTTGTTGTGGGGTTTGCGTATGATTGCTGCCAGTGGGTGATACTGGCTGTGCCCCGTCATCGGCTGGCTTGTTTGTGCTCCTCAGGCTATGGTGCGTAGCGAATGTGTGGGAGCCATTGTGTGCAAACTGGACATGCACAAGAAGATGTTCCGTCGGGGCTACATCGCAATGCTCGCTGTGGACTCCAAGTATCGCAGGAAAAGCATCGGTGAGACCTGACACCCTTAGTGCAGATGCAGTCCGTGACCAGGAGGGGTGCTGTCCGCTGCGCCTGCCCTGCCTCTTTTGACATGGTATATGCGGCTCTGTTTCAGGTACTAATTTGGTCAAGAACGCCATCTATGCCATGGTCGACGGCGACTGTGATGAGGTACGGCTCCCCGTCGCTCTGAGGGCTTATTCCCATGTTACCGTGTTGCTGTCACATAGGAATAACAATAGTACTTTACTATAAGTTGGATTTTTGTGTTTCTGTGAGATTGGGTCTTATTTCTTAACAGGCTAGTTGCTGTGTGTCATTTATAAACATCTTTGTTTTTCTTTTTTGTGCTGCAGGTAGTGCTGGAAACAGAGATCACCAACAAGTCAGCGCTGAAACTCTACGAGAATCTGGGCTTTGTGAGGGACAAGCGCCTCTTCCGCTATTATTTAAACGGGGTGGATGCACTACGACTGAAACTGTGGTTGCGCTAAACCCCCTCCCCGCCACCCCTGCAGTTTTTTTTTTTTTTCCTCGCCCTCCTCACCCCCACCCAGCCCCCACCGCCACTCTCACACCAGCCTGGACTCAGGTTCATGGAACAGAATTCTTAACCAACGACAAGTGGAAAATGGAAGCTAGGAATTTAATAAATAAAAAAAGACTCAACGCAGACTTGCTAGGTGAGACGTTCAGAGTCGCACTGGAGGTCGGGGTCTGTGAAGTTGCCCATACAAAGTTCAACATAAAAGACGCAAAAGGTCATACAATCAGACTGATGTGGGCAGCAGTGGAACAGATGGGGCCCTTTTTACTCCTGATTTTACAAACTCCAGTAATGAGAAGAGGGAACTACATAGAATACAAAGCAAGTGATAAGAACAAGAAAAAGTTAATATCATGGAATTTATTTTTATTGCATTTTTTCATTTTTATCCCTTGAGCTGAAGCGTGTGCGTGAGGGAGGTGAGTATGCGAGTGTGTGTTTACAGAGCTGTGGGCCAGGTATTAGTTCCATTGCAGTGTGTGTTTGTTTCTACGTGTTTGAGATCCCTTTGGAACGGTGCTCTGTTCTTGACGTCCTTCTGTCTGCTCTGCTTGATGCAGTTAGCAGCTACACCTGAATTCTTGTGGTCCTAAGATTCAGAGGGAGATTCTACAAATACTCTGTAAATGTTCTACTTTTTTGATGGACATGACCAAGTAGAATGAGAAAACTGCAAACACATTATTCTGTATACTGTGGCCAGCTAATGGAATGTTTAACAAAACAAAATCTAATAGAATATGGTTTTGAGATCACTCTTTGGTGTGCTCCATAAATTGTCCTTTTGAATGAATTTTACTTAATCAGTGGTGTGGGTTTTTTTTCCCTCTTTTTAATGGCTGGTTGAAAATGCATTTAGGATCAAGGAAGGTTACATGTCATACTGAATCTGGAAATAAGCAGGAATTGTACGTGTCTGCAGCGGTCGCTGTCTCTGGGAGGTGGTTGTGGGGTTCCAGCATCTATGTTGTTTTATGGTTTTGATTCTCTACTACCTCTTGATCTGATCTTTTCTCCATGAGAGCAAACAAACAAATCTCAAAGCAGAGGTGCCCCTTCCTCTTTAAATTGCCCTGCTCTGTACTGTGTTATCCTCACGTTCCCAGTCAGTTTATGGTGACCTGCAGTGGAAGCAGGATACACAACCTTGAAAAGTTCAAGTATTAAAACTAAGAAGAAAATATGTGCACATGAATGCATTCTAATCCTGGCAAATAAAAAAAAAAAAGATTATGCATTGAAGTCTCCTTTGAATTGGTTTTTTTCTGTAGTGCATTAACTAGGGTTTACATTTCAGAATTAAAGCATTTCTTTAATTTTGTGTGTGTGTGTGTGCCAAGAAGTATTGTGAGACAGATCAAATGCTGGAGGAGTGCGTGACGACATCTGTCAAGCATGGTGGAGGCGATGTGATGGTCTGGGGCTGCTTTGAAAATGGTAAACTGGGAGATTTGTCCAGGGTGAAAGGGATCTTGAAGAAGGAAGGCTGTCACTCCATTCTGCAACGCCATGCCACACCCTGGGGATGGAACTTAACTGGTGCTGATTTCGTCCTGCAGAAGGACAGTGACCCAAACACAGCTCCAAACTATGCAGGAACTATTTAGGGAAGAAGCAGTCAGCTGGTGTTCTGTGTATAATGGAGTGGTCAGCACAGTCACCAGATCTCAGCTCCATTGAGCTGTTATGGGAGCAGCTTGACCAAATGGTACGTAAGAAGTGCCCATCAAGCCAATCCAACTTGGGGGAGATGCTTCCGGAAGCACGGGGTGAAATCTAATCAGATCACCTCAGCAAACTGACATCTAGAATGGGCAAGGTCTACAAGGCTGTCAGTGCTGCAAATGGAGGACTGATGAAAGCAACTTTGAAGAACTCAATTATTTTAATTTCAAAAATGATTATTTCTAACTTTGTCAATGACGATTCCCTATTAATTTAGCTATATTTCTTATTCAATCTCATTTTATGTATTTTCTCATGGAAAACAAGGAAATTTCTAAGTTAGACCAAATTTTGGAATGGTATAGTAGATTGGTACTTTGGAACATGAACTTAATTCGTTCCAGAAGGCTGGTTGAGTTGCGATTTGATCAAGGTCCAAGTCAAATTTCCCCATAACGAATAATGGTTCTTTATGCTAGATTTTTCTTGACCGACCGGTTCGAGGTCCAAATTGGGAGAATTGAACACTTCTCGCCCCAGGTAGGTTTTAGCAGGAACGGTTGAGTTCCAAGATTTTAGTCAAAGTACTAATTGAAAAAAATTCGGCAGACCCATTCGATGTCTAAGCTAGTCGAGTTAAGAGGTGTTCAAGTTCCAAGTTTCCACTGTACATGTTTAGGAGAATAATGTTTTGAGATATCCTGACATTTCATTTTATGCTTTACAGTGGTAGTACTTTTTTTGTTTTTCCACATATTTTTCTCTATATGCCACAACTTGATAAAATGACTAGTGCAAATGTAATAATGTGGAATTGAAAGATCCACAATTTCCACAATTCACCTTTTTCTGTGCATAAATTCATTGAAAATGTTTACTTGTTTAACTTCCTACAGAATCGGCTATATGGTAGCATGTTGACCATTCCTTTGTAGTTACTCTACTGTTCTTACACAATCTGAGGTGGCACCATTACAGAACCACCCCCCCAAAACTAACTGGAAGCACAGGTATCATGTAGTCATACAATCCTATAGATTCCCAAAGGTATATGTATGGTAACATTGCATTTGAATATATACCATATGATCCATGTGACACATCACAAGGGTCTCATCCTAAATTTGATTTTCAAATGAAACACAGTAAGTCATGTTTTACACATTCTAGTTGAGTTAAAAAAATAATACCATTTTAGCATCAATCAGGATCTCCGTCCATTTTCTGTAAGCGATTGTCCTTTTCAGGGTCACGGGGAGTCTGGAGCCTATAGGTACAAGGCAGGGAACAGCCCAGGATGGAGCACTCACACAGGCAATCTGGTAACTCCAATTAACAGCATGTTTCTGGACTGGGGGGGGGGGCTCCACAATGACATGGGGAGAACATGCACACTCCACACACACGTGGAGCCACGGCAGAGACTTGGACCCTGGTCCCAGAGGCATAAGGCAACAGAGCCAAACGCTGCACCACTGTGGCACCCCTAGCAATCGAGGAATAAAAGGAATAAAACATAGAACCAAAGAAGTGCAGTTAGGCTTATATGGCATCTCTGACGTGCTCATAGTGTCTGAATGCGGTTTGTGTCGGCATGTCTGTGGCTGACTGGTATCCCACCTCAGACACACCATGTGCTTAGAATAAGTGACTGGAAGCTGGATTGAATGATTTTCATCTAACATTATCATTTTATTCTATTCTATTTTATTTTTCAAAAAAATTCCTAAAACAAATAACCCTGCTTTCTCCCAGGGTTTGTAGCCTTCTTACCCCCCAAGCAGAAGGATATCCCATGGCTCTGCTGTGCATGGAGTATGTCTGGAGTATGTCTGGCCGCCGTGTGTCTCGGCAGGATTGGATGCTGAACGACATCTGCTGAAGAAATAAAAGTGTAAATGTGATGAGTATGAGGTGCTCACTCTGGCCATCTGTGGGTAACATTCAGCTCACACCCAGAATATGCTGATGAAGCCCCTGGAAAGCAGGGCCCAGTTTGGAATGTAAGGTGGTACACATGACATCTCCTCCTTCATAGCATTGCCAAGCTGAAAGAAAATGGACTTTTTTTTGCATCTGCTTTAAGAAGGCCATTATGAATGAATGAATAAATGAAAGTTACATTTATATTGCGCTTTTGGAAACACCCAAAGTGCTGTACAGAACTAAAGGGGAGCCACTTCAACCACCAGCACTGTGCAGCACCCAGCTGGATGATGCGACGGCAGCCATTCTGCACCAGTACGTTCACCACAGAGTAGCTAAGGGGCAGGAGAGAATTCACCAGTTAGATACAGGGGATGATTAGGAGGGACACTGGGACACAGGGATCCAGACAGACCACAAGATGAGCTTCCCTGTTGGCCACATAAACAACTTTAAGTCCTCAGCAGATATTCATGTCATGAGAACATGTGCATATATATTCTCAACTGTAACAAGGTTATGTGGTGTTTGGGTTTTTGCTTTGTTTTGGTGTCTGGTACACCAATCACCCCGTTTGTGATGCCCCTAAGGATCACTGAAGAAAGTCATGATGTCCATAGTAACGGAAAAAATACCACTGAGCAGAGGAACCAGCCGTGGGACCTTGGAAGTAGCTCAGTGGGCTAAGCTGCTGTGCTTATGATCAGAAAACCAGTGGTTTGAGCACTGGCCTTAGCGGAACAGTCACATGTCTGTGGGCCCTTGAGTGAGGCTTTTAACCCTCAGCTCCAGGTGCTGCACGTTAGCTGACCCTGCACTGTATAAAGTACATGTAGATCTCCGTTGGAAGACCTCATGGGCTTATTACACCTTTTCACCAACCCTCATTACAACCTTCTTGTAACTCTTTTTTAGGGCACATGTTTTGCTAACCAAGGTGCAGCTCTGTATTACTAAGCAAAAAAAAAACATTGATAATGCTGAAAATCTGCAGCAAAACATGTTATATTTCATAAGCGCTAACCAACTAAAGCCATGGAGGAACTTATGTTAACTGGTCAGTTCCAGGCCCAATATTTATTTTATTTCCTAGATCTATGTACTTGGATTTGTCTTTAATGATCTTTCTTTATCCAAATTCAACTTCATATTTAGTCTTCACACCTTTCCTTTAGTTTATCATCTTTACTTCTACAAAATGGTAAAAATTTTAAGTGGTGCCACACAAATTGTTCACGTGATGGTGATGAATGCATTTATTAGGTGGTTATAACAGTGTTTTCCAAAGAATACAATTGTATATTTTTCTACATATCATGCAGTACATGTAACAAGAAATCTGCATCAAAGCTATACTACTTAATGGAAATAATCCACCACTTGGGTTTTAAACACTAAAATATGAATATTAATACATGGATATCAGAATGATATACATACGATTAAATCAAATAATTGAATTGAACTAGTAGTTGCACAAGCCAGTCATGTCTTTAGTGCTCTCTTGACATGTGTGAAAATAAATCTATATGCATCCATCCTGAGCACGTGAGCGGAGCGGAAAGACTTTGGCCAGAGCGGGAGCAAAACCCACTCACATCCTGAAATAAATCATTTCTGCTTGAATGTGGAATTGGCTGCTCAGTCATTTTGATGCCGGGATATGGTGTAAGCTAAGATTAAAATACAATGCAGATTGTTTTCTTTTTTGGAGTGAGCAGTGAGCGATTTCATTGGAGCTGGGTGAAAATTGGAGTGGGGAGCGATAATCAGCAAGGCCCGGTTTCATGTTTTATGTTCATGTTTTAGAGACAAAGGTTTACCTAAGCTTAAGGTTCTTGAACTGCGAATAGAAACCAGAGAAGCCAAAGAAAATGGGGAGAGAATGAACATGCCTCACAGAAAGAGCATGGGAATCAAACCCCTAAAGAATAAACAACAAAAAAACAATAGAAATATTAATTTGGGATCGACTGTCATGAAGCCACCTATCAAAAAATACCACTGCTGATGATTATGACTTGGAAAAATACAAACTTCTCTCACTTGCAATCATTACTTTCCATTATCATTATTAACCATCATTGACTATATGCTTTTTTTACTGCACTTAGAAATTCCTTTCTTGAAAAAATAAATTTTTGAAAGTGTATTTAGATCAGTACCAGTTAAAGCCCATTTGGAGCCTAACTTCAGAAACCCATTTTACTTTGTCTCAGACAGTGTAGCCTCTTGTTGCCTACTAGGTTGACCGACACCAACTTAATGACATTTGCTGTTCCTCTGTTGTACCCGTAAAAAAAAAAATAAAAGACTCGCATCAATCATTCGTCGTTCTGATTTATAGTATTTTGCATATTGTGAGAAGCTTACAATAGAGCACTGAAAATAAATATTTGGATATGAACCAGCTATTCCTGCAAAAGTCGAAGCGCGACATTTTCTTACACTCTTGGTACAATTGCATTTAAAACTTGTTGCTATTTGAAAAGGAGTTTGAACAGGAGAAGATACAGCAATCCTGCGTGGATGCACATTGCACAAAGCTCTTTAGATACATCACAAATAAAAAGGACAAAGAAATGCTGGACATCAGAGTAATTAAACCCACATCAAAAACGTTGCGAAAAACACAAAAATGGAAAATTCAACCACTTTTGGAGGGGAAAAAATATGAAGCATCATATGACTGCTGGAAACAAGAGATATAAAACTGAAGAGAGGTAAGGAGGAATGTACAACTTATAGGGTGTTGCTGCACCCAACACACCTCAGGGATGCGAACCCGAGTGCAGCCGTGTGGCAGGTGACACCTCAGCACCACACTAGTCCGAATGGACCAGTTTTTTCCCCCCCAGTAGTTGGAGTGCCAATCCTGCCACCAACCACAAGTTTTTCCCCCTGTGAGTTGGAGGACTTCCTTATAGGGCTGGATGTAGATTAACGTCATACCCAAGATGAAGCATCCGCAGGTTAAGGGCCTTGCTCAAGGGCTTGCTCAAATAGAATCATTCCGGGAATTCACGGGACCTGAACCAGCAACCTTCCGATTGCTGGTACAGATCCCTAGCCTCAGAGCCAGATGCATGATAGTTTGGAACCTTGCATTCCGTATGCGTCTGTCTGTCTTTCGGTGGCTAGCGATTCAGCACAACGCGAAATTAGAAGCCACTACACTGCCGCGAAACACTATGAAAACAGCCCAAAAACCCGCGACCTCCTAATATTTACCTGATACTGTTTTTTCATAATAGCTGAATTGATCAGGAAAACCCCGGACCTGGCAATTCGGAATAAAGTAATGCGTTTTTTCCATTAAACACACAAACTCGTAACGCATTCAACCAATATTGATTGGTTGAAAAAATCCTGCCCTCCATTGGTGGTAGAGACCTCGTCATTTCTCTCCTTATTGGAGGATTTGCATGGGCGCCGAATATCAAAATATACGCCCCCAGTAATTCAGGCGCCACTGACTTTATGAACAGTTAATAGTACAATTGTACTATAATCATGACAAAAAACACCAAGTGAAGCTTAGAACCTCTAGTAAGCTCTTTAACCACGTATATGTAAATACTGTTACTTCAGGAGCAAAACGCCTAAGTTTATATATAGGAAAGTTACATATAAAACGTGATCACCCACAGATGCTTCCTGTTATAGCCAATACATCATGTACATATCCAAAACAACTTGCACGAACACCTATAAAATATACCATAGACAACTCAAACGTTTATAACAAACCTGATAGTATGGACGCAAGTATTAGTTACTTGAAATATGTCAGATCAAGACAGAACTACAATCCTCTCTTCGCAACGTTAGACTTAGCTCTTTTGAAACAAAAGTAGGTGGCTCTTAAAAGAGCCTTTTGGTGGCTAACGTAAGTCCAAAACGCCAGTTTACTTGGTCTTAGCCGGCTTCTCAGTCTTCTTGGGTAGCAGCACAGCCTGGATGTTGGGCAGCACGCCGCCCTGAGCGATAGTCACACCGCCCAGCAGTTTGTTCAGCTCTTCGTCGTTACGAACGGCAAGCTGCAGGTGACGAGGAATGATACGCGTCTTCTTGTTGTCGCGGGCAGCGTTACCAGCCAACTCCAGGATTTCAGCAGTGAGATACTCGAGCACAGCAGCCAAATAGACTGGAGCTCCAGCACCAACTCGCTCAGCGTAGTTACCTTTGCGGAGCAGCCTGTGGACACGACCAACAGGGAACTGCAAGCCAGCCCTAGAAGAGCGAGTCTTAGCCTTAGCACGAGTTTTGCCACCGGTTTTGCCCCTACCGCTCATTTTGTTACACTACACAGACGACTAAAAAACGACGCTTTCCTTTTTGGGCATCTTCACTTATATGACATACAGCCGTTTCATTGGCTACACGCATTCAAGGCAGAATATCCAATCAAAGTGAAGGAATGGACCAACCAAATGTTGACCGGTGGCGCAGTGAAGCTGGAAGTTGATTTTTAGGAAAGAGAGAAAATTGACTGGAATTCTATTAAGAGAATATGTACACAACAAAGACAGTAAATTCTCCATTCTAACGCACTGGAATATGTGAAACAGCAATTAGACCTATGAGGTCAGAATTTCTGAGTTTTCTTTATGTCATTTCTGTGTTCGGCTTTTCTAATGTGCCATTGTCAATGATACCGTTTAAACACCCTGTACACGTGCATTTTAACAACAAAATCTACTAAAGGTGTCACTATGTTACGATAAGAATAGGATATACAAACACTTTGTAACTTCATATAGGCTTGTGTTCACGCTGTTCACCAGTCGTGTTATATAGTTGTGTATTCAGGCTAAATAAAATGCATCGTTGAAGTGCCATGTTGGGGGTAGAAGAATTTAAAGATAAAGCTCTGTGTCTGAGATAAGTGAGTGGCTCTTAAAAGAGCCTTTGTTCTCCAAGGTTTGGAAGTCAGCAACTGTTACTTCGCTTCTTCTTGGGGGCGGCTTTTTTGGCTTTGGTGGTCTTGGGTTTAGCGACTTTAGATTTGGCTGCCTCTGCTTTCTTTGGGCTCTTGGTGGCCTCCTTTGCTGCCACCGGCTTTTTCGCCGCCTCGGATTTCTTTGCTTCTGGCTGTTTGGCCTTAGGAGCAGCTACCTTAGCGGGCTTCTTGGCTTTTTCGGTCTGGTCGTTTAGCTTGAAGGAGCCAGAGGCGCCGACTCCCCTGATCCGAACCAGAGTCCCTTTGGTCACCAAAGTCCTAATCGATAGAATGATCCGGTAATTGTTCTTCTCCACGTTGTAGCCTTCGGCTGCCAGCACTTGCTTCAGAGTGTGTAGAGACACGCCGCTCCGTTCGTTGGAGGCAGATACAGCCTTCACAATCATCTCTCCGACTCCTCTCTTTTTTTTAGATTTCGCTTTCTTCTTTGGTGCTTTGGCCCGAGGGACTTCTCCCATTTTTCTATTAACTCTTCACTTTCGAATGTGCCACACAATCAGCGAAGCTGGTCTGTTCGTACTGGTGCGTCACGATGGGTCCTTGTTAAACTCGCCATGAGAACCATGTAGACTCAACCCACACGGTTCGTTCAGTCTTCGTGGAGCGCGCGACCCCGCTTTATTACTTGTTTTCTCATCTCACATAACTGCCTCGAAGTCATCCGATGTGCTGTATTTAAAGTAAGCTGTGTTTCCCCAAAGAACACACTGAACATTATTTGAATTCCTAAAACTTTGCTTTAAGCTGGGCCAGCTTTTTGCTTAATTTTAGGTTAATTAATAGCTATGTTAAAACATCTCATCTAAGGACCTTCTTCCAGGTAGCAGTTTTCAGCAAAACCATTTGTACTGAAACGAGACGCGTATAGTGTTCCCGAAATGTCAGACCGCACTGTGACGTGCCTAGTGAAGCTGCAGTTGTATCTTAGCGAATGTAGTTTTGTCACTGCTTTGGTATTCAAATCACTTCTTTTTATTATGTGTTTAATCGTGACCTATTACACAATTTCTCTAGATTGACTGACAACCACCAATACATTGTACAGTGTGTACATCTATGATTTTCTTATATTGCTTGTCATTGTCATAGAATTCAGAGCAAAATACTCAGTGTAACTGGTTCTTTGGTGCCTTAGCATTTATCGTTTCCTGAGCGGTCATAAAGTTAACATGTACTTGATTACAAACAAAAGAGAATAAGCCGACTCCTTTATAATAGATGTATTATCAATGTACGATTAAAAAAAAAAAAATCCCGTTACGGAAAGCGCGCATAGGTTAACCACACACTATTTAAAAGTGTGAAGTTCCCATGTTAACTGGAGGTCGTAACAATTACACTATCATCACAAACATTACAGTACATTTAACGTAATTATAAAATATGTCCACCGATTTCATCTGGCTTAGATTTAAGTTATACAGACATATAAACACATAACCAACGTGTGTTGTATTTTGTATTACAAAAAATCTTCCCGTAAAATTTCTTGCGTGAGCGTGAGTCAGAAAGCGTGGGTGTCACGTCAGAAGCTTGAGAGTTGGCAAAGCTACAAACACTATTAAACGGAACGCTGTAAATTCGCCTTTCGCTACAAACACTATCAGTGCATTTGTGATGTTCATTTCAAATACAATAATAAATATACAATCCAAAAACGCAAACCATTCCAAACAAATCACACTCCAAACGGAACACGGTGTGCCAACTAACAAATGTGCAAAACAACAGCATTATTCAGTGCATTGAGTGCCTGTGATCGAGAAGTGTGGCGATAACTTAGTCCTATTATTCTGCGCTTTGTATTGATTAACAAAAAGTTAGAAAGAAAAATCAAAGAATTCGGTTCTTAGAGGAGAGTCGGCTTCCGTCGATTACAAAAAAGAAGCTGGCTTATACAGAACCGACTCGTTAGGGACCGACACTGACGCGCATACTTAACGATGGTGTTCATGGTTCATGGTAACATTGTACCGGACAGAAAACTATGGTACTGGAACTATGGTACTGGATCTGGGACGCAAAGGAAAAAGTCTCTTCGCAGTTATCTTTTAAACTGTAATCGTGGACTAATGATTAAACATAAGTATTGATTTATTTCCATGACAATATTGTAGTAGGCCTATAGATGCTTTGTATCAGTTAGTGTGTTTATGGTTACAAGTTAATGGTGCTTTTATTTTGAAAGATTACTTTGTTGACATCAAGACACATTGCAAAATGTCGCCTGTACATGGAGTCTGTACAAGTAAAAATATGACATATGAGTGCGTGAAATATTCACCTGTGAATTATTGCCATCTCGAGGCCTGCATATTATGTAGGCATAAATTAATGCCTCCTCTCGGCGATAAGTTTCAGGCGTTTTGGCCCTGAAGTCATTCTAAAATATTCAGCTTGTTTACTCGCTTGTCTGGAGTCACAGGGTTATGTGATATGAATGTTTAACTCTCATTTCGACTACAATCACAGTAAGACTAATTATTTAGTGGCATCTTATGCCTTGAAGCCATTTCGCGTCATCTGGATATTCTTGTTTTTTTATAAATTTATTTTTTTCCTTCGCACTTCAGTTTATCTACTTGTTGGAATAGTCATATTTAAGCAAGACGCCAGTGCCGTGGCCTCCCTCATAGATTCTCACATCTTTCATTTCCCCTCCCGAGTCATACTCTTCACACAGGATTCCTTCCCTGACGTCAAGAAAGTCCTCTCAGGGTTGCTTTGATTTCCATCATAATCCAGGATTATTTGGGGGAAAAAATCAAACAACTTTTCTGTATAATGCATGCTATGTATGTCCTTATGTTGAATTTGGTATAATCAGTGGTGTGGCGAGAGAGCCCATTGTTGTTCTCAACACATATCAAAAAAACCACCATTCCGCTACCTTCCTGCAAGAACCCTGTTGTATCTCGCGACGCGCTCCTGTCTACACTCACTGTCACACCCCGCAGTCCCCATATGTCTTAGTCAAACTGAGGCATCTGCCCTCAGTGCCATGGGCTGCTGTGTAAAACACGGTGCTCGATAATGTAAACCAGCAGCGACATGAGAGGTGAACAATATAAAAAACACGAAGGTAAAGAACGAAAAAAATAAGCTATAAAAAAACCTAAAAAATGCCCATCAGCACCTCTATTTCCTCAGCAGACTGAGGAAGGCTTGGACGTCCACTGCAGCCCTGAGCACCCTCTGCAGGTGTGCTATGGAGTCCATCCTCACAGGGGCGTCGCTTCCTGCTGCTGCAGCTGCTCTGTGCAGCATAGTAAACCCATGCAGAGGCCGGTCAAAACTGCAGAGGATTACAGGCACACAGCGATATCCCTAGTATTTTCTGCCTTTGCACTATTGTCTGCTATGTGTGTGGTCACTTACTGCCAAACACCTTATTTCCGTTACTTAGTTTACATATTCACCTTTCCCTAAGCAGGCATTCACCCTGCCTTCAAGTCATGTTGGGAAAATCGTTAATGTGAGATCGTCGTATTTTCCAGTGGGGAAAATCGGGATTTTTTTAAAGGCCCGAGTTCCTGAGTTGGGGGCATGCCATTGCATGCATTGCGGAGGCAATGGATATGGTGCGTTCGTTTTTCTCTCGGAACTCGGAAATTCCGAGTTGAGTGACATCACGTTCGACAATCTCCCGTTCGAGCTACCCACATCTCGGAAGACACATGCCTCCATGAAAGCGCTGCTGTGTGTTGTTGCTTTATATTTTAGCAGATTTGGAGTGAATTATTTTTCTGAGACCAACAAACAAGAAACACGAACTAGTCAAACTGCATTAAAAGCTTTATAAAATATTTTAGTACATTCATAGCGATATTCTTTTTTCGAGAGGTAAACAAACTACAAACAAACCAAAGACACTAACAAGTCTGGTAAAAATCTGATATTGCATGCTAGGATACTGTTATGATATATTCTCTAAATCGAACACCTGCAATTACATTTATAGAAACACATTTAACAAAATAAACATTTTTAAAGATTTAGAAAATAGAATTACTCTTGAGTGTGTAAGCTGCCATGTTGAAATTACGTCACAAGGGCAACTCGGACAACAAAATCACGTCATAAAAGAGGCGTGTTCCCGACAGGAAGTGAGTTCCGACTTGGAGAGAAATAATCGAACGCGTCAGTAGCTCCGTTGTGAAAGGCAAATTTTCAAAACAATAAATTTTATGTAACCCATTGCGAAACTGAATCGTTTTGAATGCCCAGGGGATTGGCGCCACAAATGCTTTTTTACGCTGAGAAAAGAAAAACACAGCAAAACAAAAAGTAGTTTTATCACCCAAATGTTGCTCCTATTTAACTACTCCAATACGTCGTAATTACGAGTTCCCAATTCCATAGTCTTCGAAGTAGGACTTGAAGCATCAAATTCAATCGCACTTGATGACGAGGCACTAACGTCCTTCCGAAAGTACCGGGGTATGATTTAAAACGCAGGTTTCACTTTTACAGGGATAGCGCAACTCATATCCGTTAGTTACCACCGAACAAAGGGTGCAAATGGGGCGAGAAGTGAAGAATGTACAACTACATACACCTAAAGGCTAAAGTTAAGAAGCCTGAGTTTCAGGTCTTCCATTACTCGCATACACAGCACAGCTTGAACATAAATTTAGAGGTTTTGCTCCGTTTCCCAGACTTTGTGGGCGGCTCTTAAAAGAGCCTTTGGTTTCCTTTAGCAAAGCGGTAGAAGCTTTACTTGGAGCTGGTGTACTTGGTGACCGCTTTGGTTCCCTCAGACACGGCGTGCTTAGCCAACTCGCCAGGAAGCAGAAGGCGCACGGCTGTCTGGATCTCCCTGGAAGTGATGGTGGAGCGCTTGTTGTAGTG
>JAODJU010000039.1:418667-431999 GCA_026776725.1 Gnathonemus echidnorhynchus | reverse complement strand
GGTGTTAAAAGCCCGCCCGATTGCATTCAGATTCTATTGGCTCAGTTCTGCGTATCCACCTTCTTCTGAATAAACCGTTTTTCAGTAAAAAAGAAAAATACAGATGTTTTACACAGGCATTCAGAAAACATTGTGGTAGCTGTCAGCAGTAACATCTTAGTTCACGGCTTTTTTGCAAATTTAACCGACTTTCGAGCGCGATTTGATTTCGAGGTCACCCCGATCTGTCCCCCTCCTCGCAGACTTAAATTTTACGCTAACCCTGCCATCCACCAGCACTTTATCCAACATATCACATTATCGCCATTTGCACTGCTATTGTATTGCATTGTTGCCGATACATACTTATCTTGGATATTTATTCCTACATACCACTTGTGTTCTCTACCGCTTCCATCAGGGCCCATTCTATACTATACTGTAGACTTTGCACAATCTGCCTACTTGAGGAATTTGTCTCATGTCCGTGTCATATTCATTTATTTGTCTCCAGTACCATGTTTATAAGTTTACATTGCACTGTCTTTTATATTGTGTCTTATGTTTAATCTGTGTAAACTGTGCCCAAGGAAAACATGCAAAATAGCATTCTCATTGCATAGCCTAACTTACTGTTTTACCGTGTACATGGCAATAATCTACCGGACATTCCGCCATTAGTTAAGTTTACTGCTGTTTTCCAACTATACCTGTCCTGTCCATCAGTCTACGTAAATATGCAACACTACGGTCCACGGAACGTTATTTTTGAAAGGGCCTGGTTGTGACAAAGCCTCACATGTCCTGATTAACCATAGCCATTTTACCGGAGTTGAATAGTTCTTTTGTTAAGTTTTATTAAGTTCCCGTATCTTTGATGCGAAGTGAATTAAATCGCAACCGGGAGCAGTTTTTATTCGAAATTTAGTTATATTGATACTGACGGGACAGCAAAGTCTGAATCTGATCTAAATGTTATCATATCGTCCTAGTCACAAAAAGAAAATGGGTCGGCTGTTCGAATGGGGCCATAAAACCCGGTTCTAATCAGAGCCATCATTTCCTATCAGTAGTCTTTCGATATCTAGATGTAGATGCACCAATCGGGTATATGCACAATATATTGATACCACATACATGACCATTTGCTTTTTTAGAGAAAAATTGGGTGGCTCTGAAAAGAGCCTTTGGGTCTGTAGATTTATTCGCTTTAGCTTTCACGCTTAGCCGCCGAAGCCATACAGAGTGCGGCCCTGGCGCTTGAGAGCGTACACAACATCCATAGCGGTGACGGTCTTCCTCTTGGCGTGCTCGGTGTAAGTAACGGCGTCGCGAATGACGTTCTCCAGGAACACCTTCAGCACACCGCGAGTTTCTTCATAGATCAGACCGGAGATACGCTTGACACCACCTCGGCGGGCAAGACGACGAATAGCCGGCTTAGTAATACCCTGGATGTTATCGCGAAGGACTTTACGATGGCGCTTAGCACCACCCTTCCCAAGCCCCTTACCACCCTTTCCTCTACCAGACATACTGCTTTTCTTCTAAGCACAATTAGCAAATAAGGTTTCGCTAGTCATTTGTTATATGCTTGAGAACTACCTGATTGAAGCCATAGATCAGATTATGCTGATTGGTCAGCTGTAACCCCTGCCCCTTTGTGTAGTGTTTTTGTATTATTTTACATCCGACATCTATATACTTGGACATTTCTGTATTTTTTATAACTTTTCCATCTTTCTTTATCTAAATTCAACTTTATATTTACATCAATCTTCCTGTATAAGTTTATAGAAATTAGCGGCGGAAATTTGACCCCTCCTCATTTTCATTGGCCACGAGTAATGTCGACCTCAAACACACGAATATAATGCTACCTTATGGTAGTTGGCAGACGCCGTTAGCTAGGGCAAATTCTAATAGCAAAATGAGACTTTTTAAAATCATTGAGGCTTTCCAGCCAAAAGGTTTATTACTATACATTAGTGATACCTACTGGTAAATAAACTTAGCACCACAAGTAAGGAAATTTTTCTTTGTCGTGACAATATTTCTTTGGAATAAATATTATGCCGTTGGAAAGCATATTTATTTCCCTTTTAAATGGTGCCACATTTGTAAGGATAATGTATTTATGGGCTGAGCAGCAGAGTTGAGTATCTGGGTTGTGCCCCTGACAAACTTGCCAGATCTTCTCTGCCAATGCTAAACAGCTGATTCTGCTATTGACTTTTGTTTGGTGTCCTTTAGTGGATTGCATGATTGAAATCTGGAGAAACAAGACATATTGGTAATTTAATAATTTATTCATTTAACAAACAGGAGCCTCAGTAGCATGTGGAAGAACCATACACACCCATAACATCTCCTCACGCTGGAAACCAGCTTGGTCACACACTGCTGTAAGATGGCATCCCATTCTTCAATCAGCATTTGTTACAAGTCAGCCAATATGGTTGTGTTGGTCACTCGGGCATGAACAGCGCACCCAAGCTGATCCCACAAGTGTTCAATGGGGTTGAGGTCAGGTCTGCAGGCAGGCCATTCCATCCTCTCCACTCTTGAATTCTGGAGGTAGTCTCTGATAAACCTCGCTCTGTGGGGGCGAGTGTTGTCATCTTGGAGGATAGAGTTTGGTCCCAGACTGTGGAGATATGAGTTTGCCACTGGTTACAGAATCTCATGTTGATGTTTTTCTGCATTGAGATCGACTCCAATGATGACAAGCCTTGATTGGTGGTATGGATTCAACAAAGTGCTTGAAACATTCCACAGAGACATTGGTCCATGTTGACATGACACCACCACACATCTGCTGCAGATTTGACAAATGCACCTTTATGATGCAAATCTCCCGTTCCATCACACACATAGGTGCAATATAGGGTAGAGATCTGGTGACAGATGCACCTGTTCAATTGCTAGTGTGTGTATACACAAATGAAACAAAACATTATGACCAACCCTACATGACAAGAATAACGTTGACTGTCTTTTAAAAACAGTATATGTCAAGGTCTGGTATATATTTCATGTTAAGCTATCATACGGTGACATGGTGAATGCAGAAGAAATTAGGAAGGGGTAAAGCTCTGAGTGACTCTGAAAAGGGCCAAATCGTTATGGTCAAAGTATTGCCGAAACGACAAGGTTTGTGGGGCGCTCACAGTGAGCCATAGTGAGTACTTACTGGGAGTGATACAAGGAGGGTGTTGGGCAGCCAGGACTCATCAATGTGGGATGTGAACCAAGGCTATCCCATCTGGTACGAACAAACAGAAGAGCTACTATGGCACAAACGACAGATAATTTTAATCATGACTGCGGGAATAATGTGTCACGGCACACAGGACATGAAGCACTGCTGTGTTTGGGTCATCCATTAATCAATCCATGTCAGATAAACATACTTGGTGATAGAGAGGCCCTGAGACATCACCCCTAGGGTTGTGGGTTTGATTTCCACCTGTGGGGTTTGCATGGTCCCTCTCCAGTATAACTGTGCACTCTGCAGTGACACTATGGGTCCTGGGAAAATGTAAAGTAGGTTTTTCCTATAACAGGTATTTCAGAAAGGGAGTTGTGAGCCACCTGAAAAAAACCATTAAAACCATTATTTTTCTAGTTTTCTTTTTTTTTTTTAAACTCTCACTTTATTTTGGTAATATTACTATACATTTTACACATAAATCATATTTTTTCCCACACTCCTATACAGTGTTTAAACTATATTTCTTTTGAGTACTTCTAATTTGAAAATTTCCTCCAAAGAATTTATATAAAACATTTCACATATGCAAGTGGTTTGTGTAGCTAATGCAAAAATTTAACACAAAGTGCAATAAGACAGGAGACTATGATGGTTTAGCTTATTACCCACAACTTAACACAGAACACACCACAACCATGGCTGCTGATGAGGCTGTACACACCATTTTTACCTACTATGCTAGTCCATTTATATGTAAACACATGTTCTGACCAGCCATGGTCTCTGCCTTCCCACATGTCCACGTGGTGCCCAAGGTGGGGCTGAGCTGGAGTCCTAATTCAATCCCATGGAAAGGTGACATTTTGGATGTGACTTACTGTACAAACTGTAACGGCATATGTGTGGCCTTCAGTCTACCATCCTACACAGCCATAGAGAATCGACTCTGATGAATTTGGCTTTGCCGTTGACCACACTTTACATCTTGTTTTTAGCAAGCAAGCCCAATCTTTGTTTTTCAATAATGTTAGCATTAAAACCTGGGCACTCTGCTGACCTTGGTTCTCCAAAAACTTGGGAGTTCTTGGTTCCTCTCCTCTGTTGGCCTTTGGCTTTCTTTCTCTCTTTCTTTAATTAATTAATTAATTCATTCATTCATTTCTTTGTCTTCCCTTTTCCCTGTTTCTGTATTATTCTGTCTGTATGATGATGTAATGTATCACAGCACACCCATGTAAAGCGTCTTCGGCTGACTGATGTGAAAGGTGCTATACAGAAATAAACTAAATTAAATATCCAACACTCAAGCTTCCACTTCGAAAAGAAAACAAAAACATATATCATGTGCTGAAATACATACAAGTAATTTCACCCAACATGAATGTGTTAAAAACTAATTTTATACACTTCCTCATACAGAGTAACAGTACACAGGCAAAGTCTACAGTGTTGATAAACATTGGTAGCTTCGATCAGCTTCGATCATGCACTTATGTGCATTTTTCAATAAATGCATGTTTCTGAAATTTAATTTAAGAGAGGATATTAACGGTCAGACAGACACAGCTGATTTAGAAACAACCTATGTGCTTGGACTAACCTGAAGACGACTTTCAACGGTTCACTGCTGCCAGGAGCAGGATAAGCCATTTTGGACTATATTTACTAACAGCTCTCACTAGTGCAAACACTCTTTTAGCATTAAAATAGTGCCGTCAGGATTCACTAAAGACGCACTGCGGAAAGGCGCTGACAGTTAATTTTGCGACTGGCCATATTGCACATGAGTTTTTGGAGTTCCTTTTCAAAGCACAAAATTTGGGAGAGGACAGTAAATGAATCTTGCAATGTGATTTACAGGAAGCAATTTACTGAAAGAAAACAAAGTAGCTCGTTCTGCACTGCCCTTGGTAGATCGGCTCGGTCGTTATTTAAATGAGCTGACTGCAGGTGATCTATGAAAAATGCACAAATTTATGGACACGGATGCAGAGTTAGTCACTCATTTGTGCTTTTTTGTGATTATGCCTGCACGCTAATTTGGCTTTTTTAGTAAATCTGGTTCTTTATGTAGGCCTAATAGTTTTCATGCTTCGACAATCTGTACCATATTTTTAAATCATATGCCAAAAAAAAAAACAAGATTAGCATCAAGGCACTGACTTATGACCGTTAAAAACCCAGTTTCTGATGCAACAATTTGTATATATTTTCTGTCATAAGGCCTAAGGGCTACTGACCTAGAGGACTGAGACTGTCCAACCTCTCTGTGACCTTTTGTTAGACTTTAGAAGAACGCCGTCAGGGGATTCGGACTTTATGGAGGTACTCCAGCATGGCTCCCAAGGCCCAGCTGCTCTCAAAGCCTTTCACTTTTTTTGTCAGCTGCAAAACAAGAAGAACATGCGAGGGAGCACTGCTGAAGGCCTCCCACGGAGAACAACACGCCTGACCTGCAGGCCCACGGAGAACAACATGCCTTACCTGCAGGCCCATGCTGTCCTGAAAGCCAAAGCCCTCTGTCAGCAAGGCCGTGATGTACGTCAGGTCCATACAGTCAAAAGGCTTGGCGTAGTGATCCTTGGACTTGTCACTGCATACTGCAACACAGCACAAAGAACAAGCTCCTCGCAACCAAGTGTAGCTGAAAGCCTTTTACTCTATGAGATATTCACTTCAAAGCATGCAGTTACACAAACGAGGTCTGCTCTCTCTCCCTGGTCAGAGCACAAATGTTTGAGCTTGTGCCAAATCGAACACAGTAACCTGTACAGCCAGGATTGATGTGGCAGCTGCAAAACAACTGAATCATATACATGCTCCCGCTCATTGGTGAGACCCCCGCCTGAACCCCCCAGCTTTCAGCAGGACGCATCCTCACCTTCTTTTGCTTTCTTCTTAAAGCTTTCCACTTCCACATGCTCACCTTGACTGCCTTCTGAAATAAATTTTAAAATTCACTTTTGTGCACAATTTGAGTACATTTTAAAATAAATTAGGAGCAGTCCCGGGATTTCTGTGGTGGCAGCTGATATTTCTCTGCACATTTTTTGGAAACTTTTTTAAAAATGATATCTGAAATATCAAAACAGAACCCAGAATAATTAAATATATAAAAATTGTCCAAAAAGTCATATGTAACATTTTCATGTGAGCCCTGGATCATGCCTGAGCACAGAGCCAAACTCTGCTGGCCTGTAAGACCCAGATGGGGGCCCCAGACAGAACCCTATTCCAGAGGTTCTCAAATGTTTTGATCAAAGGTCTGCATCAGATTTTTGTTCAAAGTCAGAGGTTCAGTACAATAACAAAAGTGCTCTTGGGCACTTGCCAGGCTGGCACTGTAAATAAGAATCTGTTCTTAATGCTTTGCCTGGTAAAATAAAGGTTTAAATAAATAAAATAAATAAATAAATAAAATAAAAAAGTGTTAATTCATTAAAGTTCATGAAATGCTAACATTCATTATAGAAATCAATATATAATGAAAATAATGGAATCTTAATGTAAATATGGATTCAATGGGGGGGGGATTATGACAAGCTGTGTGCAAAGTTTGGTGGTTCGACATTTTATATTAGATACTTTTCGTACTTTTGCATTTCAAACCACATTAAGCCTTTTCACGCTAACCATATCGACTCATAAGGTGCGGTACCGGCTGGGTCTGGATTAACCTGCAGTGAGGTTGGCATCCAGACCACAGTCCGGACTTTGAGAACCCCCACCCTAAATGGTCAAGGCAGTATTGCTGCAACCAGGCTCACTTCAGTCTGGAGATGTGGCGTAAGGGAAGAGCGTCAGATATAACCATCCAGAGGTGCTCTGCAGGCTATGGATTCTGCTCACCAATGAGGCCTGAGTCCTTAGCCATGTCATAGTAGTAGGCGACAGCATAAAACATGTTCTCCTGAACATTGTACGGCTTGCGCACAGAGCCCTTGATGGCCTTCAAAACCTCTTTGTAGCAGGTCTCGTAACCATTGTAGCCTGCAGGCAGATTACAAGATGTGCAAATTATTAAAGAAAAATAAGTGAATACTCCCATTTCAGGATGGGCCACAGAATAACTCACTGCATAATCAAATCCAGTCCCTATCATGTGAATACAGAACATTCACCACAGAATAACTCACTGCATAATCAAACCCAGTCCCTATCATGTGAATACAGAACATTCACCACAGGCATCAATATCAAGCACTATTTGAAGTTTTTCCGAGCAGGTTTAACTGCAGGCTTTTAGATTAAAACAGGCGCAAGTCCCACCCATTTGCTTCATAGTACACCATAGAAATCTCCTTTGTCATGAATGCAAAAAACAAATGTATTCTGAAGAATGCTGAATACTAACAAAAGAATGTGAAAGTGTCATTTTTTCACTCCTATGAGCAGATTCTTACCATGTATATTTCCACGGACTTCGTATGTGATCCCACCAAAGGTATAATTATCAGAATAGTTCTTCGGCAAGCACAAACTTTTAAAAACTTTCTTCCCTGGATCTGGAAACCAAGAAACATCAAGGCTGCATCGGCATCAATTGCAAATTTTTTTTCACAATTCACCAAACATGGACAGCATACAGTTATAGACTTTGTTGTTACTATATTAAAAAGAGAATGTTCAGGAAACGGGGTCGATATGTCGTCCCCAAGCCAGCATATGACCCCGAGATGAGTGAGAGCGCCGTAATTTCAGTACAAGGAGAATAAGTCCTAAAGGACATGAACCACAATGAAATGAAACTGCTTATGTAAGAATAGTCATATATTCGAAATTGAAGCGCATTTCCCCAGATTCAGAGCCATTGTTACTACAGCCGATTTCCCAAACAATCAACATTCATTTGATACATCTCAGTTTTTGCCACTGCAGAGAAGAGAGAGGCCTTCGAAACACAGTCATACTGTATAAAGTCTCATGAAGCATCTGAAAATTAGCGCTAGAGACAAGATGCTTTGGGACACGCCAGTTTTGACTATTGCTAAATGCAGATTTTTACAGAAGTAACCTGGGAAGATGTATGGTTCAGTTTAACCCAGCGGTGGCCAATCTTATCCGCAAAGGGCTGGTGTGTGCAGGTTTTTGGAATAATCTTTAGGTCAGCTGTTCAAACCCAGGTGTGAGGACTCTTCAGTCAATCAGTCCTCTAATTAGTAATATAATTAGGGAGTTGCAGCGAAAACCCGCACACACACCGGCCCTTTGCGGATAAGATTGGCCACCCCTGGTTTAACCGATCATATTTTGCTTTGATGTACGATTTCCTAACTCCTTCTGCTGTGCTTACAAACCATATTGTGAAAGACCACTGTACCATTATTTTAATACCTTAATACTAATTACCACACAGCATTGGAATCAAAAGTGCACAATGACACAAGTCTGCAGTGGATGTTCCGTGCGATCCCTAAGCTGTAGTACCACTTTTTTTTTATGTCTGATACCGATACTGTAAATTTGGATATCGGCCGATACTAATACAAATCTGATACAATCTCAGTCTCTTTTTAAGCAACAAAACAGAAAATTGTACTTTGGAAAAAATGTCTGCATGCATTCTGCATACCTTAACACTCAAATATAAAAAGCATGAAAACCATGAAACCAAATATTATACTGATAATAAGAAACACATTGCACCCAAAACATGCCTTAGTTCAGATAATACCAGTTTTTTCTGTACTATATGGACGTTTACTGACTCAGTATGTGAGACTGTGGTGCATCTGCTTACAGCATTTACATGATGTTTATTGGGTCGGATCACATTTTTTATTCCTCCCTGATATCCAGTCATTTAAGCCAGGATCGGACCGATGCCGAAACTGAATACTGGATTGGCACATCCCTACTACAGGCATACATAGAATACTATAAATCAACAAAAGAACAAGTACATCTTTGTGACAGCTTCATTTATGTTATGAAAAGGATTTGCCATTATGGTTTCATATAGTATTACAAAGGAACTGATTAAGGACACTGATATTTAGCAGAAACCCAATCAGAACCGTCCAATGAAGCAGCCGTCCATGTATCACACAGACGTGCTCTTAATTAATCTAATGTGTATGTACACAAAAGATTCAATCGTTTGACAGACAAAACTGTGGCCCCAAGGCTGTGCGATTCCCTACACAAAATACACCTTACATACCTGCATCACCCAGGGCCCCTAAAGTGACAAGGCGAGCAACTTTGAGTCCATTTTTGAGGTAGCTGTGAGAAGAAAGTTTGCGTCAGCAAGAAACATATACAAACATGAATGACCAAAAACACATTCAATCCAACAAACATGAGAAATCAATGTCCCTGTGCACCCCAGCACATGACAACAAAACTGACAAAAATCACATTTCATACAGTTAGCTTTTGCACTTCAGGCCCTTAATTTACAGTAAGCTGGTGGCACCTGTTTATTGACAGTTTGCATGGGAAATATCCAGTAATCACATCATGCTGACTGCATGGTCACATATGCCCTTACAGACCTTGTGGCTTTTTGTTGGTTTGCTGCATTTAATCAAAATTGGGAATTATGTCACACTCAAGTTAACCCTGTTCCAGTATGATGAGTCACGTTAGTCATGAGCAAAATCAGTTCTAAGAAGGATCATTGGTAGCCATTGTTAGCAATACCAGAGCATATCAATGCACTACGCAGTATTTCGCACATACAAACACTGCAGCAACACGCCCACAGATGGCGGTTGGACAGTCTGTGTGTTCGACTGATATAATGAGCCACAAATAAGCTCTAATTAGCAGTATATAACTACAGCTTCCACTCCAATTGATGACACACACGCACACTACACTGGTAACAGACAAAAAAAAAAAAACATTGGCCCGCTTACCTGTGAGTGTAGAGCAGGTATGTTGTGTTTAATATCTCGAATTTGGCAACATGATCAGTAGGAGCTTTATTAACTGTTTTCTGTTAAATAAACGGATGTAAAACACAGAGGACTGCATGTAAAAGCAAACAATATTTTAAAAAAGAATCAGTGGAAAAAATAGCACATAATGAAGAATGGCATGTTTACCTGACACTTAGGTAGAAATGTGATTTGGGTTGAGGCCCCACCCAGGTCTAAAACGCCTGCTGATCTCTTCATGTCGACATGCAAATGCCCTAGAAACAGGCACATTACTGAGCACCACGCCCCATGAGAAGACATTAAAAATGTCCTGAAGAAAACAAAACAAATATAGAGAAGAGGCCAAAGTCGGTGAAAGTTTACTAAGTGAACGATAACGTGTTTGGCTGAGCTCATTATCCATGGATTTGGAGATAGACCCTACACTTCGCTGTGTGGGTAACAATAGTAAGGAAAGAAGGAAAGAACATGTTTCTATCCATTTGTAACTCACAGGTGTCTAATAAAAATCCAACCACCATTTGTTTTGTGACTTTAATCAATCAGCTTAACAGCACTTTACCTGTTAGGAAGTTCAGAGACACCCAGGCCAGGATGCCTAACAGAAACAGAACAGAAATCATTTAATATCACACCGCTGTGGATGCAGTAATATATGGAATTAGCAGTCATGACTATACAAGATAAAACTTGCAAAAATATAAACTCAGCCCACTTTTTATTTTTAACTCAGTGTAAATTTCTACTTACTAAACTTAACTACCTACTTTACTTAAACTACACTTCCATACATACATTCATAATAATAATAATAAGTAATGCAAGATTTAAAAAAAAATGATATTGTAGAATTGTGCCGGTTAACTGCAGGACAAGAGAGCTTTTACTGCACCACAAGTCTGTCAGCGTGCAATTAAACTAACAAAAATTAAACTTAAATCGTGGAGGTGTCGAGCCGGTGAGGTACGAGTATGGCAGCCTGCCTTTTGGTAATTCTGTAAGCTGACTCGATACGCAGAGCAGTGGAGTTGTCTAGCCTGCAAGGGTAAGAGTGTGGTGGTCTGCCTTTGGATAACTCTGGAAGCAGCCAGCCACACATACCTTCATATGTACCGTCGATGATACTGACGCTTCTGCTTGTCACCAAGAAGGGGGACTGACTGAAGACTTCCTTGATCTTAAGGAGAGAAGAAATTATAGGAAAAGGACACCTACTGCCTCTGTCTGACATGGGGAAACCTTCTGTACGTATCATCCACAGGGGACATTCAGAAGAACTTAAACTACATATGCAGTCAGAATAGGAGTAGGACCTCATGCTAGTGAAAGCAAACCCATGATATTTAGTCTGCGAGATGTCAGTGTATGTGACTCCTGTGATTTTAAAATGCGCGTTCCCTGCTTAACACGCAGGCGGCTCACCTCCTCAATCAACACGTGAGCTTTATCCGCAGGGAGCAGCCGAAAGCCAGCGGTGGCCCTCAGCACCAGCGGGGTCTCGTGCCACATGGCGCGATGCACCACCGACGTTGCAACCTTCAGTAGAACCCGCACAAGCTTCCCAGCCTGAGGGAGCAGAGAAAGGACAAGCAGGGCTGTCTGATATCTGGCCGCACTGCACTCAGTCCACTCCCAACTACAGAGCCTCAGCCGTGGACTGTACTCTCAGGTGAGGCCCCATACCGGCCATCCAGACAGGACCAGGAGAAAGATGCCAAATAGGTCTGGTCACAGAAAGCATGCCAGGCAGCATTACAGCGAAACCTAAACCTACCTCCTCAGGCGTGTTCACATATGAAGATAAACCAATCTCTTCCGAATGGAATGTTTCGTTGAGCAAATACGGCAGCCCGTCTTTAACGGAAACACGACAGAAACTTAGGCACATTCACACATGAAATGGAAATGGCAATCGGAGCCAATGAGAAAGAACAGGGATGTTTTCATTGTGTTTCAAAGTCCAACACACTGAAGCCAAATTTAATGCAGTATAATTTAACCTAATAAAGACTACTGTAAAATTATATTTTAATGAATTACTCAAACAATGGCCAATTGAGAGAAGTATTTCCAGATAAAACGGCAAACAGCCATGGGCATTACACGTGGCATGGAGTGCAGGGTCTCACCCGGGTCCTCCTGGATGAAAGCATAAACATGGATGCGCGTGCCCGTGCTGCCAGCATCCATCATTATCCCGTAAAATACACGGCTGCTGTTGGCCGGCCGGACGCTGTTTGGCAGGATATTCTCCCGCTGTGCAGAAAAATCAACATCAAAAAGCTTTCCTTCAACAAAAATGGTTCCGTCCAGAGACTGGACCACCAGTACAAAAAGATGCAGGAAGTTCTTCAAGTCCATGCTGAAATTTTTGTTCTGTTTCACCTCCTCTGGTCTGTGCCTGAGAAGAAACGAGGCGGGTAAGTTGCTAAAGCACAGTCCGAGTCACACTATACACTGTGCATAAGGTGCAAGGAGATACAGACGCAAACACAACCACTTGTCACGTACAGTTATAATGAAAATATTCAACATGTACTAGACAGGAAACATCTACGATCACTTCGGAATTTTAGCTCATTTATCAACGGTAACATCAGAATACTGCATCCAGTAGCAGAGTGGCAAAAGGGGGCAGGGAAGAAAAGTATGATGGATTAGGAGGAGTTTTCAGAATCTGCTGGATTATTCAGCGTTTTGTCCAATTTTAAATACCAGGGATTATTTGAAACAAGTTCTCAAGCTTATATTTTTCTCCCAACACACTTGCAGTTCAAAGAACAAAAACGAAAACTGATTTTAAAAGAAATCCATATGTTTAAATAAAAACTAGTTTGTTGCTAGCAAAAAAACTAAAAATACAATAATATTACTGGGGCAGGCTTCGTAAAATTCCATAGCAGCAAAACGAACTTACATGCTAGTTGGGGAAACGCTATGTGAATGTTATAAAGACGCTTTAGTTAAGTGCATATACTGTATATTTCCATGAATTTACGCACTCCGATAACAAAACCAACCAACAGGAATTAAAACCTTTAAACTGTCATTCATAACATTTCCTATTAAGTCCCATTTTTTCACAAGCAATACTTATTTTGTCATTTTGTTAACATTTACTCACCTCCTCGCAAAGATTTAGAAGGTAGTTACAAAACGTAATTGCAAGACACAATGGGTGAGGGTAAAACGCGGACTGTTTACAAACAATGGACTCGCATGTTTATAAACAGACGTGTCGCAAAGACGCAC
>JAODJU010000039.1:393717-418567 GCA_026776725.1 Gnathonemus echidnorhynchus | reverse complement strand
TGAGGGTAAAACGCGGACTGTTTACAAACAATGGACTCGCATGTTTATAAACAGACGTGTCGCAAAGACGCACGCCGCGTAGACAGATCACGTGGTATAGAAAGAAACCCATACGACGTTACCTAATCACGGGGTGCGTTCGAGGTGTGTCTGCAGCTGACGTGAGGTGGAGCGCGATCAGCCGGCAGCTGCAAGGGTGGAGTATACGCTGAGCTCCTCCAATGCCCCTTTGTTTACGTCCGGCGGAATCCGCCGGAATTCCGCATTTTACCCTCACCCAGACACAATGACAGGTGCATATATTACTTTTCCGGGGGTAATAAATTCTATTTACCAGCGGGCCACAAAAGAAAGAAAGAAACCAAAGTTAAATAGTTAAAAATTCTATGTGCGATGCATAAATAGAACTGTATCCCATCTAAGCAAAACACTGAACTGGCAAAATGCCGCAAACCTTCCAATTTATCGCAAGCGAATCCGCGACAATAACCGATTATCTGGATGCGAGCGTCTTCTAAAAAACAAAATTATAACTTAGCAGGTTAGCCAGCTAACTGCACACAGCAGTTAAGAATCACAGCTGTGACACGTACACAATATGGGCATACTAAATTAAAATTCCTTACCCCTGACATTACGCTTGGTCTACATATCCAGCGTGTCAGCACATAGACCAAATACATCAAACTGAAAGTCTACGCGTTACTGAACCACGTGATCCTGCCGCTCCACGGCTATCACAGGAGAGTCTAGCTGCAGCCGCCTCGACTTCTTCGCTGTATTTGGCGACGGAATCCTTATTACATTTGTAGGGGCATATCGCCACCTACTGTCCTGGAATGTAAATAAAGAAGACGTGTAATCAATCATTTTACTTAAAAACAATCGTTGTCTTTTTCAATATTCTTCAAGAAAGTTCTACATTTCACTCATATAGAATTCAGGATATCTTAGTCAAGGCCAGGCACTTAAAAACTATGGGTAGTTTTTTTCTGCATATTAAGTATGAAATTTACTTGTGTATTTACAGCAAGGTATGCCAACAGCTTTGATTACATTCATTCTCAAACCATAAAAATATTCACTCCTAATAGTAAACTTACGTCGTATCACACTATTAAATTGCGATTACAAAATCGTTGTAATTTGTTTAACCTCAAATTAAATTAAAAGACTCATTAGGCATAATTATCGACAATACTGTTGGTATGTCTGGAAGGTACATTATAAATAAAATCAGGCTGATTATAGATGTTTTAGCCGGAATTGGTCACCGAAGAAAGCTTTCTGGACTTTCATGAAGCATTTGATTTCATTGAACACATTTTCATTTAGAAATTGCTAGAATCGCTTGGTTTTTGTCATTTATTTATAAATGCATTCAAAATGTTAAAAGCTCATGGAAATAGCAGTAATAAATTATCCCATGGCACTACAAAACGATTTAAGAACGTCATAAACAGAACAACTGAATCAAATTAACAAAAAAAAAGACATTCCATTTGGAATTTCAAACACTAACCCACCAGTTTTAGATTCTGATAGATCTAATATTATCAACCTGCCCTTAATTTTTTTTCGAAATTCTATATACATTCTTGTATATCTGCTGTTCAGAAGCCAAACTTCATTGCGTTTAATGCATATTTACAGACATATTAATACATTATAAAACCTAGTAAAACTCTACAACCAGAAAACTAAATACATTTGTTATCTGAAAAGTTTAATGTAAATTTTATTTGAATTTATTATAACTTGTTTCTCATTCTATTTGCTCGTCTCCACTCGAGCTGTTACTTTGTCGGTGCATGAACTTTGTTTTCCAAAATGCCTTATAAAACGTTTTTGTCTATCTGTTCTGTTTTTGGAATTAAATAGTTGTGTACCATACAAAAGACACGTAATTGATGGGCTTATCCACCAATCGCGTAACTGCACTACGCTATTTTATTTAATATTGTTTGCCAATCGCAGTCGAGAGGCGGGCTCATTCGAAATCACGTGGAAACGACGTTGTGCAGGTAACGAAGTAGTATGATGGCAATGGCGCTGTATTTCATATGTGTATTTATATTGGTATCTTTCAGAATATTCTGCTAAAACTAACTTATTGCGTGATAGGAAACTGTTATTATAAGCTGTGCTGTTTTGCTTATTGATATAGTTGTCTTTTAAGTTCGATGCTATTATATGTTAGCCACCTAGCTTCCCTGGTAATTTCGCACTAATGTGGCGATCTTACCTTTAAGGGTGTTACAAACTTTTGTTGTACTTAGTGGATGTAAGATTGGCATTGGTATAGTTAACGACACATTCCAGTCAATCCGATACGAAACGTGACTGAAAACTTTGGCTGAGTCAAGTAAGGCGGGTTTAGTGCTTTGGAAGAGAACATACTGTAGTAATCGCGGTAAATATGGTAGGTGCGTTTCCGGATTAATACACTTTTCGCTATTTACTGGTGGTGGGAATGAAGACAGTGAACATGCAGAATAGAGGGAATGAGCGCAGTCGTTACCTCTGTGGCTCAGGTTGGCGGAGACACGGCAGTAACTGCAGGGCTTACGAGCGGAGTTACCGTACGGCACCGACAGACGCGCTGCATGGAGTTACACTGTATCGTGTTGATTATCAATATGGTTTCAGTTACACAGCATCAAATCGATTTTTGCTCTTTCATTCACTATAAAATCATGACGATGAACATGCTAAAACACACTATCTGTATTGAAATTCACGTTTTATTTTTTCAGTCTGTGCACAGACTTTTAGAGTGGTTAAGCAGGAGTCTTCTCATTCCCTTGACATTCATTATCTCATATTTTTATGTCTAAACACTCCAGTCAATTTTACAAAAATCACATCTTGTTGGTTATGATTCTTCAGGCTGTTTTGCGATAAACTTCTGAAATGTCAATTACAAAAAAGTGCCAGTGTTCCATCTGATATTAATATGGAATTTGATAGATTCTCTGGGCCAGATATTTAAAGCACAATACTTGTGTTTCATCTCCTCCAAAGAGATTGTACTGGATGCTTAAGGACTCCCTTAATTTCTTGGTTTTATGCTTGTGTCCTTGACATGCACCTTAAGCTACGCTGGTTATTCGTGTGAAATTTTAATTGGAGTCTTTCTGCAGCCTTGAGGGAGTTTGTGCTTCTGCCGAGGCCCTTCTCACAGGGCATTGGGTCACGTCACAGATACCAGGAGCTCATACTTCAGCACTCAGATGTCTGCCCCAGGTAATAAACTGCTTTTTTTGGGGGTGAGAAGTTTTTTTTATGTAATATTTGGAAGTCTAGGTTATATGTTTTATAAATTTGGATTCAAGTTTGTTTATGCAATGCATGGCATTTGTGTTGCATATTTTGGTAACGCATTAATACACTGGCCAGTGTCCTTTGTGTATTTTGCATTCTTTGTCATACTTTTTGTTTTGCATTTTTTTTTACAGAATTGCCAGGGTTCTACTTTGATGCTGAGAAGAACCGCTACTTCCGTCTGTTGCCAGGACATAACAACTGCAACCCGCTGACCAGGGAGGGCCTGCAGCGGGAAGAGCAGGAGCGTCGGCGGCTGCAGCTCCTGGAGGAGGAGGCGGCCAGCGTAGGGGCGGTGAGCACGGCGAGCCAGCGAGCGGCCCTTTGTGGCCAGGTGTCCGTACCACCAGCTCTGGATTTTATGTCAATTTGTATACGTCCAATTCACCATCATGACTTTGGAAATAGCTGTACCCATTTCTATGGCCACAGTGCAGGTCAAAAACAGCGAACCGGGATTTTTCTTTTCTCTAGAAGTCGCCTCGGGTCGGCCTCAACGCTACGCTGCTCCTGCAGAAAAGGCACCTGGGGCTTATTCCAGGAAACACATACAGCAGGTAACCTGCCAGATGGCTTCGACTGTGTTTCTTCTGAGCGTAGCTGATCTGGGGCGTAGCTGATCTGGGGTGTAGCTGATCCTCAGCAGTTAGGAGATCTTAGCAGCACTATGCCTCGCTATGGATGGATTTTTGGATGTATTTTGAATATATACATTGACATTTCACTGGTGTTCTGTGCAAATTAATTGTCCTTCTGATTGCTGAGGCTTATCCATGAGCTGAAGGTGTGCAGCATGAGGCGCCAACGACTGGAGGTGCGCAGCCCCGACTCCAGCAGCCCCGACACCGACAATTTCCGCCTTATTGTAGTGAGTAACGTGCCACCTTCTGCCTTCTTGTAACGAGTAACGGCGCCTCCTTCCACCATAGTGTAGTGAGTAATTGCGCCTCCTTCCGCCATATTGTGGCGAGTAACGGCGCCTCCTTCCGCCATATTGTGGCGAATAACGGCGCCTCCTTCCGCCATATTGTGGCGAGTAACTGCGCCTCCTTCCGCCATATTGTGGCGAGTAACGGCGCCTCCTTCCGCCATATTGTGGCGAGTAACGGCGCCTCCTTCCGCCTTATTGTGGCGAGTAACGGCGCCTCCTTCCGCCTTATTGTGGCGAGTAACGGCGCCTTTCGATATAGCTGCTGGCAAAGACATGTAGTGTAAGCAGGCCCAGGCAGTGTTTGTGTTTTGGTCCTGGCCTGCCTTAAAGCTGATTAATATAGCTCTGATTGCCCTGCCCCCGTCACTGCGGCAGTGGTAAGCCTCTCCAGCACACTGTCCTGTCCCCAGGCCGACTCGGCTTGCGAGCGCGTTTTCACCGTCAATGACGTGGACCATGGGGGCTGCAAGTATGGCATCATGAACTTCCACGCCGGCAGTAAGGGCTCCCTGTCCGTCGAGATGTGCGACAACCTGTACTTCACCAACCGTAAGGTAAGAGGGGTATAGCGTCACCTGGTGTCGTTGATCATCTTGACTGAAGACAGTGAATGTATGGATATGAGGCTGCGACTAGGACAGCAAGAGCTGATACATCCCTCTGTTTCCAGGTGAACTCAATTTGCTGGGCCTCCGTCACCCATCCAGATTCACACGTACTGTATCCTTCACGCATCTCAGGGCCATGTGTTGACAGTCTCTTCGCTGGTCTTTGGTACATAACTTTTTTTTTACATGAGGGGACCAAATGGCAACAACAATACTTGCTTCCTTGATGGGTTTCTGCAGACTGTGTCTGGTTGGAATAGCCCAGACGCCAGGCTGCGTCAGTTTGCTGCCAGCGTCTCTGTTTAGCAACTCGAACACTGGTGAGATGAGATTCCTTATCCCTGTGTATGTAATATATATATGTATGTGTGTGTGTATGTGTATGTCTATGAAGTGAAAGTGATCAGTGGTCATTGTTGACACACCACAGCACATAGTACCCAACAACAAAATGTGTCCTTTGCATTTAACCCATATGTGACATCGTGACATAGCAGGGGGCAGCTAGTTCAGTGCCCAGGGAGCAGTGCTTTGGGGTGGTACCTTGCTGGTGTGTGTGTGTGTGTGCACACGCTCACGCTCACTAGTTACATCCTAGGATATTAACCAGGTAGTGTGTAATATGTCAGTTTGCTCAAAAAGGCCTTTCATTGTAGTTTATGACGTATCGGTTGTCTGTGGGAGGGATGAGATCAGAAATGCTCGGTCCCTGTGTTGCAGACCAGCCTGGAATGCTGTGCAGTTTTAAGATCTCGACGGCTTGGTCCTGCGCCTGGTGTCTGAACCCACAGGCTGACAAAAACTTCAGCACAGGTGAGAGAGCGCAGGGCCCTGGGGCTGCACGACCGGGGCGGGGGGGGGGGGGGCATTTGCTGGGCTGAGCCCTTCCGAACCACTGTGCCGTCACAGGGCTGTCGAGACGTGTCATCGTGACGGACGCTGTGACGGGCCGGCGGCAGACCTACGGTGTTGGCAGCGACGTGCTGGCACAGCAGTTCGCCCTGCGGGTGAGTGAGCGATGACATGCGCCCGGCGCAGGTGTGAGTGAGACAGCTTGCGGGTGTGAGCAAGAGAATTTTAGCACTTGATACTGAGACCACTGAAATCTTTAAATTCTTGATATCTAATTCAATACCACAGCAAAAACAATTGTTCCATTCAGCAGACGTTTCTTTATTAAAACTAAGAGAATCAGCAAACCCATATAAATGAGAAATTAGTAATAAACGGTAGTGAAACTGTTACTATTATTAAATGAACATTGAAAGTGGCTGTAACAGAGTTTTGTTATATAATCGTTAACTGTAGTGCAACGAAAAAGGTATACGATTAAAACAAAAGTGAGCAAACAGTTTTTAACAAAATTAGAACATTGATTTGTCGAAGTCAAAAATTGGCACCTTAAAAACAAAAAAAAGTTACAAGTATCATTTACAGGTTTATGGGATATCAAAGAACATAAAATACCCAGAAGCCTTAAACATTCTTTTTGAATGTGCTGTGTACCGGCTGCAAATGCTGCAGCTCATCTCAGCAACTCCCACGGAACGTACCCTGGCGTTTCCTCGGAATTCCACACTGAAATCAGCGGCAGGTGTCTTGTATCTTTCCATGACCTTGCTCCCCCTGTCATCCACCAGGCCCCGGTCCTGTACAACGGGGGGCGTTCGGGGGAGATCTTCAGCATCGACCTCAGGCAGCGAGCCCGTCGTGGCCATGGCTGGAAGGCCTGTCGCTTCTACCAGGAATCCGCCATCACCTCGGTCCACGTACTACAGGATGAGAACTACCTCGTCGCTGCCGACATGAAGGGAACGGTCTGTCGCTGAAGCCTCTCTCCTTTTCCCACCAATCCTGTACTTTTATAACGCATCAAATCGAACGATCAGTTAATTCTCCTACCTGTGACCTGTGTCTTCATGGGAACCCCTTGTATATTTACCCTGAGGATTCCCGACTGGATACAGCAAAGAGCTCAGAGTAACTGTGCTTCTAATAAGCAGAAGTTCTGTGTGTCTCTGGGTGAGCAGATCAAGCTTTGGGACGTGCGCGTCACCAAGGCAGTGCGGCAGTATGAAGGTCACCACAACGAGCACGCGTACCTGCCACTGCACGTCTGCGAGCCGGAGGGGCTGCTACTGGCAGGTGAGCACTGGAGCCGCTGGCGTCTGTGACAGGGTGAGCGAGCAGCTTTGTGTGCAGTGTGCTTATGTACCGTGACTCATTCCCTCCCCAGTGGGACAGGACTGTTACACCCGCCTGTGGAGCCTAGGCGATGGGCGCCTGCTGCGGACCATCCCCTCCCCCCACCCTGCCAGCAAGGACTCTGTGCCTAGCGTGGTGTTCTCCTCGCAGCTGGGGGGTCGTCGCGGCCTGCCCGGCCTCCTGATGGCCGTTCGACACGACCTCTACTACTTCCCATACAGCTGTGACTACGGGGACAGGAACGCACTGGCGAAGGGCTGCTGAGGCAGCCAACCACATCTAAAGATGGCCACACAGCTGCTTCGAATGCCTATGTGGAGGGGGCAGTTCTTGGCCCCAGGGCAAGCTCACACTTGGCCATCAGTCCTTGTGCCATACTTACATTCTCCTCAAATAACCTTTTCCTGAAGGTCCTGTTTTACTAATGACCTCTGCAAGTGCAATTTAGACTAAAGGATCCGTTTATTTTGTGGTCAAACAATTATTTTATGCAAATGTTCCATATTTCAGAAAGAATTAAAATGTGTAATGATTTACAAAATACATTTTCTCTGCTATATATAGAAATGTGTCATTCTGAAGGGATGTTGGCAAAAATTATGACACAATCACTAGGAGAACAGTGTTACTTGCAGGGCAGCTTGAGGACTCTGGTTTGTCACTGGCTGCAGTCGGTCAGCGGCTACAGAGAGGTGGGGGAGGTAGAGTGAGTTTCCCCACTGGGATCAATGAAGTCTGAGTTATTACACATGCTTAGTTTAACTGCACAAAACGTAGGGGAGTGGCTGTCATGGAAACTGCCTGCAGGCCGTGAGGCTCAAGACGACGACACCCGAGAACGACCCTGATCCTCAAAAATCACTGGCTGTTCTAGCTCACGATGGAAGGACTTGGCTCATGATCCCTTAGTTAATGTGTTTTTTTAATTATTTTTGGTATATTCACAATTAATGTTATAGTCTCCTCTGATACCTTATCGGAAAGCTTGTGACTGGAGATCAGGTTGGCCTCTTCTGCCTGGAGAATCGGCCGAAGCTCGTGTGGAGGCTGCTGCTATTAGAGAAACTCGTGTGGCATTATGTGCTAGAAAGTCCTGCAGTGTCAATTTTAACATTATCCTTCAGGGGTGCAGTATCATTGATGTTGATATAATGACATTTAAAAGCTAATTTTGAAAAGAAAAAAGAATCTAAGTGGCAATCTTAGAATTTGGTGATCCGTGGTCATTGTTGACACATCATAGCACAGCACTGAATGTTCTCTGCATTTAACCCATATGTGACATCATGACACAGCAGGGGGCAGCTAATTCAGCGCCCGGGGAGCAGTGCTTGGGTTTGGTACCTTGCTCAGGGTACCTCAGTGGTACCTTGCTGGTCGGGGATTCGAACCTGCAATGTTTCAATTACAAGTGTGCTTCCCTAACCATTAAGACACCACTACCCTTGTCATAGTCAAAATATTTTTGTATCATTATTTTATAGTTTATAGACATATAGCCCTCCGACTGTAACACAATGATGCGGTGGATTTAAAATACCCCAATTTGTTCACTTGAGCCCAGCCTGTCTTAAATCTGACAAGTTATCTGTCTGAGCAGCCTTTAAGATATGGGACCCATGTGTTGAAACTTTGGAAACGATGTATAAACAGCAGTCGCAGAATATTCTCGAAGTGTCATACTCCTTAAAGACACTGTCTGCATAAGGTGATTCATGTCGCGGCTTTTGAATAGTGCTCTGCTTTCCAATCCATTTGCTGAGCAGAGGTTCAAATGTAAAGCTGGGCTTAAAGCTGCCCTTGACTACTATGACCAGTGGGATCACTGTCAAACCTGCTATACAGAAATGAGAAAATGTGATAGATGTCTGACGCATCCTTCTGTAGATACAAAAGTAAACGGATATCTACTTAATGCAAAGTGATGTTTTTAATTCCAGTAGATCCAGTGCTGGAAGGTGTTCAGAGGCAACATAAAGGTTAACAGGAGATGAATGAGTTGTAAAACTTCTACAAGGTTCCAGCTCCAAGCTTAGTAAACTTGTTTGTATGTCTGTCAGAAAAACGGACATAAAGGGCGCTCTACTGCCTCCGTGTGGGAAAATGAGTTTCTGCAGAGGTTATTGTGCTTCGGAGCGCACTGAAGTACTTTCAGTGCAATCTATATTAAAATTTATGTAGTTGAGTATATATAATTATGATTATCTCGCTTTCCACTATTACACATTTTAATACTGAGAATCTGGAATGAATGCTTCATGAATATTATTGAATTCGATAAGTCGCACATATCAGGGCAAAGCTATCTCAATATTGAAAGAGACCGTTCCCCTAAACACACACGGTACTCCTACAATACTATCAGTTTGCTCAAGAAAAATAATCAGTCAGTGACAATGAAACAGTGGGAACCGATCGACTATCATTCAGATTCTTGGAGCTCAAAAGCATATTATACCGACATTTTGGCAATATATCGAAGCATTTTGACTCATGGTTAAAACGACGCTGATTGTACTTTTTATTTTGGTGACACTGACTAATTCATTGGTGAAGTTATTTGCTTTTGAAACATGAGATAATTGTTTTGGGTGAGTTACAGGCTTTTAACTATACCGTAGTGTTTGTGTACTGTATGCATGAATTGTTTTGAGAAATGCTCTTTTTTGTTTTGAGTCTCGAGAATGTTAAGCATGTTTCATTAAATGTGCCAAAGCAATCGAGATATATTGTAAGAGTGAGCAAAACAGAAATGACTGCATTTCCCAATATGCACCGCTTTCGAGAAACGGAAGTAGTTTGGGTTGTCTTCTCTCGGGCTCGGTGACTTTATCTTTTGCGTATCTGTCTTTGCATATAAACTAAACTTTCGTATTGTTCATCATACGGATTTGCTAACTAATAATTCACGATTCCATCCTATACTCCACGATTTTCCAAAAAGTTCTCTAAGTGCAATTCAGGAAGAAGTTGGATTCACGCTTAATCATGGCAGATGATGAATTTACCGACATAAATGGTAAACCACTTTCGCTGGAATACCGTTTACATTCCAGTTTCTGTAGAGAGTTCATTGTAAGCGCGCCTAAAGTGTCCTTGCTTAAGGTCATGGTGTACACTTGTACCGTTTGGTTATTTGCCTACGCCGTGTTTTTCGTCACCGAGGTAAGACGGTTCACCATTCAAGATGCACATGTTACTTTCTGCAGACTTTGGCGGTGAGTCGTGTTAAAGTCGCTTGGATTGCATTGCAGAACACGGCGGTGCTGTCCGCTGCCATCCTTGTGACGCTCGTTGGGATGATGCTGCATATCCACTTCATCAAGATCGACCACGAGACGCTGCTGATAATCGGCTCTTTGGGCATCCAGGTGTCGGCGTCCTATGCATCGGGCAGGGAGAGCACAACCTTCATCGAAATGAGCAGGATCAAGGACATTGTTATTAATGAGGCTATTTATATGGTGAGATCCGAGGAGAAATATTCTCCTGAAAGTGTCCCAAAGTGGTTGACGACCAACGTTAAATAAGCAATTACTTATATTTGCATTTGAAGATGAGGCATGGCTGAGATCAGCAAATTGACAAGTAAATTAATCCACGTGCTTTGTGATGTGTTTGGTGTCCTTGGCGTGGTCTGTAATTAATAATATTTTCATAAATCTGTTTCAGCAAAGAGTGATTTACTACCTGTGCATTCTGGTAAAAGAACCGGCAAACCCTGATTCGGTGTCCAGCGTGGTGCCACTCTTCCAGGTATGGCTTCGATGGAAATGATCATAGAAATGCTGTTTTATTTCATGATTTTATTTTTATTAATGTGATCAGCGGTAATTTCCCATAGGCTCTGGGGGCACTGAAATATACAGTGTAAATTAAAAGCAAATTTTGAAGACATAACAGTAGAGATGCCCTGGGCTGTCTGTAACGTGCTGTGTAATTATTAGTGGCAATATGCACTATAAGGGAATATTTCTCTGTTTTAATTTCCTCAGAGTTCCAAGCCGAGATTAAATTGCTTGATAAAGGTATACAGAAGTTGCCAAGAAATTCTTGGACAGAGCTAAGTGCTATACAAAGTAAGTCATTATATGAATTGCAGAAAGTCTTCCATCACATATAATCTGTAGATCTGACATTGGAAAAATTTGTTTCGAAATTGGAAGGTTCAGGTCCAGAGAGTACAAATCCAGACCAAGATTTTGTTTCAACCAACCAGTTGAGTATAAAGAGTCACAGTCACAGAGTACTCAACTGGTTGGCTGCAACAAAATCTTGGTCTGGATTTGTACTCTCTGGACCTGAAATCCCCACCTCTGCCCAATGAACCTTCCTAACGGAGGGACTGAAACATGGCAGCTAGTGTATTTTCAGTGGTGATGAACTTCATTTTTTCATTGCTATTTGAAAACCTATGGCTGGAATACTGCCTGTTAATCAAGCATCTTCATTATTTATAGCCTGCATAGATGTTCAGAGACTAAATCTGAGAATAATCCATAATTCACAATTTTCATAAAATTACTTATAATATTTGAATCATATGGTGTATTTTGGAGCACAGTGGTCTTGTTTCTTTGTAATGTATATGAAACTAAAAAGCTTGCCGTATTCTGTTTGGTTATTGTGCTGTGAGTATTATTTTAAAATGCTCTCATTCTGAATAGAATAGAAGCTTTAGAGACCTTTTTAGAGTTTTATTGGTCTTTCAAAATACTGTGTACTTGCTAATTGTTTTTCTTCTGTTTAATTGAAGGGACATGAAGTGAGGAGCACTTTCAGACTCTCAATTGAAAGTGAGGTGTACTACTGACCAAAAAGAGGCAGAATCCCTTAAGACTTAAGGCTTCTGTGAGCCGCGTCAAAAAACTACACTATGCTGTAAAAGTAAAATCTAATTTTAGCATTACTGCTGTAATAATTTTAATGGAAAATTTTTTAGTTTTTATGTTTAAAACATTGGAATTCCACGGTTTGAGTATCACATTTACTGTGAATGTCACTGATGTCAGCTTTTTGGATTATAGTCAGTGTTACTGTGTTAATATAGTCAGCTGAAATATTGATTTATAGCAGATTACTTGAGAATAAAGACCTGTGTAGCAGGACTGTATTTAAAGTAAAATAAACCTTATTATTTAAGAGTTCAGGTTCAGGTTACTTTTTGTACCCATAGGTAGAAGTGCAGCTAATTATAATCTTGACTATTTTTGTACACCATTTACGATGATCGGTATTTGTTTTTTGTAACATCCGTACATTCAAAGACTATTAAATTCAATGTGGATTCTCTGAGATTTATTAAAATGGAATTTTTATTTATGTATTTGATTCTCATTTTATTTTTGCTGGCTATTGGTTTCATTGAAAACAGTTACTCTTCATGATTTAATTTTTTAAGTATAAAACCTTACCATAATGGTGGCCATTTCTGTCTAGTTTAAGAAAGTGATTGAGTGAGAAAGGGATGTCTGTTTTTTACTAAGAAATGACAATATTGTCGTTGTTTTCTGTGTGCACATAACTACACTCCTGGAAAATCAGGAAGGGCATACTTCTGAGTTTATCTTATCTAACACAATTCAACAGCATTATATTGATTAAATGATTAAATACTGATACATAAACTGGAATTATTAGCAACAGATTTGGTTCCCAACATCCTCACATATGAACTGTTTCATTATATTAAGTCATAAATGCACTTAAATGTAATCTGAAACTGATATTTCTGAAAGTTATTAACATATTACTGCAGAGAAATTCCACATCATAATAATACCTGATCAGGATACATCTTTGGAAGATAGACGGATAAATAATACTATGGGGAAAATGAGATTCTTTGGCATTTAATCGTTTACATGACAATTGCAGGTCAAGTTTAAATCATAAAAGCGTTTTTAAACCTGGGAAAGTTTAAGACGAGGCTGGTTTGGTGCCTGAAAACACCCCTGCACTCTGCTGTGTATGTGCAGTTTGCATGTTTCCTGTGATGAATCTCAGTGCAGCGCAGGAGGAGGTTCCCTGTGGTAACCTTTTGTCAAGCAATACATTTTGTCCTTGAACTATTCAGGCTGCGAAGGCTCTGAGGGCAGATAAGGAGGCATTTATCAGAGGAATCTGAGAGCAAGTGATGCATAACCTGTGGTCTAGTGACCCATATGCTGCTTACAGAGAAATCCAGGTAATACACACATCCAAATCTGTTCCTCTGAGAGTCACAGTCAGGGCAGGTGATGGAACAGATGACAATCAGCTATATCTCTCAATTAAACACAATGAATTCAGTAGATTAGATAATCCAACTGAGTGTATTGGAGTATTTAAATACTGGGTGTCATGCAAATTTAAAGTTGAATAAGATAAACTCAAGGTTTTGATCACTGGGCCTGCAGGGAGTGTTTGGTCCCATTGGATCCAAGGTGAATTTGCGTGTTAAGAACTTGGGAATTATCTTCGATTCTCAGTGAAATTTTTCTCTACATGTAAAGAAATTAGGGCAATCTTGTTTCTTCCAATTAAGAAACATTGCAAAAAAATCACACATGGAATATTCCCCCCCTGCATATTAGGGAGTCCGACTCTTTTGCCACTTTTAAAAGGCAACTAAAGACACATTTTCACGCCTTAGCTTTTACTAGCAGTGAGTCAGTGTGACTTTTATTAGTGTTACGCACTATGGCTATGTGGTGCAATTCCGAGGGTGATCCGGCTTGGAGGATCCTCATAGCCGAGGACCCGAGCGGCTGGACCAGGGCAAGAGGACTCTCACCCAACACCTGGCTGTGGCAGATAGATGGGCACTTGGCAGGCGGGCCTGACCCGTGTGCCATGACCCCAGCCTTGTGCCCTGTACTGCCCGAAAGCTGCTTATACTGTTCAGGGACATGGTGGTTCTGGAGCCTATCCCAGGCAGTACAGACCACATAATTGGGCTTCACCCTGAACTGTATGCCAGCCCATCTCAATGAACATATGGACTTCAACGTCAACATCATAAAGTCATATCTGCAGCCTTACTGAAATGTAAAAGTATATGTAACCTGCGTAACAACCACGTCTAAAGCTAGTTTTATAGGCAATGCTTGATGATAATGTTTAACATGCATGAGGTGAACATTGATTTAAGTTTGTTTTATCGGTGGAATTGGTGTCTTGGGTTGAATGCAGTTTCATTAGATACATTTTAGTCTTATTTCAAACTTCCCGTATCTCGTATTTTGAGGGACGGGTGGCAACCCGAAACTTAGGTGGCATACCACTTTCTTGGTGACAGAACATTTCGAGCTACGAACAGCAGAAAACGCGTAATCATAACTTGTGCTGAAGTCCAAAGCATTGCGCGAAATCTCGCCCAGCACGAGCTGCGTCTTTGGCAATCACGTGACCTTGGCTAACTGCCTTCCTTTAGTAGGAGTGTGAAGCAGGTGTCAGCTTATGCTTTATACCTTCGTGAGCACTCTGGAATATAACGAGACTGATGCTTTCCACACTTATTTTATCGGTCACACTAAAAAGACAGAAAAATATAAGAAATAATATAGTGCAACTGTAAAAAATGTCACAGGAAAGAACCAATACACACAGTAAAATAATGCTACTTCCGACTTTTAAAGTAGATAAAACCTCGCGATACATAGGGCAGAAACTTCGTCACGAATCGACGTCATGCAAAAGGTTCGGCAATCATCGGGATTTTCAGACTATTCCAATAGAAAACTGATAGCGCAAATGGAATACCCTCAAAAAAGTATTTAAATATTAGATACGTAGCCAAATGTAGTCATTTCTAGTTAATAGTGGTGGGTGTTGCTGCATGATGTTATATTGGAAACAAACTTTGAACAAAAACCCGGTATTTAATCGCGAAATAGTTTCTGTATTTGATTTGTATGCCTGTTCCCTACTTTCTCCTCGCTATGGCGCCGTGTCCCTGCTCTCTCAGTTACTGAAAGTGGCCGCCTCTCAGCTGCTGCCGGCTCAGCGCTCACAGACTCGTTCGTTGCCCAGAACCGCCATCTTGGAGACAGAGAGCAGAGAGCTGGCAGCAGCTGAGAGACCGAGAGAAAAGGGGACAAGGGGGCCGAGGTGAGCTAGTGCTTTTGAATAACATGGTAGGGGAGCCATGGGGAAGATGGCCGGGAGGGAGAGAAAGTATTAGAATGCGGGGATCGGGTGGTAGAGGCCGCTTTCTCTCTCCGCCTGCTAACGGGGAAAGGAGGAGAAATGTTGGACTGGATTGTGGGCCTCGCCGAAAAGCAAAAACACACCAGGTTCAAAGTCTTAGTGTGGTTAGTGAACTAATACTTTCATTTACCATGAATGGTGGTGGCCTTAAAGTGACAGAACCTATTTGAATAATCAAATGCTGAAGAAGTCAAAGTTTTAAAATACTGTGGTGTCCGACCTACTCAAAACAAAGGGCCCCAACTCGCTCCAAAGCCCCGTATTCAAATAAACGATACAGTAGACGGCCAAGTGCGACGTTAAATTCGCCGGATTTTATTTCAGTACTAAGTTCTTTGATCGTGGGATTTTGTGATGGCAAACAATCCAAATTTGTATCTGACAAAAGTACCATTATTGGAAAGTTAGCCGTTCTGTGATGCGATCTTATCTCATACCGATAACACATGACCTCGTACACAAAATATTCATTTTCTATACGCGTTAATGATCCGTCTGCTTGTGCTTCGTGTAGGTAACCAGCTAGGTTATCGATACAGAGTAGCTAGTGCTTATACTGCACAAGTGTGTGCGCCACCACGGGCGAATTACACACGTGTAAAACGGTAAAACCCAACCACAGGTCATCGATCCCCTTTATTATTTAACCCCTATTTTTACTGCACACATCTTAATACTGTCACTCATAAGACATTTAAGATTCACGTTACCGCCAACAGTCAGAATTTAGTAAATACGACTGCAATGCACTGAGTTGAGGCTAGTTAGCATTAAAGCTAAACCTTTAGAGCAAATACGGGGTTGGGATTCAGAGCTGGGTCACGATTGGATCGCCCCGCATTACGTATGAAAAGTTATAGTCAAGCGAAAATATCCCACCAGTTTAAAAGCATATAATAACGCGATTTATATACTATCTGTAAAGTTTAGTCTTTTCCATTTGATCATATTAAATTAATGGCAGACTGTTGGCATGTGTAATACGGAATGCAAACACAGAAAGTGTGTAACTATGATATATGTAATTTGGTTGCGTTTCAAAAACACTTGAGAAAAAAGTCTGTCAGCATTGTGTGTTTTTAAATTAAACACAAGGTCCGAAAAACTGATATGCATTATATATTCAGAACAATTTGTTTAAATGTTTAGATGAATAAGTTACGAATTATAATCAGTCATTAAGTTTGTCATTTTAAAAAGACTGGCGTTGTACCTGACTGTGTGTTAACTTGGTGACCTTGAAAAAGGACAGTCTTTTTCGATTAACAGGCGGTTTTAGGAAAAGTTGGTGGCACAGCTAAAGGACAGACAGATTCCGATTGGCAGAGAGGCCCTTAATGCATGTTCAGCTCACACAGGACTATGTGCCTTCTGTTGCACAATAACCGCACTCTATTAGAAATCTTGTGTTTTTACAACCAGGATTTGCATAGGGCATCCAGTGTGTATGTATATTTGTTTATTCACAAGATGAAAGCATAAAATTGATTTCAAAATATGGCTTAATTGTACTGTTTAAATTACTGTGTAAGAAATCCATGAATTGTTAGTTTGGGCATTTATATTGAGAAGTTCATTGGTATATTCTACACCTAGTCAAGGCTTTGTCTCATTTTAATGGCCTGTTATGAATATAATTTATTATATGTATAATAATTTCCTTACAGCTGTCCAATAAATTCTAATACATGAATCGTTTGTCACCTATATTTCTGACTGCATGCCATTTCTCTGTATGTCATTGTCACTTGGTCAGCGTGTGGTGTAATGCGTAAGGAACATAGAATGTCCTTTGTTCGTATTATTGGAAGACAATATCTGTGCACAGGTGATTGCTTTACAGATTGGTAATAAATAGCTTTTAAATATGTAAGTTCCTCCTGGTAAGAACCTTTGGCTGCTGCACATTTAATTTAATAACAACATAAGAACAAAGTATTTTGATATAGATAAAAGCAAGAGCTCACAAAAATGCCAGTGTCAGTATGAGTCTTTCCTTGAGATAGTTTTTGGTGTTGTGTAGTAGTTAGTTTGTGCTGTTTTCATTTATTTCCATACTCTGTGATGTGACTGTCCTTATGCTGCAATGCATTAGGTGTAGATCATTTGTGGATCCTTGGTTTCATGTGATTTCAGTTTTAATCTAGAAGGAATTCCTATAAAATCTTCCAGAATTATTTTGCATTTGAAAATTTAAAGCTCCATAATAATACTTAGCTCAGGGTATAAAAAGATTGATAAATTAATACCATTTATCTTTGTTTCTCATTCTCTCATAGGAAAAAAATTATATATATACTTTATTAGAATCGTATTGACAGGTATACAGGTATGTGAAATTATTATTATTATTATTATTATTATTATACCCCCACAGATTCTATGTTAAATGGAATTAAACTCTTGTCCCATGTATCTTTTCCTGTCTTCTTATAAATGATAATAGTGCTTTTGCCTTAATGCCGTTTGTTGGGGCGTATAACCTGAGTCTGTCCATGCAGCTGTCATTTAATGAGGTAAAATTGAAGTAAAATAAATGTTGGATTTTTGTTTTTCTTTAGGCTGCAGCTATTTCTCAGGATTTCACTTCTGAAATGAAGACCATATTGTGATATTTTAAAAGGTTGTCACCTTTGACTTGTGATGTTTAAATTTATCATGTTTAAAATGATGTTTTGTTAAAATGTATATATTTTCATTAAAATGTATATATTTTCATTAAAATGTATATCAGCAGACCACAGTTAAAGCAGAGAAAACTCACTTCTTTGTAGCGCTGTCCCCATTTTAAAATGTAGCACTTTAAGATTATTCATGTTACAGATCTAAAATGCAAGTGTTATACAGGCATGTAGGTGACTAGTGATTCTGTGCATTCTGCTGCATGTCCTTGGCATGGCGCTGTGTTGGGGTCCTGTAGTTGTGCTGAGGCCTTCTCCCAGATGGCCCTGGAGCAGGATGAAGGAGAGGAGTCTGTATGCTCCAGGCTGGCCAGACCCCTCCATCTGCAGTACCTGGAGAGGTCCTTGAAGCTGGATGCCTTCCTTCGGCAAACAGCCACCATCTTTAACAGAGATGTGTCCAGGTAAGGGAGAGCCGCACTGGCAGGTATGCGCAGCAGCGAGAGGCTCTCTGGGAAGTCGCATGGAGTCCGACGCCCGTGTCTCTGCTCTCTCGCTCAGTGATGACAGTGACGAGGGGACAGAAGATGCTCTTTCAAGTCCCCAGACACCCCTGCAGACGCTGCGGGGGGCAGATGCAGGGGATACTGCTTCGGGCAGACTGGTGGAGAATAGCGCCCTCAACGGAGCACTCCTGCAAGGTGCGTAACACGCCTCTGAAGCCAGATGTTCACATTCCACCCTGAAAGAAAGTGACAGAAGTTGAGCTGAAGCCCCTAATGTCTCTGCAGAAAGCAGAGCTGACAAGGCGAATCTGTACAATTTCTCCAAACTGAAGAAAAGTAGAAAATGGCTGAAGGTATGTACAGATCCAAATAGGATTTGAAAGCATGCCTGCAAAGCTAGGTTTGCTGTTTGTTTAGTTTTGGGTGCTTAGCTGTAGGACAAGGCCCCTTTTGACGGGTGACTGCCTTCTCCAGGGGATCCTTCTGAGTGACGATACCACGGACTCGGACTCGGACTCGGACTCGGACGACTCCGACTTCTCCATGTCGCGGGAGGAACTGCAGGACATGCTGCGGCTGCACAAGTACACGAGGGAGCACCAGTGCCGCCTGCACACGGACCGCGAGGTGCGCCCCCTCTCTGGCCCACGCGCACTGCAGGTCAGAGGTCGACAGATAATATTAATAATAATTTTAGGGAGATACTGTCATGGCAGCATTTTGGAGGAAATGTGCATCATACAAAGAAACCAGCAAACTTTTAAAATCATTAGCCTGCGGTTTGCCTCAGAAGCTGCAACTTTTCCATTTATCGTGGTAAAAATTGTGGGATTCCTGACAAAAACGCAAAGACCTGCTCTGCAGCTCAGCCAGTGACCCCAAAATGGCCTCGGCGTGCCAGCTGCGGTTTCCGTGTTGTGAGTTAAACAGCGACAATAACCGGCTGTGAGCTGAAAAATAGGGACTGTGTTTATATGATTCCAGTTGCAACAGTACCAATACTACAGCGCCGGGCTCCTGGCTACCCATGATCCCTACTATGAACAGCAGCGCCATCTACTGGGTCAAAAGAAAAAGAAAATCAAAGAAGATAAGAAGCTGAAGGGTGTGTACTCTGACGGACTGCCAGTGGGTCAGCTGGTGACCCAGCAGAATCAGCATCAGCGATTAATTCCCAGTCCTTGTTTCTACCTGCAGCCAAATTAAAGAAGGTGAAGAAGAGGAAGAAGAGAGGCGAAGACTTCTCTAACGAGGGCCGGCCTTATATCACCAAAATATTTGCCAAGTTTTCCCATGATGCACCTCTTCCCGTGTCAAAGAAGAAACACCTCACGGTTGAGCAGCTGAATGCTCGTCGGCGCAAAGTTTGGCTCACCATTGCCAAAAAGGAGAACCCAAAGGCGAGCAGGACCGACCCGAGACACTGCAGCCGCTCTCTGCTTTTCTGGAGCTCACTACTGGTGCTGATCTATGTAACATTGTTCTTTCTCATTGCAGGCATTTAAGCAAAAAGCTTCAGCTCGGAATTTTGTCTTAACCAATGCTAAAAAGGTAATATTACTGATTTATAACTACTAATCCTGTTAGATGCAGATAAATGGAACAGAAGCCTTTGTTAAGTAGTTTTGGGAGAGAATTTGCTGGAATCGACCATTTTTACGGCGTAACAAAGTGTGTGTGCTCGCCTGACTCAGCTGGCCCAGCAGTGCATGCGCGAGGTCCGCCGGGCCGCCATCCAGGCCCAGAAGAACTGCAAGGAGACGCTGCCCCGAGCACGGCGCCTCACCAAGGAGATGCTGCTCTACTGGAAGAAGTATGACAAGGTGGAGAAGGAGCACCGCAAGCGGGCCGAGAAAGAGGCCCTGGAGCAGCGTCGGCTGGACGAGGAGATGCGAGAGGTGGGCCGTAGCGCCCTTCTTCACCGGCATGGCACCCCCTACTGGTCTGGGATGAGATGTCAGGCTTGTTTTGAGCTGCCGGTGGAAGAGGGTTGTTGGAGATGTTTTACAGACGTGTGCAGTGAATGCAGGTGGTCCTGGAGTATCCGAGCCTGCGGCTCCCCCTGCTGGCCGGAGACCTAACACGCTTTTTGCCGCTTCAGGCCAAGAGACAGCAGAGGAAGCTGAACTTCCTCATCACCCAGACAGAGCTGTACGCTCACTTCATGGGGGGCAAGCACAGGGCTGGGGCAGATGCAGCCACGGAGGAGATCCTCAAGAAGCTGGAGGACAACTCCGCACACCGGCAGATTGACATCGGCGGAGGGGTGATAGTCAACGTCAGCCAGGAGGAGTACGGTGGGTTCAGGCCTCTTCGCCCTGGTCGCGGCAGAGCTGTGAAGGTGCGGTCACTGTAGCACGAAAAATCATCATCTTCACAACGCCGAGCAAAAGTGGCCGTGGAACAGGATGCGACATTTTTGTTTCAAGACAGTGTTAGTGCAGTGAAGTCAGTGGGGAATAACGTTAATAAAGACATTTAGTAATCGATCTGCTACCTGAAGTAAGGAATCAGATGTTTGCATCCTGCACCTATAGTGGAAGTGAATGAGATGCAGATATTTTTTTGCTCTAGTGTGACTGCTCCTTAAGAATGTTAGCGTCAGAGTACGTCCTTTATTTCTTGTTGTATAAATAGCTGAATGTTCTTTTTTTCCACAGACAGCAACTACTACAAGTCCCAGGCCCTGAGGAATGCAGAGGAGGCTTACCAGATACACCAGGCTAGGGTATGTCCATTAGCACGTAGCCCTCACTCCGCCCTCGAGTAAGCAGGCCCCTTGTATCTGTTTGGACCGCTCCTTTGAATTTGCATTCTCCATAGGTCCGTATCCCGTCCCCTGCGTGGGTGGTGAGCAGTGGTGACTGTGTTTTTGTGGTATTGAGTGAGGCTGTGCGGTTGCTCTGGCACCTCTAAACAGCCTCATGTGCTCCCGCCTCCCCTAGACGCGGCTGTTCGACGAGGAGGCCAAGGTCAGCCGCTTCGCCTCCCTGCGCGTGGGCCCCGCCTCAGACTCCGGCTTCGGGGAGAGCTACAGCCTGTCCAACCCATCGATCCGAGCCGGCGAGGACATCCCGCAGCCCTCCATCTTCAACGGGAAGCTGAAGGGCTACCAGCTGAAAGGCATGAACTGGCTGGCCAACCTCTACGAGCAGGTGAGCCTCGCGCTTGCGTGCGGCTGGAAACGGCAGTTAATGTGGCGCCGTGAGAAAATGCGGGGGGCAGCTGTGACTGTGGGGTCTGAAAGTGACAGGAAGCCTTTGAAGAGCTTCGGATGGCTGTGAGTATGAACTGCAGAGTATGAGAAAGGTGGGTGACGGGCTGCTGTGGCCGTTTGCTCTCTGGCCTCTGTTAGGGTATCAATGGCATCCTGGCAGACGAGATGGGTCTGGGGAAGACGGTGCAGAGCATCGCCCTGCTGGCTCACCTGGCGGAGGTATGTGACTGGGGGCCCATGGAGGCTGCTGACAGCCCCCCCACCCCATTGCTGTCGCCGTGCCAACCTGCTCGCAGCTCGGGGTGATGTGCCCGCGTCAGGGCGATGTGCCCGCGTCAGGGCGATGTGCTCACGTCAGCTGACACGCGACGGGTCTTAGCTCAGGGTTTCTTATGTGTGTTTGTTCTGGGTTTATTCAGGTTTGTTCTGTTTTTCACAGAGAGACAACATCTGGGGTCCCTTCCTGATCATATCCCCGGCCTCCACGCTCAACAACTGGCACCAGGAATTCACCAGATTTGTTCCCAAATTCAAGGTAACCGTGTTAGTGCGAGTGTCCCAGCATCAGTGGGGGAATGAATAGATTTGGTTTTCTCAACCATTTCTCCTGATTCATGGATTGAAAAAGTTTGGAGAACAGGGTTTGAATCTCCATGTGTGTGGAGTTTGAATGTTCTTAGCCGTGTTGTCGTGGAGGTTCCTCTGGGTACTCTGGTTTCCTCCACAGTTGAAATATGTGCTGAGGTTGATTGGAGTTTTCAAATTGCCTGTTTAAACTGCTGATTTACTTGTTGCTCATATTCATTTTTCAAATGATACCAAGAGCTTATTTACCAAGAGCACGGCATTGTTTGCTTTGGGATGGGTATGTGCATGTCCTCGTGTGCCTGTCCCCGTGTGCGTGTCCCCGTGTGCCTGTCCCCGTGTGCGTGTCCCTGTGTGCCTGTCCCCGTGTGCGTGTCCCCGTGTGCGTGTCCCTGTATGCCTGTCCCCGTGTGCGTGTCCCCGTGTGCGTGTCCCTGTATGCATGCTTATATCACAGGCGTTACAGCTGAAAGGATAATTCGCTTCATCATATGGTTGCAGACAGGATTCTAGTAACATTTTACTCTTAATTTCTTTATATAAAAACCTGCATCGAGAAGAAGTTATCCAGTATTACAAATGAGACTAGATTAATACCAGTGACACAGAAGTCATATGCAGATTAAGTGTTACGATTTTCCATTAAGACCCTTTATCTCTTTTGAGCAAAATATTCAGAAGGAAGTTTACCCTTGTTAGAAAATGGCCAAGAAAAGCTTGCTGATGTAATTGCGGTAAAATGGAATATATGTAAAAACTGACAGACGTCATAAGAGGGTTGCAGTGTGAATCGGCTCGGCAAGCTTGCAGAGAAAGTCGGCCTGGCATCCATGCTTCATAGCTGTTTGCTTTCTCTCCGCAGGTGCTGCCATACTGGGGTAACCCTCATGACCGAAAGGTGATCCGAAAGTTCTGGAGCCAGGTACAGTGAAGTCCTGTTCATCGCCATGTGCTTTTTGGGGGCCCCACCTACCCCTCCCCTGCGCTGACCCCCTGTGCTTCTGCCCACAGAAAACCCTCTACACGCAGGACGCCCCCTTCCATGTGGTCATCACCAGCTACCAGCTAGTGGTGCAGGATGTCAAGTATTTCCAGCGAGTCAAGTGGCAGTACATGGTGCTGGATGAAGCTCAGGCCCTGAAGAGCAGCACCAGGTGCAATGAGCCTTTCTGACGGCCGGCCGCTTACCTTTGGGAGAGGATGTAAGGGAAACAGTGAATGGCAGCTTCCTGTGCGCGTGAAGATTTCTCTTGGTGCTAGTCTCTGTCCACGAGATGTGGAAAATCGGAGAAGAATCTGGCGTCTGCGGGTGGGAAGCATTGCCCATTGCGGGTGGGAAGCGTCGCCCATTGCGGTGGGAAGCGTCGCCCGTTGCGGGTGGGAAGCGTCGCCCATTGCGGGTGGGAATCATTGCCCATTGCGGGTGGGAATCATTGCCCATTGCGGGTGGGAAGCGTCGCCCATTGCGGGTGGGAAACAGGATGCTGCTGCTCACAAAGCTGTCAGGAATTGACTTAACTTCATTTGCTTCATTTAAAAACATACCGCTTTTTAAATGGGTGAAAATTCTATGTCACTCGTAAGTCATATGAAATAAGTCATGACCCTTGCTGGTCTGTCCTCGCTGCCTCTTTCCACAGCGTGCGCTGGAAGATTCTGCTGCAGTTCCAGTGCAGGAACAGGCTGCTGCTAACGGGGACGCCCATCCAGAACACCATGGCAGAGGTGCCTCTTCATTCTCACCTTGCTAGAATGGATAGCAGAGCCTGGCCACTGTCGGGACTCAGCATGCGGCGTCACACCTTTACAGATGGTGGTGAAGCCTGCAGTCCCAGCAATCCATGAAATGGGAGGCCAGTCGATCATAGAATGTTCTACAGAATAAGAGAGAATATCATGAAATATAGGGACGATTCAGGCCCTTCGACACTGTGGTGGAGACGCGAGCCAGCGATGCCCCCTGCTGGTGTATAACGGCGCTGCTTTGTCTTGCTTTGTTTCTTAGCTCTGGGCTCTTCTGCATTTCATCATGCCCACGCTCTTCGACTCGCACGAGGAGTTCAACGAGTGGTTTTCCAAGGACATCGAGAGCCACGCTGAAAACAAGTCCGCCATAGACGAGAGTGAGTGTTTGGCTTCCCTGGGTGGGTCTGCGCTGAACGGCCAAAGCAAACCCACCCGATGGAGGAATGCGAGCTGTTTCCCAGAATTTATGCTCTGCCTTCTACTGTGTAACGTTAAATTTTTGACATATGACAGCCATTGAAATGAAGTCATTAATATTTCTGGAGACGAGAGGCAGTTGTTGACTTTGTGTCTTTATGATGGTTTTTAAAGCTGCAGAAAATGCCAGTGTCCTGGTTAAAGTCTTGCCGTTTTGTGCCTCAGATCAGCTGTCCCGGTTACACATGATCCTGAAGCCCTTCATGCTGAGAAGGATAAAGAAGGATGTGGAGAATGAGCTGTCTGATAAGGTATTTTCACTCCTCTCAGCTTTCTCATGTTACAGTTTTAACAGTGTCAGCATAGCAGGTTTATATTTTATGTCGTTTTATACTTTTTTATTGGGACATATATACAGTGGCATGCAAAAGTATTCGGCCCCCTTGAACTTTTCCACATTTTGTCACATTACAGCCACAAACATGAATCAATTTTATTGG
>JAODJU010000039.1:361041-382600 GCA_026776725.1 Gnathonemus echidnorhynchus | reverse complement strand
CAAAACTGTATAATATTGCAAATATGTTAAAGGGCAAACAAAATAAAGCAGGACAGAACCATGTGTAGCCCAACCCAGCGATGTGCAGGTGGGCGGAAGGCTTAGCCTGCAGTAATAACAATTATGGATGCTTCAACCTGAATGCTCAAGCATGGAGTGAATGTTCTGGATCTCGGAGGTTCTCCTGGTGTCATTTGGAAGGAACCGTCTATGGAATCAGAAGAGCAGAAGGATTAGGCGATAACCTCAGAGCTCACACCTCTCTTTTGGCCACAGATCCAGAGAATGGTTATATCCGGGGGGAACTTTAAGCCTGACACCCTGAAGCCCAAGGAGGTAGTGAGCCTGCTGCTGGATGACGAGGAGCTGGAGAAGAAGCGTGAGTTTCTTCATGACACACCTACCTATACTTGCAGCGTTGAGCTCTGGAAAGTGCACTTTAGAACGTTTCCCATTCTTCATGGTTCTGTGTGGTTTCATGCTGGCATTATTAGGGTGTTATATACAGACTGGAGAAGGTAAGTACTTATAAACACCTTGTTAGTATCGGTCTTAAAAGGGCTTTGATTTGCTATAGAGCAGTTAATGACTATTTTGACTGTAAACCGAAGCTGCACCTCCTTGGCTGTGAAATAAAGTGTTTCTCTGTGATTGGCTGTAAACCGAAGTTGGGTCTCTGCGACTGACTGCTGTTATGGTGTTTTGGTTTCCTTCCAGTGCGGCTGAGGCAGGAGGAGAAGAGGCAGCAGGAGGAGAGCACCAAGGTGAAGGACCGCAAGAGGAAGCGGGAAAAGTATGCGGAGAAGGTAACCTGCACTGAGGTCATCACAAGTTTGTGACCCCCGCTGAGAAGTATTGAGTAGCTAAAGCAGAACCTGGCTGGGAAACTGTCAAGACTTTGTGAGGCTGAGGAGCTGCTCCTGTGTTGTGCACTGCAGAGGAAAAGGGAGGATGAGATGGAGGTGAAGAAGAGGAAGGAGGGTGTGAACATTGTCATCCCCTTTGCACCATCGGCAGACAATTCCAACCTCTCGGCGGATGGAGATGACTCCTTCATCAGCGTGGACATGGACTCGGCCATGCCCAGCCCATTCAGCGAGGTGAAGAGGGCAAGAAAACAAGGAGGACTCATTGGGGGGACAGAGGGAGACAGTGAGAGTGGCAGTGATAGTGAGGGAGTGACAGTGAGAAAGTGAGAGAGCAGCAGTGAGAAAGTGAGAGAGCAGCAGTGTGTGACAGTGGGAGAGTGACAGTGAGGGAGTGACTGAGAAAGTGAGAGAGTGACAGTGAGAGAGTGGCAGAGTGACAGTGGAAGAGAGGGAATGACTGAGCGTGAGGGAGTGATAGTGGGAGAGTGGCAATGGGAGAGTGAGGGAGTGACAGTAAGAGAATAAGTGGACATAGGAGGGATGTTGGAGAGTAACAGTCAGGATTATATTGTTTTGTTAAGCTGTGAAGTTGAATATGCTCAGAGGAGTAAAACTAATATAAAACACAATTAAACAAGGCAAAAAAGACATAACTATGTCACAGCTAAATAAATTATGTATTTATATGAGAGAGCACTGCCCCTAATGGAGAAAGTCACAGAGTTTTCCCAGTGAAGATGCAGAGCTCTGTACAGTGATTTTGCTCCAGCTGCTCTGCTCACCGCCCTTTCCTCTGGTCCTGACATGGCTGCCCTTCCTTCCTCGCCCTTTACCCCCCAGATCTCCCTGAGCAGCGAGCTGCAGCCCGGCTCCATCCCTCCCGACGAAAGCAGCAGCGACATGCTTGTCATTGTGGATGACCCGGTGTCGTCCGCCCCGCAGTCCCGAGCCACCAACTCGCCAGTGTCTGTGGCCGGCTCCGTGTCGGACAACGTGAATGGTGAGCTGCGTTCATGCGGGTCTGATAGGAAGTAAAACCATCCAAAACAAAATCATTCAAAGTAAATATTAACCACTACTTATAAATAAAAACTGTATGAATGTATACAAGTTATTACGGATGCGTATTACTGCCACGACATAAATATATATTCTCATAATTGAAAATTATGAAAATATTACATTATAACGTGAAAACATCACGTTAAAATGAGAAATCGTATCACGTGATAACGTGAAAATATCACGTATACTCACATATACATACACACACACACACACACACACACACACACACTATTTTAGCCATAGATTAGAACGAGACAGACATTTTAAGAAGATTGACATTTATTTTTTTCGTGAAAAGAAGTGTTACCGTGCATCTGATACACACAATGTAACAAGCGCTTTATTGCCAAGTTCATGTCTGCTGTTTTGAACTTTTCGATCGATGTTAACAGGCATTTGACAGCCTAAGTAACAAACCGTTTTCAGATCCGCGACTTTTTATTAGTTTTATGCTCTATATCTGTACTTTAACAAAATACAATGTCGTATGATGTGTTACATACATTTTATGAGTTTACATAGACTTTACACAGAAACAATTATTTACATGAGTTACAACAAAAGAGAGCTTTCCTTTCGCTGTTTTCAGTGGTGCGCACTCCCGAGGCAGGCATGCATTCTACGGCAGGGATGCCTTTTTCGGCATAACACTGCCCCTGATCAATTTAACTTCTAATCCTATCGGGATAGGTTTTCTCTTTATACCGTAATATTTTCATGTTATGATGTGATATGGTTTCACGTTAAAATGTCTGCCTCCCTGCCGGTCTTGTCTGCCTGTCTGACTACCATATTACCTATGTCTGTCTGCCTGTCTGTCTCTGTGTCTGCTTGCCTAGCTGCTTGTCTGTATCTGTCTGCCTGCCTGCCTGTTTGTGTGCCTACCTGCCTGTTTGTGTGCCTACCTGCCTGTCCGTCTGGCTGTCAGCGTCTATCTGTTTCTGCCTGTTTGTCTGTCTGTATGCCTCTCAGTCTCTGTCTCCCTGCCTATCTGCCTGTCTTTCTCTATGCCTGTGTACTTGCCTGTCTGGCTGTCTGCCTGCCTGTCTGTCTGTCCATCTTCTGGCACTAACCCTATTCTAAATTTGTCTTCCTTCCCAGGTGTTTCTGCTCAGGACACCTCCAGTCCAGGCCGTGGGAGGGGGGGCCGGAGTCGGGGCCGACCCAAGGGCTCGGGAGGAGGGGGGAAGTCGGGGGGGAAAGGGCGCGGCCGCAAGTCCACGGCAGGCAGTGCAGCGGCGATGGCGGGGGCGATGGCGGGAGCGGCGGCAGCATCAGCGGCCGCTTATGCAGCTTATGGCTACAGCGTAGCGAAAGGTACGGGAATCGTGAGCCTGACCCCATAATCTGTGTGATGGAGATTGTGTGCCAACACCCTGTCACTCCCATCTGCCCTCAGGGATGCAGGTGTCCGGACCCCTGCCGCCCTCACTGGCCCGTCCCACAGCTGCCACCTTCATGCCCAGCGGGACGTCCGCTGCTCTGGGCGCCACCCAAAACAAGAGCACTGCTTTCGGCAAACGCTGAACTGTCATGGCGTTTTCGGCCCTATTGTCCCTTATCTTCCTCTATGGACTCAGGGCAGGTAGGGTGGGGGTTGCAGGCAGAATAAACCCCCACTCACCAGCTCGCATTGAGAGATCTTATGTAAAAAACAAATCATTTGCTGTCAGTTCATAAATGCCTTCGTATCGTGGAGGGCCAGTTACCCTTTCAGATGCAGAGAGGACTTTCAGCATACTGTCCCTTGTAAGTAAGTTAAGGAGATTGTAATTGGTGATTTTTTAAAAAGATTTTAGGTTATTGTAATATGAGCTAAAACAAAACAGTCTAGATGGTTTTAAATGCCAGTTTTGCAGTTTACGTAGCTTTGAGTGAAATTCAGCACATACCCGTCTGGTTCCTTTGTGTCGCATTTCCCGGGATCCGCCCAGCGAGCCCAGATGTCCCTGACACTGCTTGCTTTTGTCTGCAGATTGGCAGCAAGTCAGAGATACGTTTGTCTGATAGCACTTCCTGTTACTAAATATCCATGAGAATCAGGGGGGTGTGCATTATTATTATTATTGTTGTTATTATTATTATTATTAAGCTTTGTAATTAAAATCAAATGTAGAAATGTACATTTTTTTCCACTGTATTTGCACTTTAATACGGTGAGGTCTACTTGTGCCAAACCTGCCCTGTCCTCATCCCAGACGTTATGCTGCAGGGCCCAGCAACATGAATGAAAGGAGGACCTGCGACACTGAGAGGGACACGGGGGGGTGCTGAGGGGGACACTGACAGGGACACGGGGGGGTGCTGAGGGGGACACTGACAGGGACGCCAGCAGTACACAGTAACACCTGAGCAGTGCTCATTTGGCATAGTACAGAAACCCATTTAGTACAACAGTTTAAGGGCTAAATATTTTTTTTTTGATTCCCTGTTGGGGGTGTCTCAGCCTCCTTTTAGAGGAAGAACAAAAAAAACGCATTGTGATCATTGTTGTTATATAGTGGTCATTTAAAAATGTTGACTTTTTTTTTTTCTTGCTGAGCCACTTAAACTGTTTACAGATCGGACCCTGATTAGTAAATTGCATCACTGTTGATCTGTTTCGTATTTTATGTTTTATATTTTTGCTGTAAAAATGTTTTCTGTAAAAAGTTAAGATCTCAACTAATACAATTAAACGTATCCATTTGCAGAGTATTTACTCCACATTGTACAAAGAAGCGATTGAAATTGTCACAAGTTAAGCACTGATTTACTTTGTCCCACACTTCAGGAGACATTTTCATAATTGAATTACACTGTGTGTAACAGATAACGGACAGGGGAACTGCAGTTAGAATGGATCAGTATTAAGCTACTTCAGAGGTTCATCCACATTCAACTTGTGTACTATTAATCAGACTGAAGATTAATGTTAAATATCTGCTTCAGGAATGAAAACGGAGGGTGTCAATAATTAGGGCGGGTGTGGGCAGGTTAGCACCTTGCTTTCAGTTTTCCGAAATATGCTTGAATGTCAACAAGGTAACTCCATATATGGTCCTTCCGCTACGCCAGCCCACTCACCTCTGAGGGCACTGCCTTCTGAGCTGACCAGACCAGCGATCCTTCACATGAAACAAACAGCGTCTCTTATTAGATATGACTACTATCAAAAACTATGGGTATTACTGTTTGTATTATGATATACGTATTAATTTATATTATTCGTATAGATTCTGAATTGTGAAATCTTTGTAGAATTTCTCCAACTTTCATAATGGAAAAAATGTATAAAATACAAGAAAAAGCTTTATGGATTTTTTTCCTGTTTTATTCTGTCTACTGCTAAATGAATAAATGGCTCATTTAGTCAATTGTCTGTGGTGAGGAGAAACACTACATTAATTGGGGTTGCCATACTTGCATATATACATAGATCAAGTGCAAATTATGCCGCATTATGGTTAATGTCAGCTGGCTGTCATGTGGGGTCATGGCCGGCCCTGACCTGCTTGGTAAAACCAATCTGTAGGCATTATAATTAAGCAAACACTTGGCACCAATGCTATTCTTAAAGGCCTATATTTTGATTAATTTCAACACCGAATGAATCACAGCTGGCAAGCAAAACAAACCCAGGTCACTGGTGAACCAAAGTACTGAACAGCATTTGTAAGATGCAGGCAGAAAACAGAAGCAGATGTACAGTGACCATGTGGAAACACTTTATTGACATTTTCTTCCATTAGATATGTGCACACAGGTGCCACAGTAGACACTCAGCATCAGACTCCACAAAACTGCTGAACAGCACTGACATTGAAGCTACAGCACCATATAATGATGACTATTAATGAAGAGCAGCAGTACATCAATCTTTGTTCTCTACAGACTGGACACATGTGGCTAGTCACAGCCTGACTGCAAAGGCTGGAGGCTACTTGAAACCCAAGAGGTAGTGCATCAGGTATACGGTGCAGGCCTCGATGGAGAAGAGGTGCCGGTCTTCTACCTCGGGGCACTGCTGCCGCATGAACTGAGCCAGACGGAGGAGGTACTCGATGTTGTGTCCGGCCTTGCCCTTGCAGACTGCGATCTGGGCGGCGATCTCCCTGTGCCCTGCACGTCCCAGGTAGTTGGCTGCATCTGCAGTGGCGATGTAGACCAGCGCCCGGTGGCGGGGCTGACTCTCACCCCGAGGCACAAACTCCACCACCTTGGTGACATATCCACCAAGCACAGCCTCTCTAACATTCAGGTACTTCATGGATTCCTCGATCTGGGAGCCGGTCACTTCATAAGCCACTCCCCACGTGCAGGCCTACAGGGCAAAGCCAAGCAGAGGTCAGCCAGGAAAGAGGAATCATGACATAGCAGGTAAACTTAAACATTCACCTTTACTGTAAATACACTGACAATTTGTGAACTCTACAAAAGCATGATCTGTAATGAGACACAAGGTAATAAATTACATAAAGGCTGCCGTCATGCCATTACGACAATGCCGGAAGGAAAAGAAAAAAACACTTACGTCATCATCTTCAACCAAAGTCACCACCCGACCTGGCTAGAAAGAGGAACGTCAGAAAAAAAATAAGTATAGCGATGTTTCTCATATTCATTTAAAGCTCATATTTTAGTCATATGATGTATTTAAACGTCGATACTGTTAATAATTATTAATTACATAGTGTAAGATCAATGTTTCGCATTGCAACCATTTTTAAAGCAGCTTACCATTTCATCGTTTCCACGGTGAACATTGTCCCCGTGCCAAAACCGTCTCTTGTAGCCTTGGATATACCCGACTTTGCTCCTTTTGTATTTAAAATCGGGTTTCCAAACCAAGGAACCGTACCCGAATATCCACAGGCTCTTCTCCGACAGTATGTCTTTTGACTTCATTGTGGTTAGGTTTTACAGATGTGTTGATGGAGTAGAGTACAGACTAGGTGGCAAATTCAAGGTGCTGAATATTTCCTTCGATCGAGCAGTAGTGGTATTGGATGGCTCGCAGAAATACCGCGGACGGTATTTGAGCCTAACTGCTGAGCAGTTTTAGTGGTGCAGCTTTGCCTTGTACGATGCATGCCGATGCAATAGTGTTACCGCATTTTCCAACTACAGAATCATCTTGATCCCTAATTCGAGCAAAAAATAATCAAAAGAGTAATAGCTGTTACTATCCAACCGCTTACACTAATTACCAGTAGCTAGATAAATCTTAAGCGACTATATTCTCCTCTACTGCTGTCTACTCAGTCTTAATTTAAGACAACGTGCCCTAAACGTTACACGCCTTCAATATGAAGAAATTCCACTGGCTACCGTCTCTTTCTGCGGCTGGTTTGAGATGTTCTGTTATATATATATACATGGATTCCGCATAGCGTGTGACGCCTATTTAAAGAATAACCAATCACATTACAGAAATTGAGATGAGGAAGTAATTTTAACCAATCAAATCCCTCTACAAACAGAACAACGTGTCCCAAGGATTTTAAGCATTTCTATTGGGCAAACGAAGCATGAACATATAACGGCATTACTGGTAAAATCAAGTGTCAGTCAAAAGAGCTCGTTCTGGATTGGATTGCAATACTGTCATTTAGAATTCTTTTTTTGCAATCGGCTGATGCAACAAGACGCAGTGTTTCAGTCAGTGGAAAGCAGGCAATGACCTCAAGTATTGCATCAGTTGATTTTACTGCAGTGTCAAAAAGAAACATTTCCAGAAATAACGAAGACGACATTTATCCATCTGAAGATGATATTAAAGAACAATACTATAGTAATTTAATATAGTATTTGATCGAATACTTTATAATATTACATGTATAATGGAATTTAATAAAACACTGCAGTGTATTAGATTGATGGATAAGCGAATATTAACATTTAATGGTACAAATGGAAATATAAGTTTCTAAATACTTGTATACAAATTGAAAGCAAATTGTAACGTGTGGTAAAATGGTTTTAAACTGAAACATGGGTTTTTTCGCATGGAAATTCTTTCAAACATAGCTATATCCTGTGTATGTTAAAACGACAAACTAATAGGTATGATGCAGGGATGCTTTAATAAGACATCGTAATTATAGTGTAGTGACAGATAAAACTTAATTGCTAAATGAACTTCGATTTTATGAAGTCCCACTGGTCCTATTTTTGTGTACACAGCTAAAACCTAATTAATTTGTAAGTGGTTACAAACGACGTAGGTTATATATGTTCTGAAACAGCGCATGCTCTGTTGTCGGCTGGAAAACACTTTGCTCCGTGTTTTATTTTGTAATATTTCGCGAGCTGCTTCCAAATTCCAAGCGGAGCTGTTACCAGTAGCTGCCGCATTATATATTAGTCAAATTATTATTATTTTAACACCTACTGTTCTATTTTGGATTCTGCTGGAAAAAATGACTGGATGTAAACAGGTAGTTAAGTTGTTGCAGGTGAGTGGGAGAGGTAGGTAGTGTACGGTGTACCAAATGGTGGCAGAAGCGTCACTGTTGGGGTACTTGAGCAAGGCCCTTAACTGCAAAAACTGACCAGGGTATACGTCAAATGGCTGACCGCTCACTCTCACCTCAGACTTTGCTCTCATCTATCTGTTCCTCTCATGGAGAGCAAGATTAAGGGATATATTAGGGTCGCCAACTTTGGTCAGCTGGCTGGAGTGAGATTTTCAGTTCAGAATCAGAACAAACTTCATTAATCCCAAAGGGAAATTGCTTCGAGACAAGTCTGCACAGGCATTTACACATATGTAACAGCTCCAATACCTTGTAAATAGCCTGTAGACTTTGCAAACTACCCCAACACTTTTGATGTAGCTAACTTTTGGTTTATAATGGAATAATACAGATTTGCCGTAAGGTTTCTTCTAACACACTGCTTTTATTCTACATTACTGTACATGATTTCTTCATTGTTTATAACACACTGCTCACAGTATATATTACTGCATGTGACTTCCTGTGTTACTGTAACTTGCTTGTTAACGCCTATTTTCCAATATCCTCTCCACTTTCTACCGATGCACTTTTGAAAGCATCCTAACCAGTTGCATCTCAGTGTGGTACAGTAACTGCACATCAGCTGACCAGAAGGCCCTGCAGCGGCTCGTCAGGTCGACCCAGAACATCAGCGGTACCCAGCTCCCTGCAATAAAAGACATCTACCACAAAAAGTATCAGTACCCAGCTCCCTGCAATAAAAGACATCTACCACAAAAAGTATCGGTACCCCGCTCCCTGTAATAAAAGACATCTACCACAAACAGTATCGGTACCCAGCTCCCTGCAATAAAAGACATCTACCACAAAAAGTATCGGTACCCAGCTCCCTGTAATAAAAGACATCTACCACAAACAGTATCGGTACCCAGCTCCCTGTAATAAAAGACATCTACCACAAACAGTGCCTTTGCAGAGGTCTCAGCATCAGCAGAGACCCCTCCCACCCCAACCACGGTCTCTTCTCCCTCCTGCCCCCTGGGAAGCGCTACAGGAGACTCAGTGCCCGTACTTCCAGGCTCAGTAACAGCTTTTTCCTTCAAGCAGTTTAGCCACCAGAACTGTCTACTCACTGAACGCTGAACTCTTCTCACTCACTCGTACTTACCACTCTCCCCCAAGTAAACCCTCATAACCCCACCCCCCCACACACATTCAATTACCTATACTGTATTCACATTGGCTGCTTTCAGCTTCATATTAGAACCGTGCAGCACCAATATCCTCTCAAAAAATACATAGCATAAATATTTATTGTGCAGCGCTTAAAAAAATGCATGGGCTGTACTTCTATTCGTATTAACAACTTCCAGTTTCACATTAGCCCGTACGCGTGCATATGTGCAACGGCTTCATCTGCCCTTTTCCAAATGTTGCTCGGGTGAAACACACAAACCCACAAAGGTTCCGCGTTTGCTGCATTCATTCAGTACATTTGCGTACTGAAACGAAAGACCCGTACTGAAAATTTTCGGTACAAATACATGTACCGTTAAACTCTTAGTTGATATGTATATCTACATAGTATCGGTATGCACAACCTGTATGTGTAATTTATTTATGCATATATAATTTATGTATAATGTACTTAACATATGTCTAATTTCTGTATGTTATATATGTATATTTACATACATTCCCTTCCCCCCTATGTCTCCCATGTTTTTCATGTTCTGTTGAAGCCGCTACTCTTTTCATGTAAACACATGCCTACACATTGTGTTAATGACAATAAAAATCCATTGAATTGAACTGAATTATTGCTATTTGTCGAAAAAGGTTTCAAAGTGATTCAGGCTATGCTATTTTGAGAGACTATTCTAATTTATGATACTGTGTGTTACTGCATGTGATATCCTCATTGTTTCTAACACACTCCTCACAGTCGGTATTACTGTGTCTTGCTTGTCATTGCCATCTAATGGCCCTAAAAAATTGCAAAGTTATGTAAACTATGCTAATTTGAGAGATTATTCTAAGGTAGTATGGTAGTATAAATATGTAATATTTACTGGATCCCATTTGGCACTTGCATCAAGATCAAATCCTTGGTGCTGGATTACTGATCCATTAATGGACTGGCAAACATCTCCAGCAAAAGGTTGGTCATGACCTATGTCCCATCTTGCATTCTTTGGTAAGCAAAGCAGTGCCGCTTGGAGGTCCCTCCACCATGTGGGCAGTCTCACCCCAGCCGTTTCTCACGTGTGGTCCCCTGATGTTGGAAGGAGCCACCGAAGCACGTCTGGTCATCACATCCCCATCTTCTGCTGCGGTTACTGACCCTTGGTCCTGCTCCAGGCCTCTTTACACCTCTATGTGGGCTTTCATTGGAAGCTCAGCTTAACCATACTTACTGTAAGCCTCGCTGATCCCTGGACAGCATTTGTGTTTGTAATGTTCTATTTGCCTTACATGTCGCTTTGTACAAAACTAAATATGTCTGCTAAATTTGTAAATAATAAAGTAATAATTATTTTTCTACAACCAGTTTTCACATGGGAGGGGGCACCCTAGACAGGACACACCAGTCCATCTCAGGGCATGCACTCACAATCACATACTATTTCAAGTGTTATTGGGCTTTTTGAGTCTTGGTGACCAGTGATGGAAAATATGTGTCATTAAGTGTGGGATGTTTCCATGCTAAACATAAACACAAATAACAATGTTGTGTTATTAATTATATGCACACATTTCAGGAAGAAAATGTGACCCTTTTTGCTGTTTATGAGAGAATTTCCTTAATGAAGGGCTTTTGGAATTACAGCATTGAGAAGCAGTGCGTGAGGAAAAACAGTCAGGCCAGTGTGTTCTGCGTTTTAATCAGAACGGATGCAGAAAGTTATGTCATGCAGTGACAAACAGGATACTGTGATTGTAACACAATGAAATGCTTGGCTGTGTGCTGGGAACCCAAAGGCTGAGGCTGCCTCGGTCAGGAACGCTCGCCGTCTGTTGGTGGGCGCTGGGGCAGGCCGCAGCCCAGCTTCCTCACAGAATGTGTGGCTGAGTGTGCGAGGCCTCCTTCATACACAGAAACTCGGGGATAGAATAAACAGGATGTGTGGACTGAGCTTCTGGATTTATTGCCTCTAAAATTAGTTTTGCTGCCCCTCTTGGCACATTTTCTCTGTTTGCCAAATATCTCGAAAATCTAGACAGTAGATCTACTGACTTACTAGACAGTAAGATTCAAATGAACTTCTTAATAGTTTATTTTGGTTTGTCAAATAGTAGTATTTATTGCATTATACAGTTTTTATGATCCTTTTTTTTTTTGCTGCCTCCTGAACTTTTTTTTATAGTTCTGTATTTCTTATTGTTCTTCATAGGGGGAGACAATGTTCTTGCATTTAAAGAGCCAAATGCTGAAATTGCTTCAAATTCCAAAGGCATTGTGTCATGCCCTTGTAAGCTCACCAGCTGATCAGTGGAGATCGGATGTACCTGGGGATGACTGCTTATAAGAGCTTGCCCCACTGTGAGGTATTGTTGATTTCATGTAACAGTGATTCTGAATGATTCTCTCTTGTCTTCTGTGCAGCCCTGACCCAGCCTCCCTGTCATGCTCCAATTCCTGTATCAACTTCCCGGATCCCTGCCATGTGTAATTCTCCCTCATGTGCCTCCTTCGTCGGACTGACCTGCCTGGCTTCCTCGACCCTACGCTCGCTACCCCGACCACGAGCTGGCTCGCCGTTTCTGTTAGCCCTTTGCTTAATAAACCTTTTGCGGTCACAACGCTTTGTGCCTTTTCGAGTGTTCTGTGGTGTGACAGAATACCTCGCCTCACAAATGGATCCAGCTGACGTTCAACACCAGCTGCAAGACACCCTAGTGCAAATCGATCAGCTTACCAACCCGGTTGGTCGGTCTGTCCACATAATCTCCCACTGAAGCAGAGCCAATGCAGCTGGGCTGCGCCCCACTCTACCCTACAGAGGGACAATGCCGCATGCAGTTGTACCTGTGTTTTACTGTGGAAAGGCTGGCCACCTGATCCGCACCTGTCCAGTTCGCCCGGGCTCTTCCCTGTCCCCTTAGGCTCAGGTAGGTGTGCTGGGTCTTCTCACTATCTCAGCTAAGCAGATGGCTGTCCCAGTGGCCTTTTCCTGGTCAGGCGGTCAGTTTGATTGGCGGGCCCTGGTGGATTCTTGTGCTGTGGGGAACTTCATTGACCGGCAACCTGTGATACTCCACTCCATCTCCTTGGATACCCCGTTATTGGTTTGCAGAGTTGATGGTGCCCGCCTTGCTGCAGGTCAGGTACTCCACTATACCAGCCCACTCCGGATGCAGGTGGGAGCCACTCACAAGGAGGAGATCCACGGTTACAACGCTATAACCCACATATAGATTGGAGGAGGGGAGAGATCCTTACCTGGATCCTGTTGTGTTTCGCCCACTGTATCACGTTACTCTGTCTAGTGTCATCCGTAGAAAGCCCCCTTCCAGCAGGACACGCCCAGATTCTACCAGAGTACAGTGACTTCGCAGATGCCTTCAGTAAATCTCAGGCCTTTGGGCTACCACTACACTGCAGTTTGGACTGTGCCATCAAATTAGATGAGGGTGCCACCTGGCTAAGAGGACACCTCTACGCACTGTCCCAACCCGAGGAGGAGGCCGTGACGATGTACATAAAGAAGGCCCTCAATCAAGGTATCATCCATTCCTCTACCTCTCCCATCTCCTCAGGCATCTTCTTTGTAAAGAAAAGGGAAGGAGGTCTGAGAACTTGTATCGACTACCAGGGCCTCAATGCCATCACCCACAAGCATTGGGAGCCCCTGCTTTTAGTTCCCCCAGATCTGGAGCAACTTTGGAAGGTCACCAAACTAGACTTGTGGAGCACTTACAATCTATTGCGCGTTTGAGAGGGTGACGAATAGAAAACATCCAGTGGTGGTGAAGAAGGACAGTATGAGTATCTTGTCATGCCATATGGATTGGTTAACAGCCCATCCATTTTCCAGAATTTTATGTGCCAGCTGTTGGCTGACATGCTCCATCGCTTTGATATAATGTACATTGACAATATTCCCATCTATTCCCCTTCTTGCAATGTCCACATGGGACACATCTGACAGGTGCTACAACGCCTTCCAGACAACCACCTCAATGTGAAAAGTGAGAAGTGTGAATTCCAACTCTTGGGGTACCAGATCCAACCCGGAGGTGTGGGGATGGATAAGGGGAAGGTAAAAGTCGATTGGGAGGGGCCCAAACCCTGCACGGTGAAAGGCCTCCAGCAGTTCTTAGGCTTTGCCAATTTCTACCAGCGGTTCATTCGTGGTTTCAGTACTGTGGCTGTCTCCAGGGGGCACACATCCCACGTGGTCCTGGACTTGGACTGCAGCATCACTGGCCATGCAGTGAAGGGAAGGTCAATGGCTGCAGAAAGGGGGCTGTGTGCTGCACAGGTTGGGCTATGTGCTACAGTGAAGGGGCTGTGTGCTGCACAGGTTGGGCTATGTGCTACAGTGAAGGGGCTGTGTGCTGCACAGGTTGGGCTATGTGCTGCATTGAAGGGGCTGTGTGCTGCACAGGTTGGGCTATGTGCTACAGTGAAGGGGCTGTGTGCTGCATTGAAGGGGCCACTAAACTCATAGTCCGAGAATTACAACACAACAAAAAAAATTACACTTTTCCAGAGCATGAGATTATGAGTTTGAAATAATAGCATTTACATTTGGTACTTGTTCCTTAAACAGGCACTATGTACAAAATCATCCGTTAAAACACTGCTGAAGTACTGAAATGAAATTACAGTCTTACATGGAGTGACACCTGACTGAGTCACGTCCAACTTCTGAGGTGCACAGTAAATAATACACACTGATCAAGTTACGCCTGAAAGTGGATGTAGCAGGATGTTAGCGGGTAACAGTGAGTAACAGCGTAGAGTAACAGCGTAGGGTAACAGGTGCAGGCCATAGCTGCCAGCTAACAATGACGCACTGCCCATGTCTGACCTGTAATACAGTATGCATGCAGTAATGTATACGCGATGGACAGCTACAATACTGAGATACACCCAGATTGACTTGAGTGCAGTGGGCCCAAATCCAAACGCACGTCAATGCAAGGCTGTAGCACATTATTATTAGCTAGTGACCGAAGTGCTTCCAGGCTGCACCATGATTTCCTTAAGGTCACTATCATCTTTCAGGCTGGAGTGTTCAAACTGTCTTGCATATGATCCATGAAAAGCAGGGAAACTGAGCATTATAAGTGTTTGATTTATTCATATGAAGTGTAAAATATGGGTAGCTGTCCCAATTATTTCCTAAGACCTCATACAGTACTTGATTAACCTTATATTTGATGAAACAGTTTATTGTGTTTCCGTTTTGCATAGGAGGGGTTCACAATCAGCGACGTCTCTGTTACCGCTGTGATCCTGTCGATGTTCCATGGTTGATTGTTGGGCCAAAATCACACAAATGAATTTTCTTGTTTAGTCTCTGGGACATTTTTGTCCATGAATAAATCACGTCGCCTTAACATGACACCTGTCCATTCTCTTCAGTCCTTACAAGCAGCGATACATTATTAACTCCAACATCTCCAATATGTACAGTATTTGCACACACACTCGCACATGTAAACAGGTCTGAGGGCTGTCGCCTTGGTGCCTCTTCTATTCAGTCCTTCTGAGTTTAGACCTGAAGAAAGGGAGTGGAAGCAGTGTGTCACCAAAGGGAGTGGAAGCAGTGTGTCACCAAAGGGAGTGGAAGCACTGCACACATATGAGTACAAGTGACCCTTTTTATCCACCAAAAGAGAATTGGTGGGGGTGTCACAGTGAGGCCTGTCTGTGGCAGAGGAAGACCAGAATGGTGCGCCTGCCCCCCACCCTCCTACAGAGGCCTGCCTGAGAACAGTCATGAGCACGCAAGTGAAGGACTTCCGAAAGAAAGAATAGCTCTTATTTTAAGAATTGCCAAAGAAACCTTGTTACACGGTGATGTTTCAGTAGTTTTTCTCCAACAAAAATAAATCTGGCTCCTACTCAGTTTTTACAAAAAAATATTTAGAGGACAAGGTCATATTCACCTCAGTTACTGTAAAACACCGGTTACTCCCGTCTGCTATTAAAAACAGAGCCTGATATGTTGACTCTCCAGGGGAGCATATTGTTGATATTTTACACTTCGGCGTCTCGCTGCAGTCACAAGTCACATCACTGTGGGTCAAAGTGAAAACACAGATTTTTATTGTACACTGCAGTTGTGCTTAGCAGCAGAGATAGTAACAAAACTGCAATATTCACATACACATTTAATGTCCATTTCTCCAGTCAATACATCACTTAAAATTTATAATTTAAGTAAATTATCACTTAAAGGTTATGTAGCCTCAAGATATTGGATCTTTTTCTGAAGTCAAAGAAATGACTATTTTTTTCTGTTATATATTGCTAACTCTTCCCATTTCTACAAAAACGCTTACTAGATGTACTTACAATTCACACTCTTCTGGGGCAGTTTCCTGTAAGAATCCTCTTACCTGTACATTCTACTTAAAGGTATCTTCCCTCCTATCCTTCTTTCATTGCTCTGTCTCTTTTCACCAGCTGCCCAGTCGTCCTTGAAGTCTTTAGCGGAGTTGTAGTCCAAGTGGTAGCTGCTGTGTCTGTGGTTGGATTTCCCCTGAGTGCAGCCGTCCTCCATGGTGACCTTCTCGTTGGTCTTCTTTAGCTGAAGGGTGGGTATCAGGTTGTCCCTGTCCACATGAGGCATGTTGTTCACAGCATCGCCGTCGCTTCTCTCCCCATTTCGCTGCCGGTGGATTTTGTTCAGTGCGACAGCCACCATGCTTAACAGCAGCAGCAGGATGACCAGCCCGACTCCCATGGACACGGCCGCCCACTGGAGGGCGCTCCTGGGCTCATCTTGGCTAGGAGCAAGAGGCAGGGTCATGACATGGTACTGGCAGTGGGGGCCGGTGTAGTGGGCGGGGCAGACGCAGGATGGTGATTGGCTGGTACTGTTGCCAAGACAGGTGCCGCCGTGGAGGCAGGGCTGGGCGAGGCACGGCTCGGTTGGTGTGTCACAGCGCCGGCCCGTGTGCCCGGGGGGGCAGGCGCAGCTGTAGTCCTTGGCGTGAGGCACGCAGGTGCCCCCATTGGCACAGGGGCTTCCATTGCACCAGTTGGTGTTGATCTCGCAGCGAGGACCCATGAATCCTGCCGGACAGCTACATGCAGGCCGGCCGCTCTGAAGGATGCACCAGCCACCTGGGGGAGCAAGACACCTTGTTACCCTGTGGCCACATACTGCATTAATGCTAGTCTCCAGGAAGGGGCGGAAAATGCATATAAATCGTGGTTAATATAAATTATGGTCTTACACTAATGACTCACTAAGAACTCAAACCACACACTCTGCAGACCCGTGATAGTTCCAGCTGTAGATGGACCCATGTTTGTTTCTGAAAATGGCTTCACCGCCAGCGCATGCAGCGGCACACCTGCAGGAAATGCGGCTGCCGCTGACGCAGTTCTCTCCCCAGAGGAACTTCACCAGTTACATATTAAGTTTCCCCTACACATAATAGCAGCACTAAGCGGTCAGGGCGAGCTGGTCACGTGAGGATTCCTCTGCTTGGAGAGCACAAGGACGCATATGGGGAGAGTGGCCCCTTCTGAGGGCTTATAGAGACTCGGCTGGGCCAGTATCCACCCAAGGAGACCTTGGGGAGGGAAAAACATGAAAGGGTAGCAGGACTCAGAACAGGCTGGATGTACAGAGGGCGACAACAAGCAGACCACACCAATTCATATGTTTAGCCATGCACAAGGGACGTGTCACCAGAACCCCCCACCCCACCCCCCCAAACAGATCTGCAGTGGCACCAATTTGCTGCCGTGGTAAGTATGCTGTGAGAGGCCCTGGCCTGCTTACCACTGGCACAGTGCAGCAATGAGCACCGGTCCAGCCTCCTCTCACAGTTAAGCCCGGTGAAGCCCCAGGGGCACTCGCAGACATAACCCTGCCCGCCCTGCTTGTCCCTGCATCTCCCACTGTGAAAGCAGGGGACGTCGGCACAAGTGAGCAGCCGGTGCTGGCAGTGGGCCCCGTCCGTGCCTCTTGGACAGATGCACCGGTAACCATCTTCCAGGTCCTGCGTACAGAACAAATGCGGCCAGTGTCAGGGCCCTGGACAGTCTGTAAAATGACAGTAAGTATATCCAGCAGAAGGGTGGGGTGCAGAGGTGCCCAGTGGCGTACAGAGGTGTCCACATTGCATCAGGTAACTAACCATGTCCCCCACCCAAGGCTCAGTTCTCTCCATATCACTCTTTACATGACCTCTCAGTCTCATGGCTTCTCCTACCACTGCTATGCCAATGACATTTCGATCTACTTGACCTTGGTTCCTAAAATGCGAATCGCATTCCGAGAGTTACAAAGGGAAATGGGCAGTGAGGACGAGCCGACACCCACCACGCACCCCCCCCCGTTCTGGCAGGGGCTGCTGCTGCACTCCGGCGCCCCCAGCTGGCAGTCGGCACCGGTGAAGCCAGGTGGGCAGGTGCAGGTGTAGCTGCCCTGGCCTGTGTTCATGCAGGTGGCACCATTGCGACAGGGCTTATGGTGGGTGCAGTAGTTCAGATCTGCGGATGTGCATGATTAACATGTGATCTTCCTTGCAGCTCTGACAGATGGAGAGGTGATCAGTGACATTTCCTGGTTCATCTCTCGCTTATTCTGCATTTGAGACCTTTTCCAAGCACCTGACTGTATGCGTTAAGCATTTAGCTGCTACAGAACCTTTCCCTGCAGGTTTTATCTGGACTAGTTACACTCCTGCTCTGCCACAGACATTTATATATATAACCTTGTGGACACTGAAAGAAATTACTTACGTTCCAGAGACTGACAGTTCAGATACAGCTCTGGAAAAAAAATGAGAGACCACTCCATATTTTTTAACAATCTGCATTGTTAAATCCTGGGTTAATGCCAGTTCTGCTGGCACAAGGCTATGCTGTGAAGCATGTTGTTTCCAGGTTCAAAGTATCTAAGACACTGAAACAATGTGAAGCAGGAGACACTGGCAATAACCAAAAACCAGCCAAGCTGAGGGAGAAGTGACTTTTTAATGCCTGAGATAACCGTCAATTTATCCTACAGTGCCTCATAAATCAGAGGATGACCTCAAGTGACCTTCAAAAAGAATGGGAAACATTTAGTTGTGTGAAGTGCACAGCTTGGACAATTCATAACTGGCTCTTAGAAGCAGGGCTGAACACTCATAAAACAAGCCCTTCGTCAATGAGGAGCAGGGAAGAGCCAGGCCAGAGTTTGCATACATACATACATATACATACACACACACATAAAATTCACAGACGCACACCAATAAATTGAGAAATGAATGAAATGAAGAATTGTGCTGTGTTCTCTTATTTTTTCCCAGAGCTGTATGGGTCATAATTGTTTATTAATGTTATTCTTATGTGTCAAATAAGCAGTTGATATGAATACTGTCAATGTCCTCTGCTGTGTTTTGCCACACTGTGGTGGAAAAAGTGTCAGATGAAGGACTAAAATCAGTGACATCACCGGTACTTAATAAAAGGCCCATCCCAACTCACCCTGGTCACAGAGGAGCCCCCCCCAGCCCTCCTCACAGTTGCACTGCCAGGGCTGTTGGCAGGTGCCGTGTTTACAGGTGGGGTACTTCCTGCACTGGTCACAGAGGGCACCCTGCCAGCCATCTCTGCACCTGTCGCCACAGAACATCACATCACACTCAAAATTTCCTTTTGCTGCTGGGAGGTAAAAGGTACTGAATATTTTTTTTTCCTGGGATCTGCACTCACTGCACTTATAATTTCAGGATTAAGCGAGGAAGGACACAAGCGGCAAGGTCTCACCTCCATCTCCTATCTACAACACCCTCCACAACTATTGGCACCCCTTGTAAAGATTTGTAAAAAGGGCTGGAAAAAATCCAGCTTTTGGTGAAGCAGCTTCATGTCACACAGAAAAATTGAGAAAAATCCAACCTTTCATTAACATAAATTTATTCCAAGGAAAAAAAAATCCTTCATCAAGAAATAATTATCTTTAACAAAAACGCATGTGCCACAATTATTGGCACCCCTGGAAATTATAGTGAACACAATGTAACTGAAGCATGTTTCTCCTGTAAATTGTACATCTTTGAGTTGATTGGAGTGAATAGGAACCTTCAGGCTGTAATCCATGACTTCCTGGTTAATAGGGATACAAACATGAGGAGACACAGAGCCCAAATTCCCTTAGTCATCCATCAACATGGGAAAGGTAAGAGAACACAGACCAAATGAGGGAGAAGTGTGCTGACCTTCATAAGTCAGGGAATGGGTATGAAAAATAGCTACTCGCCTTAAAGAGGACCCAAGTTTATTTAGCCACCACATACAGTGAGGAGGATAATAAGAGAGACAAAAAATCCCCAAGGGTGACTGCTGGTGAATTACAAGACAATGTAAAATCTTGGGGTTACCACGTCTCTAAAAAAAACTATCAGATGCCCCCTTCATGCTAACAGATTATTTGGAAGGTATGCCAGTTAATCACAAACTTAAGCACCTGGAGTTTGTGAAACACTACTTCAACTTTGACATGAACCAAATACAATGGTCTGATGAAACAAAAATGGAGCTTTTATGCAATAAACATCAAATGGGTTTGGCGTAAAAAGAAGGATGGATATAATGAAAAGAACCTGATCCCAAATGCAAAATATGGTGGAGGTTCTGTGATGTTGTGGGGCTGTTTTTCCTCCAAAAACCCTGGAAACCTCGTTAGGGTACATGGCATTATGGACTCCATGAAATACCAGGACATCTTAAATCAAATTTTGGCTGCCTCTGCTGGGAAACAAAAACTGGGCCTTCATTGGATCTTCCAGCAGGACAGTGACCCTAAGCACATGTCCAAATCAACACAAAGATGGTTAGCTGACCGCAGAATCAAGCTTCTGCCATGGCCATCTCAGTCCCCTGACCTGAACCCCACTGAAAACCTGTGGGCTGAGCTGAAGAGGAGAGTGCACAAGAGAGGGCCTAGGATCCTGGGTGACCTGGAGAGATTCTGTACAGAGGAATGGTCTCAGATGCCCTGCTCTATATTCTCCAACCTTATAAAATGTTACAGGAGACTCAGTGCTGTTATACTGGCGAAGGGAGGTTGTACAAAGTATTAAAAGCAGGGGTGTCAATAATTGTGGCACATGTGTTTTTTGTTAAAGATAATTGTTTTTTTTTCTTGGAATAAATTTATGTTAATGAAAGGTTGGATTTTCCCCAATTTTTCAGTGTGATATGAAGCTACTTCACCAAATGGTGGATTTTTTCTAGCTCTTTTTACAAATCTTTACAAAGGGTGCCAATAATTGTGGAGGGCACTGTGTCTGAAAGGGGCAAAACTACAGCATCAAGTGGAAAGATGTGTCAGAACGCAAAGAGCAAACTTACAGACATTCACTGGGTCTAGAGCAGTTTCCATTTTGCTTGCTGCACCCCTCAAGACAGATTGCTGCAGATGGGAGTGTGCATGAGAGAGAGAGAGAGAGAGAGAGAGAGAGCGAAAGAGAGAGAGAGAGTTATCAGTAGTGATAGATGTATAGAGATGATTCAGTCTGCAGTCGCCACAGTCACTTTCTAATGCTTTCAGTTTAGACGGCTCAGTAGCCACCTGTTTTTTTTCAGTACAACTTCACCGCCAACCAAGCTGCCATAAAACAAATTAGAAATGTAACCCGTATGAAATAGAAAGCATGCTGTTTATCCCAGCTGAGAGCTGAATTGGACTGTTTCTCATTATTTCCATGTGTAGTACTACAGAAGACTGAACCCAGTCATCAGAAGTTAGGGGCCCTGTCATTTCTGCGGTATTTGCATCTGGTTTTTATTCAATGAACTGAGCAAATAAGCCAGGCTTTTCTGCAATAATTAATATAATGAATCATATATAATAGAGCAGTAGAATGGCAGTTAAAGAGATGGATATGTGACTGAGATATTCCACAAGCCTTGAGATGCCACTTTAGCGACCTGTCCCCTTAAAAACTGCAGCACCCGTAAAATGCTGCGTCCCGTATTGATCCATGAAAAAACAC
>JAODJU010000039.1:328576-348068 GCA_026776725.1 Gnathonemus echidnorhynchus | reverse complement strand
TGCCTGCTCCTTACACACTGTAATCAGTGCATGCTCCTTTCACACTGTAATCAGTGCATGCTCCTTACACACTGTAATCAGTGCATGCTCCTTACACACTGTAATCAGTGTCTGCTCCTTTCACACTGTAATCAGTGCATGTTCCTTACACACTGTAATCAATGCATGCTCCTAACCTCTGTCTGATTTTGCATAGTTCAGATACAATCAGTTAGATGTTCTTTGTTTCATTAGCTTATAAAGCTTTCTTTGGAACTCTGCAACTTTCATTTTTTTAATCATTTATCTCAGAAAAGCTGCTTTTAAAGTATGATCTATAACCACCCTTTTCCAATATGAAGTGGCTTAATTAAAAACAGATTAAATGGGTAATAATAATAAATTAGATTCGCTAAGCAAATATGTAAAGTGATTTTCAGGTGTGGTGTTATGCTCCTGTCCCAGATCGCCAGTTGAACACCATTTTCCACTGCATTCTCCCAGAATCTGCTGTAATTAAGGAGTTTTGCTAATCTTCAACACTGATGGTGTCTCAAATGGGCTATAGAAATCTGTCCTAGACAAAAAAGACTATTCTGGTAGCTAGTTCCTGTAGCTGTATTTGACTTTGAAGGATCTTTGTGACACACCATTCTTGTTCTAGCTGCTGAAGGCAGATCTGTCAATGCACATATAAATGTATTTATGAATCCACATATAGCGAAATTGTTTGCTGAGGGCAAAATAACTGTAGCATCCCCACAATGAGCTCAAAGCGTAGAACATTTCTTGATTATCTCAAACTGGACGAAGTTCGCGCTTAGGTCAACATTGATATAACATTTTATCTTGGTTTTCACATTCTAGTTTAACGTGCAATAAAGTAATCAACTGAACGTTGCTTTCCTCATATTAAGAATTTGTTGTGTTACTCCCACAAGGGAACCGTTTTGCGTGCCATAGTTCCTGTGCCATAGTTCCTGTGCCATAGTTCCTGTGCCATTGTTCCAGTGACCCATAATGACAGAATCAGCCACAAAAGAGAAAACTAAACAATTTCTTCCATTGTAAGTCTGCCAGTTCAAAAGTTTGCTCATTCCTGTAGACGCCTTAAGAAGTTGGAGCTGATAACATGAACTGTGCAATATGGAGCCTGAAATCACTCATCAGGCTTAATGGATATCAATGCACTGTGTCAGTGTCCTCTGCCTGTGCTGTGCTGTGCTGTGCTGGCCAGATATAAACTTAGAAATAGAAAAAAATATATACAAACACACACGCACACATTTGTATTGATATCTTTGTGGGGACTGTCCATTCATTTCTATGAGAAAAACCCTAATCCTGGCTATGACTACCTGAACCGCTACCCAGCACTAACCAAAAAAAAGTTGTAACTTTTTGGAGGACACATGATTATTGGGGGGTTGTATTAGCTGGTTTTGATTTATTGGGGGGGGCTACAACCCCCCCCACCCCCACCCCCGTAATTTATGCCCATGCCAGGCATACAGAAGAAGATTCCAAAAATGACTGCAAACATTATTCTACTTTAGGGGCACAGACAAAAGTGGCACAGGCACAAGGGGCACAGGCATAAGGGACACAGGCAAAATGGACACAGGCAAAAGGGGCACAGACAAAAGGGGCACAGACAAAAGCTGCAGAAGCAAAGGGGACACAGGTAAAAGGGGCACAGGTAAAGGACACACAGGGAAAAGGGGCACACCAAACGAGACACAGGCAAAGGGGGCACAAGCAAATGACACACAGGCAAATGAGACACAGGCAAATGTGACACAGACAAAAGGGGCACAGGCAAAAGGCCAAGCTGCAAGCTGCAGAGACCTGTGTGGCCAGACAAAGGTGGGGTTGCAGGCAATTAACAAATGCTGGGCAAAGCCACAAACCAGATACAAACCAATGGTCAGAACCTGAACAAAACAAGAAATCAAAACTACTAAACTCAACAAAACCAAAAGGTAAGTTAAAATCAGAAGGCAGGACTAAGACCCAGCCTACAAAGGCTGAGCATAATTAAACCACCAGGACTGAAGGAAAAAAAGAAAATAATAATAATTATAAGCATATGAATGGATTGTTGACTTCAGAAGTGGATGGTTATTGGCTACAAATTGGAACCATCTGGAGGTTTGTGTGGCCATGGAGCAGGACCATGCCTGTAGCAGGTAACTTGGTTCTGGATTGGATGTGACGATTAGGCATTATGGGAATGACTCATGGCAACTAAATTATACTCCTATTCAGCTGATTGTGGGTTGTTAATCTATAATAGTTTAATTTAAGAAATGCTATCCATCCATCATCTACCGTGCATCTGGGCTCAGGCTGTGGGAGCAGCAGATTCACCTGCTACTTATATCAACATTCGCAAAGACCTCCCACTGACTCCAGAATATTAACTTGAAAACAATTACAAACAATTATTAATCTTAAGTTTTTTTAAGCAGTTAAAGTTGTAAAAATAAACATTTTAAGCAACAAAATGTCCAACAGGTTCACCTCTAGCTTTAGACAGGCTTAGCCAAACTCAAAGTGAATCCATCCATCCATCCATCCATCCATCTCCCACTTATCCGGGGTCAGTTTACGGGGGCAGCAGTCTCAGCAGGGATGCCCAGACCCCCCTCTCACCAGCCACCTCCTCCAGCTCCACCGGGGACATCCAAAGGCGTTCCCAGGCCAGCCCAGAGATATAATCTCTCCAGTGTGTTCTGACGCTGCCCCAGGGTCTTCTTCCATAAAAGTTATGAACAGAATCGGTGACAAAGGGCAGCCCTGGTAGAGTCCAACACCCACCAGGAATAAGTTTGACTTACTACTGACCAAACTCTCACGCTAGTTATACAGGCACCTGATGGCCCATAACAATAGACCATGTACCCCATACTCCTGAAAGCCCCCCAACAGGACCCCCGAGGGACACGATTGTATAGGCTGGGTGGGCAAACTCCCATGAACCCTCCTTGAGAGGGTGAAATGCTGGTCCAGTGTTCCATGACCAGGATGGAAACTACATTGTTCCTCCTGGATTCGAGGTTCAACCAAGCCCAGTTTAAAATATTCTGTACAAATAAATGCTCATATAGTCAGCAATGAAACAGGTCACTCCCTGTGTTTTCCTGAAAATTCAGATGTAGCAATAAATTGTGGCAGTGTTCCCAAGTTTGCTGCTTTAAAATGACACTTTGGGCCCCTCCCACTCACCTCTGGGAGGCTGTCTTGTGCCATCAACACATCCGGTTCCATACAGATTACAGATTTTCCATGTCAGAAGCAGAGGCTGGTGTTATGGCAGAAGATGGACCATTGCACGACACATGGGAATTGTCTTCAATGATTGAAATCATTCCTTTTCCACACTTGTATATGGTTATCATAGGTTAAACACACTTGTATATGGTTATCTATAGGTTAAACATCTTACCTGAGAATATTTTAAGAATAAGGCCCACCCTAATACTTCTAATACTTGACTAAACAACAGTCTTTTTACGATTTTTTCTTGTCATTAAGCTATGAAGCTATGAAAGGAGAATCAGAAATGAATTAAACGTAAATATTTAGCAATAACTTGCTGATATGATATTTTATTATATGTTCCTCCATATATTAATATGTCCTCAGTAGCTGAGAGGCACCATGTTCCTTGCACAGTATAAAAGCCGTTCCCCAGAGGGAGCTCACCATCACAAAGAAGCTGCAGCGAGGCTCCCTGAGCCCGCCGCCGCGGGCAGCAGTGAGCCCCGAGAGTTCAGGACACCGGCCTCTGCTCCGTCCTCGCCTGCCTGAGAAACAGGAAGCGGAGTTCGTTATGTGCCGCTGTGACAGACAGGAAGTGTGAGGGTTCTGGGAAACCCGCTGGACATCATTCAGCAGGCAGCCCGCCGTCCACAAATAGCGCAGCACACCCTCAGCGCGTACTTCCTGCGCTGCGTCAACCTGATAGGATGCGGAAAACAAAAGACAGACAGTGCTGCACGGGTGCATTATGAACTCCCCAGGCCATGGTGTGAGGAGGCGGGGAAACGTGCCGCTGACAGAGGAGACTGACAGACGGGGTGGGGCCTCCCTTCCTGGTGGGGAGTGAGGTCTTATGCAGGTTAATCCAAGTCTTACAGCTTAAACTGGGCACCATCCATGCATATGATTATTCTGGAATGCAATGGAGACATAACGTGTAGCAAATATATTTCTGTGTGGTTCTCAGTTTTGATCAAGAGCAAATACCTATCATTCGAATAGCTGTCAAATGTGACGACCCTTCCTCTCTTTCAAGCCTTCAGTGACTGATCCAGAGTAACAGTCCTGCCTTTTACACCTACATGCGTTTAGGTCACTTTCTGTTTTCTTTAATATCTCGCCTGTATGCTTGGGAGTTCATTCAGTTTTTCATGATCAAATTTTATGAATCATCCTTATAAAACAAAATGAATTCACTGCTTTAATATTACTGGAAAAACACTGAATTACTCTCCTTTTTTGCAGAAATGACATCATTGTTTTTCAAGCCTCTGTGGCTCTGATCAGAAGGTTGTCGCTTCAAGCACTGGCCTCAGCAGAACAGTCACATGTCTGTGGACCCTTGAGCAAGGCCCTTAACCCCCAGCTCCAGGTGCTGCATGTCAGCTGACCCTGCACTGTGACCCCCCAGCTAATAATAATAATTGATACTTTATTGATCCCTGTGGGGAAATTGTCTTTATGCCTCCCCCAATTTGCTCTTTGTAGAGTAAGCTGTCCGTGAAGGGCAGCCACCTGTTGGGGCACCCAGGGAGCTGGGGGTTAAGGGCCTTGCTCAAGGACCCACAGACATGTTTAGGCTGGGTTCAAATTGGTGACCTTCTGATTACAGGCACACAGGCTTAGCCCACTGAGCCACACGCTGCCCCCTATGGAGAGCAAAATGAGGTCAGTGAAGTGAAGCATTCCAATTTACTTATAAATATAAATTTCCAGATTTACTTGTGTGAATGGCAAATTAAGCATGTTTAAATTAGAATTTTCATTTAATAAATATTTTTTTATATTTGCTTACAGCATTAATTACTTTTAATTTTGTTTTACCTCCCTTGTCCGCAGCAGATGAGAAACACACTCACCTTTATGGCATTATGTAGTGAATCATCCACCAGCTTAGTGTGCACCAGTTTGGGGATGATATGGCACCAGAGAGGCTCTCTGCTCAGCAGCCGCGATGACCTGGCTGATTAGCCCCTTCGCTCCCACAGCAGAACAAAGCCAGTTAATTTTCCCAGGCACAGTTACGGATTGATATGGCTGAAATTCAAACCGTGGGCTGAGCTGTAGGGCAGGGTCTGTCCTAGGAAGGGTGGCTTAGTGCGGCAGAGCTGGATACATTAGCATCTGTCAGCAGCGCATTCTGTGGCTGCAGCCGTATACAGGGGTTTAAATCTCTGACATGTGCATTTGAGTAGCTGTTAGAGAGCTGAAATGTAATAGGTGCATTTACGAAAAATGTCAACTATCTGTGCTTATTCACTCAATGCAAGTCTGATCCATATTTTTCTCTATAAATGCTTTAAAAAATTGATATCAGATTAAACTTGTTTATCTGTCATCTTGCAAAATGAAAGGTGTTACTTCATAATCTAAATGTGCTTTAAAAATTTGCAGCAGAAAGTTTATGGTTAGACGTGTCTCATTACCAAGTAAAAAATGCACATCTGATTCCGTTAATTTGCTTAGTGAAAGTAACGAAACTGAGCATTTATTTTGTGTGATTTCTGAGGCTGGTGCTGAATGGCTATAGTCCCATTTTGGGCAGCAAACTGGAACACGGACATGCTCAGAAGTGAGATTCACATCCATTCTGTTTTATTACTATTGTGTCAATACAGGAATATATTCAGCATTTTTTCTGTGTTTTTGGGGATTAATCACATATGCAACCAAAATGACACCTATGTGAGAAGACTATCTACTATTCAAAGCAATATAACTAGTAAGGTTCTGTCTACCTTAGCACGCTACTGCCACCAACTGGTAATTATCTTATTAGCACAATATCTACCAGCATATACGTTCTGGAGATGTTTACTTGTTTTGTATATAAAACACCTGAAAAACATTGTTGCAATCCAAACAGGCTTCATTGTGTGAATAAAAAATTGTGATCAAATATAATAGAGCAAAAATGTTTTGTAACAATGTGAAACTCTGTTTCAGGAAATCAGAGTATTTACTGTTTACCACTTTAGGCACAGGGTTATCACACAGCAAGGCCAAAACTACAGGCGTTTGTTCTTGTGATCAGTCTATGCTGCTGTGTTCCACTGGGCACCACTAGGGGGTCTGAGTGCTGTGTCAAACGGCAGCCCCTACTGTACGTCAGCAGTAGGCAGAACCGTCTGTGTGGCGCGTCTCCACATTCCCAGTGCAACTGACAAGCTGGGAGCATGGAATAGCTGACGGGATCCAATTTGTCAAGCCATCAGGTCGCCTGTCAAAGCTCCAGAACCAGCACACTGCTAACATTCTCAGTGCCAGAACAAGTCTTTGACCATCCATTTTATTTGATCAAAAACTTAAAAATTCTGTCTTTAAAAATTTTTAAATGAAATTTAAAATTGCAGGCTTTGTAGCTACATTCTCTACATTGGGGGGGCCCATCGCCAATGGCTGGAATGATCTGGAGGGAGCAGCTGGGTGGTTATTATTATTGGCTTCTTTGTACCTCCCCCCCCCCCAGGTTGCAGATCTACCATGAGCTTTATGTTTATGGAATTTGCATGGACTCCCCACATTGGCCAGTGATAGATTAAGAGTCAATCAGTGGCTCTACATTTACATTTCACAGTGTAGCAGAGCCTCTTAAATTCTCTGACATGTAAGTGGTATTCTGCAGGCTGTACCTATACCAGGTCTGTCCACCAGAGGGCAGCAAATGCACAACCTCTAATGACGAGTAACAGTTTGGCTCTGCTGGGCTCAGAAGACGTTCCACAATGGTAATGTGAAGTCAGAAACACTGGTTATGTGTAGTCACCTTTACCCTAAATCGGAATGGAGTGGGGTGTGCTGTGTTTGGCTACTGGAACATTCTGGATGGCATGGAAAAAGATCAGACCAAGAGAAATGCAAATTAACTGAAGATGTAAAAATATACACTTTTTTCGCATTACTTTTGTTGCAGCTCATCTATTACAGTAATTGTAAAATCCTTAAAATCTTACAAAGAAAAAGAGACACATGTTACACTTGACACTAGACTCCCATGTACACATGTTGACACAAACAGCATGTCCCCCCAAATGGTGAATCATGGGGCTTCAGCGGAATACATACAGTATGGTGACAGAGGCAGGAGGTCCAGTCACATTAGAGTAGCTAAGATACTAAGTGACCTAAGTGATTTTACATTCAGTGTGAGTGTTGGTGTTACACATGCTGGTTCCGGCATCTTAGAGACAGCCTCCCACCTGGGATTTTCACACTCTACACTAGTGTTTCCCAACCCAGTCCTCGGGGAACCTTGACAGTCCATGTCTTTGCTTCCTCTCAGCTCCCAGCGCACCTGTACCAGGTATTCAGTGTTCCTGATTGGCTGGGAGAAGGGAGGAAGCAAAAACGTGGACTGTCCGGAGTTCCCCGAGGACTGGTTTGGGAAACAGTGCTCTACACTATCTTGAGTTTACAGAGACTGGTGTGATAGCAACAAAACATCATCCAAAAAAACATCAGTAATACTTTACTTGAGGGGACATGAATAATGTAGTAGTACATGCTTACTTAATGTATTAATTAACTATTTAGTTAATTAATTAGCTAAGTAATTTTTGCCCCCTCAAGTGAAATCTTACCAATATTAACTAATTAGATAAATGTTAATGAACATAGCGCCTGAATGGAATCTATGAACCTTCACGATTGATTGATGGTGAACAAGCATGGGATCCGTATGTAACTAATATTTAGTTAATAAATGCATTAAGTAAGCATGTACTACTACATTATTCATGTACTTTTCTTGTACCCTCAAGAAAAGTATGACCAAGACATCGAATCAGAGGCAGCTTTGTGGGTGGGGAACGACCAGACCATTAGAGCTAACAGGAAGTCCACAGGAGCCAAAATAACTGCTTAGTACAGCGGCGGCATGCACCGCTGAGCAGATGAAAATGCAATTTGAACATATGAAGTGGAACAAAATTAAATTGTGTTATAAAGTAATATTTGGAAAATGTGACTTGTGTTAATCATAGCAATGTGTAATAATAATTTACTCTATATGTATTTATTTTTGACAAATCCATTTATCTGAATGAATGATCTCTTGCACCCCCTTGGAGAAGTGCTCGATTTGACTCACCTCTGAGACTGCAGAAAGGCTGCTCCTAATGCAGAGATGTCTAACAAAATGGTCACTGAGTGTATGTGACACGCAGCATTATCTTAGGGAGCAGTGGCCTCTTCATCTATCTCCTCCAGGCAGGAAAAGAAGGGCTGTGCTGTACCATGGCTGGCGATGTTTAGTGTTTGTATGAACCATTCACACAGACCAGCAAAATATATGAACAGCTTAACAAGAAACAGCGTAAATAAACAAACCACTTCCACACACCACTTTCACTCATGGAGGAAGAAATAAATTCAAAACAAAGAGGAGGAATCAGTTTTCATTTCTGGAAGTATGAAGTGTTTTAGACTCTTGATTGTGCAAGCCCAGTGCCAGCATCCTGCCGTACCTTACGTGGATGATCTTGTCACGGTTTGACTCTTCATGACCCTGCACTGAGGTGTAGCCTCTGGCTCAGACTAACAGGCAAATGTGGTTCACCTGGCTGGGATTTGGACTCAGGAGCCCTGAAATTCAATGTTTCGATGGCAATGTTAAGTGCTGGAATCGCAGCCTGTCAGTATTTGTGCCTGAGCTGCTCAGCAACAGCTAAAGGACAGTGCTTGTGGATTTTTCCATCATATTCTGTGCCAGAATTATTCTATAACATTCTGTGATTATTCAGTGCACACAGATTTACTAAAAATAAAAATGAGGTTTAGTGCTTTGCCTCCTGTTGCGTCTTTGGCAAGTGAACAGAAAATCATCCTACCTGCCGTGTTTATAAAATTCTCCTTCAGTCAGAAATGACATCAATACATGCAATTCTCCTACCCCCACTACCACTTTGAAAGTATCACCCCTGGACCGCAGAATGCATCTGGGTGGGGAGGGGGCATAAACTCAGGTCCACCTGTCTGTTTGCTTTTTAAAAAAACTCAGATACTTATATTATTTATTTAATTAAATATTACTATTTTACTTTTATTCTTTGTTTTTACCTTGTTTATTGTGTTATTGTTTTGGATTTGATTTTTATTTTATTACTATGCTTTATATTTTGATACTGAGACCTGAGTATGTCATTCGTTACCTTCAGGTACAACATGTTTCAGAATAACAATAAACATCCTTATCCTTAAAAAATGTTTTGACTTCAGACAGGTGCTGGTGCTGCTTCTGATGGCAGGATGAACAGTTGAACAGCAGCAGGGCAGGCAGAAGAGACGTCACAGGTAGAGGGACAGGCATGCTGGATGGACGTCACAGGCAGAGGGACAGGCAGGCTGGATGGACATCACAGGCAGAGGGACAGGCAGGCAGGAGAGACGTCACAGGCAGAGGGACAGGCAGGCTGGATGGACGTCACAGGTAGTGGGACAGGCAGGCAGGAGAGACGTCACAGGCAGAGGGACAGGCAGGCTGGATGGACGTCACAGGTAGTGGAGTAGGCAGGATATCTTGAACATTTGGGGTCTCCAGACAGCACAGCCCAGGAGGAGTAGGGGAAATACAATGTGCAATTTTGTGCAAGAGGCTGGAAGAATCACACAACCAAGCAGTTACCCGGGCCCCCACTGCAGTGAAAATGACCAGCAAGGTGGCACTGGGACCCGGCCCTGCAGTCAGCACCACTGTGTTTCCGGCTGCTGGAATGTAACATTAAAAACACACCATTCCTGTGTGGGTAGGTAGGTCTTCTACAGCCGAGTATTCTTAGTCAACAACAAGTCTGTGGCCTCCAGCCTATAACGTAAGCGATTATAAACATCTTAACACGCATTTAAACTCAATATGTGTCATATTCATTGTATTATGCAGGTAATAACCACATTTATCCATCCATCCATCCATCCATCCATTTTCTGTAACCGATTGTCCTTTTCGGGGGGGGGGGATATAACCTTCTGCCTAAACTGTCGAGGCTGCTCACACTGTTCTGCTTTACGATACATGTTGACATTTAGCTAATGCTGCCGATGATGTATCAAATCTCAACATTCAATATCTATCCAATATTGTTTGCTTTGCCTGAAATTCACATTTTTGTTATAAAAATGCTGCAAACGTTTATTAATAAAGTTTTTTCGATTCGCATTAAATTATTTCAAGGTAATTCTTGATTATTCATCACTACCTTTTTTAATGATGTTTCAGAAGTCACCCGGGCACAGCACCCCCCCACTTTGCAGTGGTATCAAAGGGCTGCAGCACAACTGCATTTCTTTGTAGCTCAAACTGAGCTTCTTTAGTCCGATTCCTAAGAGGCACGACAGACGTTTCCCCACATTCTGAACACAGTTTATGAAGAAAAAAAGAAGAAGTGCAAAATCGCCTCTGACATTTCAGTTGTAAATGAAGCATAAAAATTCGCATATTGAAATTTGCTTGTGTTTTTTACATCAAGTGTAAAAAAGTATGAAAAAATTCTCCAACCATGGACCATGGAACATACAGCATTTTTCCTTCATCCAGGATCTTGGCTGCTCTTTAATGTCTCTAAGACATGGCCAGACTCAAACAGAGTCATAAATGTTTGTGCAGAAACAGTCAAAGAACTAAAATGTGTGCCGTGGATGATGCAGCATGCCTGGATGCCGGCGATAAAGCCTGCCACAGATCTCTGCCTTGAAAAACTCCAAACACAGCAAACCGTCTGCAGCTTCAACAGAAACCTGGAGTTACATCCGGAAGCATTCAAAGCTTTCAAATATATCTGAAAGAGACTCAGCTTTGGTCTTAATCTGTGTGCAGCACACCTTAGCTTGCAATCTGTGCCTCAGTCCTCCAAAGGAGATCCATTGCTTAGAAGTTGCTACTCTGTATGTATGTAGGGCTTGGCTTGACTTGGCTTGTCTTGGTTTGACTTGGCTTGGCTTGGCTTGGCTTGGTTTGGCTTGGCTTGACTTGGCTTGGCTTGGTTTGACTTGGCTTGGCTTGGCTTGGCTTGGCTTGGCTTGACTTGGCTTGGCTTGACTTGGCTTGGCTTGGCTTGCCTTAGCTTGCCACACCAACTAATGTGGAGCTCTATGGTAGGGTCTTGTAGTTTGAGGTTGTTCTGATCAAGGCCCAGAAAAGGTTCTGCTGTACCTTAGAAAAGGTTGCTAGAGCTTAAATTGGGCAATTAAAAGTCTATGACCATAAAAAGTGCATATTGTTGTGGTTTAAATCACCTGCTAAAGAGCTATACCAAAAATGAATCATTACCAAGCATGTTAGCAGAACTATAGGGCTTTGAACGCAAAATCTGTCACAAAGCAAACTCAGGGCTGCTCCTCTTTCAGCAGAAACATTCCCAATAGTCCAGAGACAACCACACTGTTGTCTCTCACAGAGTGTAAACTAGGGTGATAATCCATGTCAAGGAGGACACTTTGAGCTACTTCAGGTCTTACAAACACCCTTAAAACTGAGACACTCCTGTACTTGGCTAAATAGTTCCATTCTTTTTGTGCTTTGGTTTGTTTCCAAGGCTGAAAGACTCATCCAGCTGTTTCACATTAACACATGCATGATTATAGGAGACTGACCAATCAAGAACTCGGCGCTAAAATGAAATCCAGTCCTGGCCCCCCTGTCAGGGATTGTCTGGTCACCTTCATTCAAATGAATGAAAGACTGAATAAATCGATACATTCCCAAGGATACACAGTGAAGTCCCACAGGCTAAAAACTCATCCTCAAAAGATACCCTTGTGTCCCAGGAATAAACCTGCAATTAGATCTAAAGTCCCAGCTCTTATCGGGGTGACAGGGTCCTTGGGACTCTTCAAAATCCATTAAATTAAAGATTCATGAAGGTAAAATAGAGGCAATGGAAAAAAAACAAGTCTGCCACACATAAACAATCATATGACAAATCAACTAGAATTAGACACCTATTCATAACTAAAGAGAACTATTCACAAAGCATGAGAGCGCATTTGAACGTGCACCCAAGAGATGCTCTTCAATTAGTTTGGAGTTGTCTACTCTTTTAAATGGAAAGGTACTTGAGTGCAGCGCACATATCCAGCAGAATAATCCAGACTTTCACAAACAATCCCCAGACTGGTTTATATGGGAAAGACAAACTACCTTACTGGGTTGCTAGAAATATTAGCACTTAAAATGGACGTAACACTTCTGTTCCCATGGAGTAGGAATGTAAGTTGGGGCTTGTTGTTATGTGACACAAGGGCTAAACAGGGAGTAATTCAATAATTATTACATTGCAGAGACAGAGTTCTCTTCAGACTGGCCATTATTTTTGACTGCACCCCCTTATGTTCTATTTGTTAATTGCCTGTTTTCATTAAATTATTACATAATGAAGGAGATCAGCACATCCTTGATTGCATATGTATAATATGGTTCCTGGTACTTAACTGTAAAAGAAGTTTGAAGCAAACAGTATTAATCCATTTTGAGAAAATATAGGGTCCAAATTCAACCCCAAACTGCTTTTTATTCTACTGTTGTGGCATGTTCATGGCACAGTGGAGCTTCTGCCTTTTTATGAAGGAGAACAAAATGTTTAAACTTGACAGCTTTGTAAAATCTGGGAAAGATATATTAATAAAGACCTCATTAAAAAAAAAAATGTTTGCACAATCATGTATGAAGCACGACCTGTTCAAGTTCATTTAAGAAGCATATAAATTCAGGAGGACAGATCAAGCTGAAATTCAGTAGATATCATCTGGAGGATTTTATTTATACTTTGCATAAATTTCAGCTAAATCCATTACGATTCGGGCCATTGATGAGCTTAAACATGTGTGAGTTCAGAATAGCAAAGATGACTCATTTTAACAACATCTTTCACAGGAAAAAAACTATTAGATGGATAGTTTTAAGATTTTGCACAGCTTTATGACTAAAATAGACAAATTTCATAGTTTTTTTTTTTTTTTTTTTGAAAATCCGTGACGAGCTGCAAGGCTTTGGGTGAGCTGGTGTGGAATGAGCCAATTCTACCTGTCAGGGTTAGTTGTTTGAATTTCACAGGTCATTGTTAACACACCACAGCGCACAGTGCGCAACAACGAAATGTGTCCTCTGCATATATATATATATATATATATATATATATATATATATATATATATAATTTCCCCCTGAAAAATTAACTGCAACTGTACTATGAAGTACCCATAATGCACAGCAAAATGCATTATACCAGGGTTCCCCATTTCCAGTCCTGCAGGATCAGAGTTCCCTGCTGAAACACACATAATACAGCAGGTAAATGACTGATTAAGGTGTGTTTAACAGGGAAATCGCACCCTGAATTTTACAGACAATGTATGTACACCATAATGAATGCCATGATGCCATGATGCAGTGCAAAAGCGATGCCAGTTCTGAAGTGACGGCCCATTATACAAACAAGAAGGGACATTTTTATTCAAATATGAGCAAAGACTGAAGCTGAAAACCCTTTTTAAAATAATAGTAATTTAATAATAAAACATACAGCTATTACACATACAGCTCCGCACAATGGGGGATCGGGCCTTCTGCTCAACCGCTCCCTGGCTTTGGAATGCTCTCCCAATCCATGTGTTCTGGCATCCTGTCCAGGGTGTCCCCTGCCCTGTGCCCTGTGGTGGACTGGCATCCTGTCCAGGGTGTCCCCTGCCCTGTGCCCTGTGGTGGACTGGCATCCTGTCCAGGGTGTCCCCTGCCATGTTCCTTGCATAGGCTAGAAAATGCAGGTATGAAAAAGAAGGGCAGAGATTGAGAAAGCTGATTGATGGAATAGTTAATCTGCATATATACAGATGATTCAAACAAAAGTGTAGATTGTATAAGTTGATATTCCTATAGATGGAGTCAGAAGGTATGAGCTGGATGCTGAAATTTTATGGAAGAAATTGCTATATTATTCAGGTATTGTTCTCTTTTTGAAACCATACATTCTACTGAAATACTGGACATTCAGAAACAGCTTAAAGTCCATGTGAGTCACACTGAGGTTTGTACATGATGCACAGATTCTCAAAGTCCACGGTATTCATTTGCAGCTCTATGCAGACACAGGCTATTTTCCTGTGTGATGCAATGGCTTAACTTACACTCAAATAGTGTTATTATGACCTTCAAAATGGAGCGGTGAGACAGACTGACAAGTGAGAGAGAGAGAGACAGAGTGAGCGAGTGCAAAGACAATGAAAAGGTAAATGCAGCAGTGGAGTGGAAGGAGGTGCAAGCAGAGAGACTGCAGGAGGTATGAGTCAGTCCCAGCCTGCATGCTTTAGATAAGAGAAGCTGCTTGTCAGTCACTATTTTTGGGTGTCAGATATGTCACTGTAGAATCATTACCTGAAGGTGACAAGCGTGCCATTCAATTGACTGCAATGGATGGACAGTGGGGTGTTCGTGTTTGAGTGGCCAAATGAGAAAGATCTGCACCTCTATCAGTACTCCACAAAGACAGATGCATGGTCAGTAATGTTTAATGCAGGGCATGAAAGTAAATTGTTAAAATAAATCAGTGTGTCAGCACAGACCCTGGAGGCTGATCGCACACGTTGAGTAGGACCTCACTCTTATATGACCAAGGTCAGCTTTTTATATTTCAGCATATGAATCAGTCACTAGCAACTGTAAAAGTAACTAGTAAAAGTAACTAGTAAAATTAATCTGCTTGGTGCAAACCTACTCCATAGCAGCTGGTACTACAGGGCAAGAGAACCCAATGTCTCATTTTTTACATTAAAAAATCCACACTGGTTATACAAGGATGGCAGGTCAATAGATATTCATAGTTGCATTTGTTATACGACAAAAAGGAAAATGATTTGAAGAGGAAAATATGAAATGTGACATATTGCATGTTGTAGTTCGATAGTTATGAAGAAATCCCATAAAGTGCTGAATGACAGTTATATGGGGGTTCAGTCTGACGCCTGAAAGCACATCCTGTCTCTGGGCTTTGAGCCAGCGGGGACAGACTCAGGGGCTCAGTGAGGTATGTGGGGTCGCCCACCCTGGAAAATACTTGAGACACACAGGGCTACCAACTCTCACGCATCTAGAGTGACACTCACATTTTCAGACTCTCATACTCATGCGAGAAATCTTATGGCAAATCCGTATTATTCCATTATAAGCCTAACATTAGCTACATCAAACGCGTTGGGGTAGTTGCAAACCTACAGACTAAGGTACTACATGTAAATGTGTGGGCAGACATTTGAAAAACTGGCATGGCAACCTTATGGTAATTCCCCATGGTACCTTATGGTAATTCCCCATGGTACCTTATGGTAGTTCCCCGTGGTACCTTATGGTAGTTCCCCATGGTACCTTATGGTAATTCCCCATGGTACCTTATGGTAGTTCCCCGTGGTACCTTATGGTAGTTCCCCGTGGTATGCTGTGGTAGTTCTCCTTCAAGTTGCCTCGAAGGAAGGATTTTTTTCTACATAAGATGCAGCATTCTGTCAACCAGCAAATCCTAGATGTCAAGAGGCAAGAGAGATTTATATGAAATAGACAATCATGGTAAAAAGTGAAGCAATTTGCTTTTAAATGTCAGTCAGTTACAAAGTCTGCTGTGGCTTAAAGGCTGGTAAACGTATCCTGTTTCCGGTAAATATCCTGTTTAATCTGCGAAGATAAAAATAAAGATAAAAAAGATTACTAAGGACCAACATAGGAGAAGTACCCTAAATTTTAACCTTATTATTCAAAAAACTAAAAAAGACTAAATCAAACTGCTGTCATTTTGTGTAAATGAATAACACACACTGTATAAAAAAACAGTTGGAACTTTTTGAATTTTTCTTTAAACAACATGTTCAAAATTAATTTGATTAAGCAGCTGTTTCAGTATCCTAACTCTATTTGGAATGTCATTCCACTCCATATCTTATCTAAACTGGGAGATATTCATTTTTGCATGATTTGTTATTATAATGTCGATAAAATTCCTGTTAAATTTAAAAAATTTCACAGTCAGGCTTTCATAACTTGGACTTTCATTTACAAACACAATTTTTCACCCCATTAGTTCTTCATATGGAACAATCAGGATATTATATATAAACACAAGTCTCTTTTTTTAGAATACTGTTTTTCCAACAGTATTATATTGGTGGATCAATTATTTAATGTTACTGGTTTTCCAGACCGGCAGGTGGCCGCGCGAGTCCCCGGACCCGCTGGTGGCCGCGCGAGTCCCCGGACCCGCTGGTGGCCGCGCGAGTCCCCGGACCCGCTGGTGGCTGTACCAGTTCGCAGTCCTTAATGAAGCCCCTAGCTGCACTGTGCAGCTTCCTGACATTTGGTTTGGTATTTTCAATATGACAGGAGGGAGAAAAGCTGCTCCTGTCACATGCTGGGAGCTGGACATTCAATCCCATGACCTACTTAGCGCTCAGGAACCCGAATGGCACATTTCTCAGTTTGTGCTGTTTTCATGATTCGTGGCAGGTGTGTCAGTTGTTGTATGGAATCATTTCTGTATCTACTTTTTTGTGGAACACCATGAAATGTCATTAAAGTCCTTAACATGAACATGAACAAAATGAAAAGACACCCCTTTGAATTTTTGTGGCCAAAGTTTATTGTAATTTATGTGTAGAAGTATGCTGTAAATATCCGTCCCTTACTGTCCTGTACGAAGCACTGCAAGAATAGTGACTCCAGATTATATTGGTCAGTGATCCTGTCCAAATGCTGCTTCTATTGAGCATGTATGAGTGTTGATTTTGCTGAATGTGGGGAATCAACCATAATTAGGGAGGGAGGGAGAGAGAGAGAGAAAGAAAATCTCAGTTGTTTTTGAACTGTCATTCAGTATTGGTTGTGCAGATCTAACAAACTCAGAATAAATAGAATTCCCCGACAGATCAAACACAAGAGAAAAATGGCAGAATTGTAAAGAATAGCTTTCATTAATGGCTTTGTTCATGGTTTCTGGTTGAAAAAAATAAGAAAAATAAATTTTTCCAAAGGCAAAATTCAAAGGCATACAAAGAAGTGAAGACTAGGAACAAGATGCCTCAGATCAAAAAGAGATTTTAAATATTTATGGAGGTTAAAGCATATTTGGAATTCACTTTGTTTTTATTTTGCATATTTCAGTATAGCGTGTACTTTAAAAAGTCATTCAGTAATGCTTTTTCTGTGTGCCTAAAAAGGGTGAGGTAAAATTAAAGTTATTAATTCTGTTTACCAATATCAATTTCACTGAAACTGTGAACAGGCATTAAGCCAGTCTAGCATTAAAGTAAAATATAGTACAGTATAAATTATTACCAAAATGAAATTAGCAATATGACAAAAAATAATACAAAAAAATGAAAAGATTCTAGTGCCATTCATATAAATGTGAAATTCCATTAAGAACAACACATCAGCCAATGGAATGAGTTAGTAAGACAACATTGTAATAGAGTGTTTCCTTTTCAGTCCTGTCTGCACTCCTGACAGGTCTTTCTATTCCACCAGGAGCCCCAGATAAACAGCTCATTCAGACCATCGGGCTTCCTTACCAGCACAGCCAAGGAGGACCTTTCTGAGGCAGCCCACTGCAAACTGGAAATCTATTTTACAGATTTCAGTCACATGTATTAAGGTAAGGTCTGTGCTATGCGGTACTGTCAACCTGTCCGTGCACAAAGCGTCCATGGCAAGACTTGTCTGTGATAAAAAGAAAATGTAGGCTACATCTCTAAATACCTTGTCTGTGGTAAAAAATTCATTTTGATCAAAATGTCTGTGAGAATTCGCTATGGTGCTGACTGCTGTGTATACCGTCTGCATGCGCTTTGGTGCTGACTGCTGTGTATACCGTCTGCATGTGCTTTGGTGCTGACTGCTGTGTATACCGTCTGCATGCACTTTGGTGCTGACTGCTGTGTATACCGTCTGCATGCACTATGGTGCTGACTGCTCAGTCATTGACTTTGGTTCATTTTCCGATATACAGCCTCTTACAGTCACTAGGTTACCTCGAGACGTTAGTAAGCCTTAGTCATGCCTCATGGTGAATGATGATCAGGTTAATCTAGTCAAGAATGAATCTAGTCAACATCTATGCTATAGCTGTTTATCTCTGTACTGAGTATATATTTGCTCAGAAAAAAATAAAGTTTCATATTAGAATATATTAATTAACTGAATTAGTGATAACTTCCTGAGGTATCAATTACCCAAACAAGGTGTATTGGTTGGTGAGTTCAGCAAACGCATGGGTATATCTGATGGTTACTGCAAATAGCAGCACATCCAAATCTGATTGGATGTGCCAGTGACTTTTAAATTATGCATCTGTGGTTTGGCTTCTTGGATTGGTTGAGTGTTCACTATTTTTGTGCTAAGCATTTGCAGACCCAAGACCTGTTTATACAGGTTAATTCTAGGATTGGAGCTGGGAAATCTGATTATGGATCAGCATAGAAGCTTGCTGGATTTAAAATGCTTACATTTCTAACTCTGCCTCATGATCCTTTCAGAATTTGCCATGACCCATATTTGGGTCATGATCCATGGGTTGAGAATCGCTTCTATAGTATGTATTTGTCATTTTAAACATCCTACACACCTCAAGCCCATAGACTCCACTTAGCATGCTACCTAAGCAGGAGCCTTTGAGTTCTACTGCTGGAATAAACATCTGTGCCAGTCAAGTGCCAAGTTTCCTCAAACCTACATGTGTGTTACAGAGATCAAGACAGGGTGAGTCTGTTACAGAGATCAAGACAGGGTGAGTCTGTTACAGAGAGCAAGGCAGGGTAAGTCTGTTACAGAGAGCAAGACAGGGTGAGTCTGTTACAGAGAGCAAGGCAGGGTGAGTCTGTTACAGAGAGCAAGGCAGGGTGAGTCTGTTACAGAGAGCAAGACAGGGTGAGTCTGTTACAGAGATCAAGACAGGGTGAGTCTGTTACAGAGTTAGTTTACACTAAATGCTAGAAGCTAATTGCATGAAAATGTAGACGCAGCTTTTTGTGAGGTCAGCTTTTTACCTAAACTAGACCAGCAGGCAAATTAATGTTTCTACAAAAAAAGGGAAAAAAAAGAATAGCTGAAGACAAATTAGAAATAAAAAAGAGCCAGTTCTCTCTAATCACAGATGGGATCTCGGATCACCGGAAACTTCCCGTGTGAATTACATGTTGGAGAAGAGAACGATTCCGCTGTTGCTGTCAGACACAGTACAGTAAGGCCCAAATGGCAGACTGGGATCTCTGACAGTACAGT
>JAODJU010000039.1:275974-291246 GCA_026776725.1 Gnathonemus echidnorhynchus | reverse complement strand
GCGGAGAGGCTGTGTAAGCAGATGAGCACCATGGCCAGCCGCCTCATCCTGTCCCCCTTCACCGTGGCCTATTACACATACCAGTGCTTCCACAGGTGACGCCGGTGACGGTCCCGCCGACCCCCCCTCCCTCCCCAGTGAGTATCCAGCACAGACACCCCCGTCTGTATCATGTTCCTCTGCTTCCTTCCGCAGCACTGGCTGGGTGGGACCCGTCAGCATCTTCAGCTACTTCGTCGTGGGGACCCTCACCAACAAAGTGCTGATGGGCCCCATCGTGGCCACACTGTTCGAGCAGGAGAAGCTGGAGGGAGACTTCAGGTACGGAGCTGCTGTGTGGCCCTCGGCCCTTTGCCAGCCCCCTGAGCTTTCCTGTGTTCCTGGAGCCACTCTACAGACGACAAAATCCTTGCTCACAGCATCACTTTCTACCTGAAGGAGCAGAGAGGATATTTCTTGCCTAAATATTGCTCTAAAAGACATTCTAAAGAGAGATAGTAGCCTACTAGCAGGGCCACAGCAGGGGTGTAGTGGGTGTGACTTCAGCCTCTCCCGTTGTGACTGTTGCTTCATTGATTAGATATTGTCGCAGTCTGTTTTCCGTGACTACGCTTCCCGCTTGCTACAAAGCTGTGATTGGACAGATATTACATTTCCTATTGGCACAACCTATGCATGTACTTTTTAAAAATGAGCTAAATGAGCCAATGCGGCAGAACAAAAATGGCTATTACATTTTGGCGAGATGTGGCACAATTTCATCGTAAACCATTTTAATGGATTTGTCCTTGACCGTGTAATTGAAACACCCCCCCCCCCCCCATAAATTTTATTATTGTTGACTCTGGTAGGTGGGGGGTATACTCTCTTATTTCTTCTGATTAAAAGTGGCAAGAGTAAAGTCAGATTATTTAGGTGTGCATCTCCATTCTCCAGTGAGCCGAAGACAACACGATGAGGAAAAACCATTCTGAGAAGGCTGGTCGATGCTGTTTAATTCTTTGATCTACAGGGACTGGCATTTAGACATGATGATATTGAAAACTGTGATAGCAAAGCAAACTGTCAGATCTGCTTTCCTACTACGACAATGATCTAGATTTCATTGGTGTGTTTGTGTTGCACATGTAAAACAAAACTACCGTAAAGCTGTTTAGTGTGCTCATTTTAATCAGGTCACTACATCAATGTTACTTATATAATGACTCAATAATGACTGTATTTCAGAAAATGGAGCACCTGTTGAAAACTTATCAGGGTCAGTCTAGAGATTTCCTTAGTAAAAATTATGGTCAACAGCTGCCATTGGTGCATGGTTTTGCTAACTTAATATGGCTAGCTTTTGTTTATTTTTGTCTTGTATTTATTCTGCATTTTTATGTATAAAATGCTCAGTGAAAAGGACAGTTAACTGAATGTAATCATTTAAAGCTCACACTAATTAGATACACACTATAAACAGCTAGCAGCATTGCGTACAGTGTGATCTTCAATACAGCTTAAGATTAGTGCCTTGTTTTCTCCCAGATTCAAGCACATGCAGATCCGGGTTAACGCCGAATCTGCCGCCTTCTACAGGTACGTCAGCAGTCAGGTGGTCTTGTGCAGTAACAGCTGCTTTGGAAATGAGTTGTATCCTTGTGTTTGGCTTTACTTTCCCTCTTAATGCTTAAGATGGATATCCCCAAAAAGTACATGCTTGCCTGCTAGTTGGTAGCAATTCATTGCCACTAATGGCAAAGTAAATTACTTACATTTTTATTTAAAGCCAAACTAAGTATTATGCATTTTTGAACGGGTTATTTGATACATTTGTTGGTGCAGTTCCACAAGTAGGGAACAGTAAGATGCTGTGGGCTCACCTGCCTGATGTGGTTGACTGCAGTAGCTTGTCTGTGTGCAGGGCTGGAAAGGTGGAGCATATGAGGACAGACCGAAGACTGCAGCGCCTCCTGCAGACCCAGAGGAGCCTGATGACCAAGGAGTTCTGGCTATACAGTATGAAGCCCATCATTCCTGCTCTCAGCATGTGCTCATGCTTAGTAATATTAAACAAGAAGACTTTCTTGAGCAGGGGACTGTAGACGTCACTGTTTCATAGCCATTTTTATATCTGTTTTTATCTTTCATCTTTAACAGGAATTCCCTCCACATGAGGCCCATCGATAACAATGTGAATTGCAGGTCTTACTTTGCGTTCTTACTAAAGGCATCAGCATCCTTCGTACCTCTGACTTCTTTGTACTGTTGTAACTTTGCATGCATTAACTGCCAGTTTGCTTAAATAACGCCTAAGCGTACTCGATTACACCCAACACGCCATAGAGTAGAATGGGAGACCCACTGGCGAGTCAGTGCACTCCAGAGCCACACTGAGGCTTCTGTCTGCTGGCATGGTGACCGGCCAGTGAGTCAGTGCACTCCAGAGCGACACTGAGGCTTCTGTCTGCTGGCATGGTGACCGGCCAGTGAGTCAGTGCACTCCAGAATGGCACTAAGGCCTCCATCGACTAACTGTGGATGCTGACCACACTGTGACCCTTCCTCCATGCAGTTGGGGTGAACACCTTCGACTACCTGGGGGGCTTCCTGAGCTACATGGTCATCGCCATGCCCATCTTCACAGGGGTGTATGATGGGATGAGTGCTGGGGAGCTCAGCGCCCTCATCAGCAGGGTGGGTGTGCCCGATGGCTCTCTCTCTCTCTCTCTCTCTCTCTCTCTCTCTCTCCCTCCTTCCTACCTCCCTCCAGAAAGACCACCATTACTTTTAAGAGATGTTCCAACTAGGAATGTAAATAAGCAATTTCAGCAGTTTCCTTCAGTATAATAAAAGTATTCTGATTCTAATTCTGAAATCATTGGTGATTTGAGTTGATTATGATTATGTAGATTTGATGCATCGTAAATCTTTCATTTCTACCACAATTCGATTTCACTAATTGATTATTCAATTAATTTGATAACTTAAATGCATTTTTTAACTTTGATGAAAATTCAAAAATATACAAATATGCCCAGTGGAAAGTAAGTACACATTAATGTAATACAAATAATGTATAAATAATGAACATTAAATGTGGAGAACAAGCCAGGGTAAATTACCAAAAAGGCCAACTATTGAACTCTTCAGGAAAAACAAACCAAACACCCCAAGGAAGTGCTGCCTGATTGGCTGCTTTTACCCAAGTTAACTAGGCGTGCGTGCCAGCCAGCTCAGAGAAGCAGAATGAGGTTACGTAGAGTTTTACTCAGTAAAAACTGAACGATTGGTTTGAGACCCAGATTTAATAATCGTGACAGGCCAGTGCTTTGAGACCTCTTATAAGTAATGAATGTGCAAATGAGACCTCCATCACAGAAAATGATTGATCTCCAATGCAGTCATCTCTGTTATTTGAGTAGGTGTGCAGGTAACTTTGAATGATATTTGTGCTACAAAAGAGAGGCATTGCCTTTAAGAATATTAATAAACCTTCTCCTGCACTCTGCTTTCTTTGCTTGTCTGCCTGCATGGCATGAGTGATTGCGCATAATCCAGAAATAGGATTATCTTTAAGAAGGAATTTTCCCCCAAAATTGATCAGAACCGATTCTGAGCCACAGATAAATGCAGTTAGATCACAACCTTAATAACCGATCACAGTGCGTTAATACATCTTTACTCCCCAAGTTTCAGCCCGAGTGATTGTCCGTAATGTGCCTCTTTCACTGACATTTACTTGTCAGTCGTCATGCTCTGTAAATTTTTTTCCCAGAATGCTTTTGTCTGCATCTACTTGATAAACTGCTTCACTCAGCTGATGGACCTGTCCACGACACTGTCTGATGTGGCTGGATACACCCACAGGTATGTGTGCATGGCTGATCACCCTGTACAGCGTGGAGCGACCCAAGTTTCATCCAAGGCATCAGTGTTACGTGACACTGTGACCTTCAATCCCTGATGGTTGGGTGACCATTTGCAGGATTGGCGAGTTGATGGAGGTGATGGACGACATCATCCGGAAGCAGTGTGACTACGATCCCACATCCGGGGATTCGTATGACTTTGACAGGTGAGACCCGGGATATGTTTGGCAGGGAAGTGGGTGGAATATTCCGGTCACGCTCCCCACGGATGGGTCCTTTTCTCCCTGGCAGCGATCTGGACGCCCCGCATTGCCACGTGGATACAGCTTTCATTCTAGACCGGCTATCCTACAAGTCTCCCCGGTCGGACAATCTCCTAGTGAAGGACCTGAGCCTGAAGATCAGACAGGGGACGCACCTCCTAGTTGTGGGCGACACCGGCACTGGGAAGACCTCCTTCCTGAGGGTCCTCAACAGGCTGTGGGAGTCCTCCAGTGGTTAGGGAGAATGTCACCTTGACTGCTTTTGTATTTTCCACTTTATATATCCTTTTTAAATTCTACTCGCTTCTGCCTGTGGTCAAATCACGAGTTAGTCCAGCTGCTAAAGGTTAATATTACCGTAAATGAACATGTATAAACTCCACAGGAATTTAACCGCTGTGCTTCCTCGTAATGCTGGAGGTCGTGTTTGAAGCGCAGCTGACTTACTAGTTTTGAAGTAAATCTCCGGGTGCCGTTCTGCAGGCTTTGTCCAGATGACCACGTTCTTTGGACCCCGTGGCCTTCTGTTTCTCCCTCAGAAGCCGTACCTGACTGATGGAACGTTGAGAGAGCAGGTGTCTTGGTTCATGTGATTATGCCAGTTTCACCCACAGGAATAAGAAATCATCATGTCCTAATCCCTGTGTCGTGTCTCCCTCCCATTTCTCATAGGTTATCTACCCCTTAAAGGACACATACCCAGTCTCGGGTAAGAAGTGCTTATTCATTTGGAAAGGCCTTTTTCCCTTGTGTAGAGATATGGTTGTGTAGGGATGGGCTCTCATTATATTGATAGTACATTTCTGGAGAGGCACCTGACAGGCCTCTTTCTACAGGCTCTGTGGACGACGAGAGAATCCTTCAGTTCCTCGAGTTGGCCGGCATTGTGAGTAGTTGGAGTGTAATTCCTCATGGTGCATGCTGACCCTGCATTCTGCTTATAGTCACTGTCATTGTCCTGTAGTCCAGTCTCTTGAAGAGGACAGGGGGACTGGATGAGGAAGTGGACTGGAACTGGTAGGTTGACCCTCTTGGGTCCGCAGACACCGTCCTGTCTTCACAGATGGGTGGGATAAGACTCTGGTTTTGTTTGATCAGTCCGTGGTGCTGTCTGCAAAGCTGTGTATGTTTAATGATACAGGTACGATGTGCTGTCGCCCGGAGAAATGCAGCGGCTGTGTTTCGCCCGCCTCTTCTACCTGCAGCCCAAATACGCAGGTCAGGATCAGTGTTTTCAGAGCCTGACTCTCATTAACGTTACAGAGTCTCTAGCAGAGTCTGGGCAATATGGCTGAAATGTAAGCTAATGTGTGGTTTAGCATGTGTGCAGCCAACGTGAGATGTTAGCCAGCACTGGTGTGTGGGGCCAATTGCAACATGTCTGCTGACGTTAACGAGTCTCATGTTAGTGCTGGATGAGGCCACCAGCGCATTGACTGAGGAGGCGGAGGGGAAGCTCTACCGGGCCTGTAAACAGCTGGGCATGACGCTGGTGAGCCTGGGTCACCGCAGCAGCCTGGACAAGGTCATTCTCCTCCAGATGCCACCACCCTGCTCTACAAGTTACATCCGTGGCACTCGTGCACGGCTACATAAATGATGGTGAGGAGCTGTAGGTGATTATCACAGGAGTCACAGCGGCGGTCTGTCCTTTGCTCTGCAGCATCACGACATGAAACTGAGGCTCTGTGGAGACGGCACATGGGAGCTGACCGAGCTGAAAGCGTGAGCTGCAGAGAAGCCGCTGAGATCCAGCTTTTACCTCCCGCTTCCATAAAAGCACCTGATAAAGAGCTTTAGTGGACTCGGATACCTTCATAGGTGCTGACACTGCACATGCCAAAGGCCTTCAGCTGCTTTATTATTACATTTGTAATCTGATTCATGCAGAGTTACAAAGGATGAGCGTGGCTGTTTGACGGCCATGCCGACTATATTAATACTGGTTTTAAGGGTAAATATTGATGGACACGGCACGTTATATCGTCGTGCTGCATCACAGAACACATCACAAGTATGTGAAACTCCAGCAGCAGCCTGTCAGACCAATCGGCTGCTTGCCTCTAAAAGGTTGCTGGTAGCTTCATCTCAAACAAGGTTACCCATAATTCATACTCATGTTAAACTGTGTATATCATATTTTTTTTCTTCTTTTCTGTTGAGAGTTCTGCTGAACTCACTGCTTGACTCATGTGAGGAACCCTGCTGAACACGGGAGACGTGCAAACAGCACACACACACCTTTTTTTCTCCTCTAAAATTTTAGTTACATTTGACATTTCATCTAAGTTCATAAACTCTGCCTTGGTAGGTTAAAGGACCAAATAATGGACAAGCAACTGGGGACGTGGTAAATATAGAAAATATAAAACTCTGAAAAACCTCATTCATCATGTCGTCATTCTCACCTCTGACAACCAGTCATACACCCAACATACAAATGATAAAATATTTAGGATGATAAATATATCCACTTGTATGCATGCATGAATAACAGCCATACAGACTATATATACGTACATGCATACATAACGTGACCATACAGACTACCCATAAATACATGCATACATGACGCAGCCATGCAGACTGTGCATATGTACATGCATACATAATAGTTTCTCAATTATTAGCAATTGCTTTGCACAACATATGGCTCAGCAATGGGGATCCATCAATGTTCAACCAGGGAGAGCCCGGTCAATCTACCGGCAGAATGAACCTGAGAATTGACTTGCCTTCGTCCTTTACTGGTGACGGGAGCTAAAGTTTCCTCTGCTGGGTGAGGCAACTGGAAGTGGCTGTTAAGGCATCGTCAGGTTGTAGCCATGATTATTATGGCGAATTATTGAGGCTTCTCCCCACTTGTTTGACTGGGGCAGCTTTTCTGCTATGGGACCGTCTACCCGATATGGTGCAATCATTATGTGATGGTTAAACAGAAGCTTAAGCAGGCTTTTGGACAAAAACATGGAGTGCTTCAGAGGTTCTCTTTCTGCTCTCTTTTGAAGCAGATCCGTTTAACAATAGCGTGACTGCATGGAAGCAAAAATATCTGATTATATAAAACATTTAGAATGAGGGATGTGAGTCGATTACTACCAATTATATAATTGCTATCAATCAATCACAGTAATTAAAAAAGTAGTGATATTGAGACATAACATATCAGACGGCCACAGCCATTTCTCCATTCACAACTGTCAAAGACTGGCAGTTGGTGCATGTCCATAAAACCACGAATGGTCGCATCCACAACACTCTCATCATCTTTGTCTGCAACATCATGCATCAAGTCTCGCAAGTTGTCATGAATGTAGATCTCCTCTTTCAGCTGATGCCCTCAACAGCTCTTTGGACCATTGCCGGCGGTGGTGGTTTTGGGGGGGAACGTCACAATCGCTTTCACAATGACATTTTTTAGCCATAGTTTATACACTAATAAAGAATTAATAAGGCAGTAAAAAAGCACTAATAAAACACTATAAGGAAATAAACTGAATTGTACTGGAGAGTCACCATTGGAACATGAGCTGGACCAACTTCTGCATTTCACATTTCGTTTTTTAAATTGGAAATCATTTCTCAACTTGGGGAAATTGCAAAAAAGTTTAAACAGTGGCTCAGATTAACACTGAACACATCACCTATTGTTCGAGAAGCACTGGGAACAGCAAGAAGGACACATCTGAAGAGAAAATGTTTCTGGCTGGGTTTATAATGACGGTGCTCCTCCTCTCAGGTAAGACACAGGCTTTGGTGAAAATGCAATACAGCTAATATCCTTCAGCTCTGTATTATGTTGCTTACTGTTCCCATTCATGGCAGATTCGGTCACTGCAGATCTGTGTTCATGCCCAGGCCTCTGAGGTTGTGAGTGACCTGCTTGCCATGTTTCTCTCGCAGGTGTCAGTGTAAAGTCAGCTGCTGTAAACTCCCGGGAGGGAGATGATGTTACTCTGCTGTGTCCCAATGTGGTTTATCCTGACTGCTCCACCACTACATGGATATATTCCCCCTTACAAAGTAAAATAAGCATTGTACTGATTGATCATGGAAAAATCAAAGACTCGCACCTAAATAGGAAACTGAGGCTGCAAACAGGCTGTTCTCTGCAAATTAATAATGTCAGCACTGTAGATGCTGGGATCTATACATGTCAGCAGTTTGTTACCATCTTTAAGCATGGAGATGATGCCGAAGTTTATCTCTCTGTTCTTACCAGTAAGTTTGCTTTTTCCCTGAGAAATCTCGTTACTGCTACTGTTTTACAAGTTTATCTCTCTGTTCTTACCAGTAAGTTTGCTTTTTCCCTGAGAAATCTCGTTACTGCTACTGTTTTACATCTTTATACTTCCTCCACACAAGCAGCTGTACATCCGTTCGGGTATTTAATGATGCAATAAGGATATATGCCTGTGTGTTCTTTGTGTTTTTCCTGAATTATGTAATTTCTAGTCACAAGACCGCAGAGAGCAAAATTTGTGAAGAGCAGTAAGGGAGAACGGCTGGGTGTGTCACTCATTGGTACAGCAGCAATATAATATAGTATCACAATAAAAGGCACCAAATTACAAGTGCAGCTCAACTGAAATATTATTTTCAGTTTAAGATATAGAAACAAAGCCAGAGAAATTTGTGAGATGGACATGATGATGAGATAGAGCAATTCCTCTGTATATGTAACTTTCATGTTCTCTTCTCAAGTTGCTCCAGTTCCAGGGCTGGAGGCTAGCAGGGCACTGCAGTGTCTCCTGTACACCTATGAAGGTCCTGGACAGTGTGATCGCCCCCCATTTAACACTGTGACTCTGCGGTGGGTTAGTGACACAGACCCCCCGGGGCAGAGAGATCCCAGCTCTCAGACACACACAGACCGCTGTAACTCCACTCTGCCGATTAACCACCTGGGGACAGAGAAGGACCAGACGAAATGGCAATGTCAGCTGCTGGATAAGGGGAAGGTGATGCTCACATACAACTACACATCTGGTAGGAAATCATACAAAAAATATTACATGTGAAATGTAATATTTAGGCCTGTATAATAACTTTATGCCATATTTAATTGCACAGTATAAATACATCCAGTATTTTGGACTGGTTATTTTGAGGAAAATGTACATGTGCCTTTTGGTAATATGATAAACATAATTGATGCACAATGAGGTGTTGAGAGGAAAAATAAAGAGCTTCTTATTATTCTGTTTATAATAAAGACATTCTTACCCATGCCATCCCAGCCAGCGCGTGCCCCTGCTTGCCGTCCTCGGCAGCCAGGGACAGGCTCCGGATCCTACACAGTATGAGAAGATGGATGAAATTGTTCAGCTAAACTGCTAACAGTGAATTTTTGTCTCTTATCTGACTGACAGACAGCTCAGGCTACAGCCAGATGGCTGCTATAAACATAGGTATGGTGAGGTAGCCATCCGGACATTTCTCTTTATAAACAATTATCTGTACATTACAAAAATTCTTCAACTGATACTTTACAGTAAATTATAGTATAACAATATCACAGTATCAGCTATTAAAAGGTAATAAGTTGTACAATTCATAAAAAATATATGTATATGTATATGCAGGAGGGTGAAAACAAGTCCCCCCTTTTCTCCCAGAGCTTCCAGTGAGATTGACAGTCTTCTTCCTGGCCCTAATCACACCCCCCATCATTGGTGCCGCCCATTACATGAGGAGGAGGAAGATGCTTCCAGAAGGTGAGGAGTGTCTCCCTCCACAAGCGAGACACCGCGAGATGAAGGTTAAATCTGTGCTGCCTGTTCGTTGCAGCTACAACGCGACATTAAATTGCATTGATATGTGCAATGGTGTTTGATGCAGAATACTGTTGTATTTCAAATTATTATGTGTTGCCATAGACTTTACTGTGCAAAAAAACAATTATATTTTTGTTTTTCTCCACAGGGAAAGAGTATGAAAACACTAGGACAACAACATCTGCTTTATAGCAGTGCATTATGTTCACCTATATGTTCATTATAATTGCTGGCTTCTGCATTAATGTTTATGATTATCCAGCATGTTTTACTGTTCAGGACTTATGCTTGACTACAGTTTGTGGGGCACCACTCAGGCATCTAAAGAAACGTAAGCATTTCAGGATGGAAGGGCCTCATGCCAAAAGCTCCAAGTTTATATTAGATCAGGTTATGAAATACGGACGCACAAAGCATGGGATTTAAGTATGAATTTCAATAGTTTCAGTACAAATCAAAACAAATGAATGATGCATCCACCCAATGGATGGCAGTTCTGTTGTGTGGTCAGGCATTGGACTGTTTCTCTTTCTATTTTATTTATACTACTTCTCTTTTTTATATTTTATATGTATATGTTTGAGCACTGACCTAAGGAGATGCTTTTCATCTCATTGTATATGTAAAAATGTATAATGACAATAAAAGGCATTCTATTCTATTCTATCTCTTTTGTATATATCAGGTGTGTCCCTGCCAAGTAATCAGATCTCCACAGTTTATATTATGAAAATTAAATGATCCAGTATTCTTACACATTTCTTACATGAATTAGAATTTATTCTATCATAAAGGACTCTACAGTGTACAATGTTATTCATATCTTTAATAAAGTTTTCCAAGAGTAATACTCATTTACCTTCATGGACTCAATAATAATAACATATATAATGAAATACTGATGTTAACCAGGGCTGTGCAGAGACCTTCAGAGGGGCAAGATGTTAGAGTATCAACTACAGCGTAACCTGCCAGAGCACAGCGACGAACATTCAAAGAGATTGGAAAATGGAAACACAACAAACCACATGAAACACCATAGGAGAGTTTGGCATTAATGCATTGTTGTAATTTTTATCTGAAGATTACTCCCAGAGCTGAAGACTCCTTTCAGGCTGCTAAAGGACATGATCAGCTGGTGTACTCAGACTGTTTCTCGTCAGTGTCTGCTGGGGCTGTAAGCAGGCAAAAATGCAAAGCAGAAGGCATGCTGGGCACAGAGCAGTCCCAGGTAAGTTAGGGAAGTCTGTGAATGTGAAAGGCTGGTCAGTTATATGGATCTGTACTGTATGTAATACATAATGAAGCAAAAATAAAACAAAATTATATATTTTAGCTGTAGTTTATTAAAATACACACACAACAACAAAATAAATACTAATAAATAAACTGCAGATATTACATTAAGAAGCAAAAAAAAAAAAATTCGTATGATAAATATAATTATTTGTGTTTAGTTTCTTCAAGTTATTTCTCTCAAATGCAAATATATATGGCCTAAAAAGGCTGACAGATATTGCAACAACAGTGTTAAGGATATTTATCACTAAACACATGCTGTCGAAAAAGCAAAGCAATTATAGAACTAACTCGCCTAAAATGAATGCAGCTGCTTCTGAACGATTTACGGACTACATTAAAACCCTCAGCGTCGCATAGTATGAAATCTGTATTAGGCACTGCATATATTAAAACGACTCAGATTTTACGATTATATACTATAAAGATTTAGAACAATTAAGAAATGCCACGCCGCCCTGTTTTCCAGTGTCCCCATATCTATGAGTGTCCATCCACGGCCATATTATTCTTTGGTAAAATGCCTCTTGATAAGAGCAATGCATAGGCAATAAATCGTCTTGCCAAAAAGTGGAGAAGGGGCAGATGAATGAGCATCTAAAACACCCCCTTTGCGTGTGCATGATGTTGGTAGAAGATAATATGATGTTCATGTAAAAAATCGGTTTCTCAGCGAAAGGTCGGAGTTGGGACTTTTTCCTGTTGTCTCTCGTTTTCACCTCGCAGACAAAAAAATGCAGTTTTAGCGAGATGTCATCTCTAAAATGCACGATATATGCGATCGTGTATATTAGGGGTCCCAAACCATTCGATAATCGGTAAAATCTGCCGACCCAGGGGTGGGATGCTGGCAGTTAAATTTCTGGACCGGGTTGGTTCTGGCACGCGAACGGGTTCTTGGGAACCCAGAGCACTTGTATGTACGGTGGACAAAGATTGTTGTCAATAAAGTTATTCAAACAGACGCATGCGCACTGGCAAAATGACGTCTGCGTGCGTGTGCACGTAATCAAGGTGCAGTTGAACAGCGGGCGAGGTAGCTGAAGGAAATGGGGACGATGAAATTCATGTTGGTGACGGACTAGGCTTACATGAAAGGCGTGATTAAACGGGTTACTCACTTAATAAGTACTTGTTGTCGGGCCGGCTTTATTGTGACCCCCGGAAGCCCGAATTTCGACTTCAAGCATGTACCCCTCTTGGGGAAATTATGGCGGTGGTCATCAGCCTCCCCCGGGTCCTCCGCAGCATTTCGGAATGAGACCTCCGCATTTACGGGGACCGCCGCCTGCCGGAGGGGTGTTCGGGGGCTACAGCGCCCCTGCGCCCGCGGCACCAGCGTCCAACTTCTCCAGCCTCCGGGAGCAGCATCTTCAGCAAATGCAGCAGCTGCAGCAACTGCATCAGAAACAACTTCAGTCAGTGCTGCACAACAACGGGCCGTACGGCAGCAACGCCGCCAGTGGCTCTTGGCAGGGTAGTGGCACTGGTTATTCGGTTTCTGGTTCCAGTGCTCCGTCTTCAGCTTATCAAGGCCAGCAGCCCCCCAGAGGGCCCACATTCCCCGTGCAGCAAGAAGCACAGCCGCCGCCACCTGAGCCGGCGCCCTCGTTAGTGCACCAGAGCGGCTCCAGCACCCCGGGCAATGTGCATGAAAGCACCCCGCAACCGGAACCCGCTGCTTCTGCCCGCTCGGAGAAGGACGAGAAGCCCGATTTCTCCTCTATGACCTTACAGGTGAGAGGCTCTGTTGTCTGACCTGACTTGCATTCTGTCTGAGAAGGATGTTATGGTTATGTATATCAGATCTGGACAGACAGTTTTCGATGGACATATGCTGTCTGAAATCAATCGCCTCTGTTAAGCTTTTATTTTAAAGAACAAAGTATTTGCATTTACAGTTTTAGAAAGCACGAGGAAAACTAATTGGACAGTTTATTAAGATAAGTTCGGCTCATCTTGTTTAAGAACGACCTGTGGTGTGGTTCCTGTCTCCATGAATGGTTTAGCTTCTAGGTTTAGACAACTAAGATAGGTTTAGGTTTAAGCTAGGTTTGCTTGTGTCTTGTGAGCATCCATTATTAACAAGTTATTTCTGAAACGTTTCACAATAAGGAGCAGCAGCAGTACTGGTACAAGCAGCACCTTCAGAATCTGCAGAGGCTGAAGTCTGAAAAGGCCAAACAGAACCAGAACAATGGTGAAAGTCAGCAGCAGACACCCAAAAATCAGGGCTCTGTTGCCCCTCCACCACCGGTGGAGCCTCCAAAAAGCACACCCCCTCCACCCCCTCCCAAAGAGGAGCCCCCACCACCTCCTCCACCCGAGGACTCCAAGGTAAGGAGAGATATCTCTGCAATTTGTGCTCATGACTTGAATTGAGTCATGTCTCAATGCAGACTTTTTTTTTAGCTAAATGCAGTTATTCTGCTTGTGTGTGTTTCCTGTACTTAAATTTAGTAGAAATCCTTTGGTTGGTTTAATCATGGTAACGTTTTAGTTTAAAAGGGGTCATTTCAGAACCTCCTCCAGTTGGGCATAATAAATGTCAGTGTGTTGTTCCTTTTTCTAGTTACCAGGTATAGTTTTCACCTTGGAGACCTTGGCAGGTTTCACATTGTTCAGACCATAAGCCGACATTCAGCCCGTGTCCCCTGTGTGGTGCGTGCACAGCCCGTGTCCCCTGTGTGGTGCGTGCACAGCCCGTGTCCCCTGTGTGGTGCGTGCACAGCCCGTGTCCCCTGTGTGGTGCGCGCACAGCCCGTGTCCCCTGTCCCCCTCCTCAAATTATTCCATACATCATGTTATTTATTTACACCCTGTGAGGTAAATCCCGGAGTAAACAGGAATTCTTGTAGTTAACATTATGTTGTGACACTTTTTTTTCCACCATCATTTCCACATTGTAAGACCCTTCTGGCGATAAATCATATTTTATTAGACACTTCTGCCTGTCGACATTAGGCAGTGATCCAGTGCTAAACGATGTTTTTAGTAATGTCACGAAGAAGGGTTTTAGTTTTCATTGCAAATACATTTTAATGCATAGCTTGTAGTATTAATTTTATGTATTTAATTTTTTAAAGCTTTTTTTATTTTTTTAATCTTCATTTTTACTGCTTCTCTCTGTTCATTTGTTTATTTACCCATTTATATATTAGTTCTCTTGTTTCCAACCACACATCCTAGGTCGATGTAACAGGCCACACACAGTCTTCGTCTTATCGGCTACTCTCTCTCTCCAGTGTTGGTGTATTATTTTAAAATATATTTAATTATTATTTAATTAGTGTTTTTTGAAGTCTACTTAAAAATACAGTTTAAAGTGTCACTGCCACTTCAGACCTTTTAGTTTTAAGCATTTTAACCATGCTTATGGTAGCTAATAGCTAAAATTGTTTGCTGACATCAGGGCAGCTGAGGTGCAGTGATTCTTCTGACGTCTGAGCACCAGAGGGCAAATATTTCAGTTAACAGCTCAGCTATTTAACTGGCACCGAAATCTGCGTTACAGTAAGGTCCGGTCCAACCTTTGTTTAAACATTGTGGAAATGAGCCTCAAAAACCAGAAAAAATGCATATTAGCCTTAGATCGACCCAAAAGTTTTACAGATTTGATATCAAATTGGACAATTTAAAAAAAAAAAAAAGATTAATCGAGAAAACAACATTTTTGTGCACCCTAACTATCTGTGACCAGTTTTAGCCATAACCAGCTCACAGCCACAATTTGTATACTGTTTCTTATTTTAGGTTCTGTCCATGTCAAGAACTGAATTAATTCATTTCATTGTATGTACCAGACCGTAAATGATGTGCAGAACAGTACATGACAAATACATATACTGCAGCAGCCCTAGTCTGTTTGCTCAACTTGTAGAAGCATCACCAGCTTATTTATTGCATTAGAGGTAGATAGATACTATTTGACTGTTGTCTAGTCACACATCTGTGGACCCTTGAGCGAGGCCCTTAACCCCCATCTCTGGGGGTGCTGCATGCTGGCTAGGGATGCACCGATCCACATTTTTTCACTTCCGATCCGATTCCGATACCTGAATTTGGATATCTGCCGATACCGA
>JAODJU010000039.1:243973-260330 GCA_026776725.1 Gnathonemus echidnorhynchus | reverse complement strand
TCCAATCCCAACTCCAGTTCCATTTCCTGATTTGGATTGGAATTGATGAATGCATTCCGGAATGGCCCCAACCCTGTTACTAATTGATATGAGCCTTTTCAGCATTTATTCAGAAGTCCGTTTCTTTGTACAAATTAGTAAAATCTTGGTTATTCCACATAGGGAATGCACATGCATTTCAGTTTTTTTGCTTTTAAGTGTATTTTACATGTTATATTGTCCTACATTCCTCCAAATATATTTCTATATATATATTTTATTTCAGCTGGTGTCGTCTTTCTTGCAGGTTGCTGACTGAAAATGAGCCCCCCCCCCCGCAAACACTGAAAATGACCATGTACTGCAATACCCTTGTAAATTTTGTCCCCGGATATCCCAAGTAGATATTCTTCAGTCTGCTTTCCCTGACACACCCAATTTCACAGTTTAAAATGACAGTAATGCCAGTGGTCTCATTAGGCGGTGAATTAGTGCTTTTCATTTTGTACTTGATGTACTGTATGTACACCACTGAGTACTGTTGCCTGTTTTAACATAAAACAATAAATGTCTGAAACCCCCTTCAGGAGCAGCTTGTGGGCGATCGTGTGGCTTCGTATATTTTCTTAGTGCGAACTTCAGGTTTCTCTCCATGTGAAACTTATAAAAACAGAATAAAGTCTTTGTGTGGTGAACAAAAATGCAACATCATCATATGCATCGAAAATACTAAAATTGTGGGGAAAAAAGTGAAATCTCATGGTTTTACTTGCCATTTCTCAGAATATAAAACAATCATGGTAGAAATGAAATTTCTTAAATTCACTTACTAATGCACATAGATGACATATTTAATAGAAATGTATCAGTTTGGTTTTATTTACTTTTGTCAGAAAGTAAAGTTCACAAAATGAACGCTTTGTACTGTGAAAGGCAGCTTGTGGTTCTGATGACCGGTCTGGACCAAAACAAGGTACCTCTGTGTTTGATCAACTCTGACCTCAATCCTGACCATGAATTTCATCAGGTGGTGTGAGGAAAGAGGCTTACGGGGGTTTGGATTCTGAGACGCTGGTGCTGGCCTGTGACATTAAGACATGGTCTGCCTTGAATATGAACATGAAATGTTACTACAGAGGCTCATCGTTTACAGATCATATACTCTATACTTTCATGTTATACAGGGTAATTAAACGGTTGCAGTTTTTAATGTTTCAACTGAAATCATGCACGTCAGTTGCATCTGTGTGTTAAATTCAGCAACTGGAAAATAAACTTTAATGGCTAAACACAACTTAGGATATGGTAAAATAGTTCTATTTCAGTAAAATTTAAGGCTTTAAAATAAATTAGGATAAACCAATTAAAATTTTATCATTCTAATCTTTTAATCTATGTACTTATCTTTCAGTACATTTAATTTCATATTGGATGTAATTTATAAATCGACTAGCATGAGTTACACATTTCATTTTTTTTTTTTTGCCTTACACATCCCTAACATGTACAAGCCTATACCTTGAGGATAAAATCATAAACATTTCAACCAACTAAATATTGTCACTGAATGATTGTTGGTTTTTGAATCCACAAAATGTAAATTGTCAAAATTCTGCGTCATGAAAAGTCTAAGGTGTGCTTCAGTGACCTGATCCAGCTGTGGGCAGGAAATGGCAGCACTGTGGCTTTATATATACAGTACTGTGTAAAAGTCCTAGGCAGTCAAAGAAAATGTTTGCTTGTCTTGGTAGTACGTGTATATTTGCTCAGGGGAAAAAAACAATTTAACATTATGACATAGGCAAATTAACAGTGACATGATAAAAATGATCAAGAATTTCATCTGTTCTCCCAAAAGTTATTGATGTCTTGCTGGATGGCTAGATGAACATCGCTTCAGTTCCCTAACCTCTCCTCAGAGGAACCTCAGCCATTCTGTGTATTTATTAAGTTTCACCACCAGCTCATTCAATTTATTTAATTAGTCAAGAAAAGTCAATATGATACTGATTAGTCAAACAAAGTGGGGTAGTGGTTGAGTCAAAAAATGTATTGGATGGATGCTGCAAATACTGTGGTAATTTTAGGAGATGTTTTGAAATGGCTGACACACTTTGACAGATATGTCAGTTTTACACCAACACGGAGATCATTTAAACATTTTCTCTGACTGCTTAAGACTTTTGCACAGTACTGTATGCTAAATCAATATCTAAGCACAGGCGAATGATTTAAAATAATCCGGCACATCTCCATCCAGTTTGCAGATGACTTTGTAGATTGTTTTCTTCCATGAAGGGTCTGTATCTTTAGCCTGTAAAATGGCATTGAAAAATTCTTTCAGTGTGACTTCAGCAACTTCTAGAAATCTCTCAGGAACCTGTGTTGAAAAGACAGAAAATGCGGTAAATGACGACATCGGCGCAGGTGGGGTGTGCCTCACATCATTAGGCTTTGAAGGGAAGATCAGCTTCCAGCTTGTCTCTACAAACAAGCTTCACCCTGTGCTTTTTGATGTTCCTTTGGGTGGAATCGGCAGCCATACTTTTGGAGTCCTGATCTTTTTCTCTGAGAAACAGAGCCTGCTCATGAACAGCGCTGGGAAGGTTTCTTGAAATGTGATAAGTTACGGATTAGTAGTTACCCTGTTAAAATTGTAATAAGCAACCTTTGATGATTTCATCAGATAGTAACCTATTAAACTTGATTACCAAGGATTGAATCGGGGCAATAAAGCCGAAAAGTCCCAATGGCTCATTTCACTTTTTAAATATCTGCAGTTCATAAGTAGGATTAGATACCTGCAGAGAAATGGGAATTTCTCTGGGAAGATGATCAGTGTCTTTGGACAGAAAAGAGTCGAGGACATTCTGTGTTCTGGGTTTATATCTGTGACATGGTTTGTTTCTTGTCATTCTTCCTTATTTACAAAAGTTAAGTTTCTGTTTCTACTATTTTCATAGATGGGGGGGGGGGGAAGCAGATTCTTAACTGCTACATTTATGTCTGCATACATGCCGTGTGCTTCGCTGTCTTATGTACGATCAGTTAACACGAACATACAAAGGGTGCATATCCGACCAACCTGGAAGTCATTGGCTTTATTGTAGTGCGTGTTGAGGGCTCGGAACAGCTCGGAGTCCCGGGTGACAGACAGGTCCCTCGTGCTGCCAGACCCATCCAAGATGGCCTGGCGGGCAAACTTCTCCATTTGGATATAGTAAAATTCACGGAAATTGCTAAACCACTTGATGAGCTGGGAGGTAATGCAGCGATTAAACTGAGGAAATGAAGAAGCATGCTCAGGTCAGTATGAAATTACCTGCTGAAACATTTTACGGAAAATCCTGACGCCCCTGCCTGTTACACAGCCTTCCATGACATTTGCAATTTATTTTTCTGACCGAAAAGGTAAAAATAAAATTGTTAATACTGTCTAATCTCTGGCTTGAGATTTAATATGTTTTATTTCATGTTGTGATTAATGCACAAGGATTTCTTGCTAAAGGCACAGCTTACACTGGCTCTTACGGATTGTGATATTTTTCACCTTAAGATTGCAATTTAACTACAAGCTTTCCAAATTAACGTTAGAGTACAGTAAAGCTCAATGTCTTGGGAGTCTAGTCTAATTTACTATTTTGCAATAAAGTCCAACCAAATACAAGTCTTGGCTTTCCGGTGTAGAAGTGTTCCTGGGGACAGCCTCATTAGCGTTAAAGGCCATTTTGCTAACCATTTGCATGTTTTTCTACTTTTTGTTTGGTGAATGATGAGTAAAAAGAGCAGAAGGCAGGACATGTTTGACCTGGTCCTTGATTAACTTTTCACTAGGAACCCAGGCTTTCAAACTGAAAGGGCCAAGTGGGCAGGGTCATGCACTGTGATTGACTGACTACGTATTTTTATCACAGAGGGGAAAAGTATGACTGCTTACCTTCACATCAGGGAAGAAAGATTTCAGCGCACTGGAGCTGGGGTAGCGAGTGTAGAAGAACATTAACTTCGCCTTTTTCAGATGGTTGGGGGTTAAACCTTCCTGAATGTTCCAAAGTTAAGGACTGTAGTTTTATATTTTAAAACGTGACCTTTTGGATTAAACACAGTCCAATAAATTGTAGTAAGATTGTATATGGCCTTTTGCAGGTCTGAACAATTCAGTATTTTCGGTTCAATTCCAGCCAGTTGATCATTTCTACCTGAATAGGACTCTTGAATCAATTATGCCAATTAATCAAATGGGTGCTGGAACACAACAAATACCGAGTCCTTCTGGGACTTATCAAGCCCGAAGTGAAGGAAGAATTATTTGCAATGCGGCTTCCAAGAATTAAAACTTGCATCAAACCCATGGTCGCTCATTTGAGGAATACAGCATGAAGAGAGAGTCTGAGTTTCTAATTAAAAACACAATAGATGGACAGTGAATTCACAAAGGATTCAGCAGTAAATAATAAGACTCCTATTTGCAAAATAGCTTTTGAAATGACTTAAGGGATTTTAATTAGAGACTTGATGTTTCTGCATGCAGGCTAATGTGCGCTGGCACCAATTTATACTGTCGTCTTCCACGAGGAAGCATCCTCTGCACTATCTTGTTGGATTTATACACTCACCCACACATCTTTATATTCATTTCTATAGGGAAAAACCCTAATCCTGAATATAATAATTAATCCTAATTAATAATCCTACAAACCTTAACCATAAGTAACTAAATACAAATCTTTTGACATCTTTAGTTTTTTGATTGCAGTCATAGATTATTTATTAAATGGAATTTCCCCTTGTGGGGACTGAAAAAAATGGTTCCCATAACGTCAAAATGACAGGTTTTTATCATTTGCCGGGTACATTTGGTTCCCACAGTATAATATACACATAACACACACACATACATATCACCTGCATAAAAACATAACATTTACCACCGTTTTCAATGCTACTTTTTTTTTTTAAAAGGATGTTCCTCAAGGTCCCTACTGACAGAGGGTTTCCTTCCATCTGTAGCTGTACGTTTTCAAATGTATCCTGTATGGATTTGAAATTGTTACCTAATATACAAACTATGTAGCTGGAGTTTGTTTATAAAGGTCCTTATCAGATGCCCTGAGTTCATTTGCCTTTGACATTCCTCGAATCATTGTGCTCTAATTATATAGGCTGCTGTAGTTTTCTTTGGACTTACCAAGATCAAAGGCATCATTCTCCTTGAGGTCTGTATCCTTGATATTGCACCAGACCTCACCTAGTCATCAAGGCCTGGGAGGAAATTGGTGTAATCTTTCTGGTTTACCTTTGTTAACAAAGGCACTATTTGATCAAAACAAACCCATAGAGATCTCAGCACACCATTGTTAGTCAATATAAAACAGCAAAACAGTGCATAAATGCAATATTAATATTGAATTTTGTTTTCAAAATCATTGCCTGTTTCATTTATAGTAGTATGTGTTTATATGACAGTGGCTGAACAGAAGACTTGCATAGTTGGTTTGATATTTTCTAAAACATTAAACTATGGCCCACTTTACTCACTGAGTATGAACCCTGACTGCTCGCTGAATCTCAGAAACTAAACCATTAATATAAACCTGAAAACACACTTTGTTTTCAAACAAACTGCCAAGCATTATTAAAAACCCATAATCAGAATGAGGAATAATTTGACCTTGGTGTCTTTAAAGGATATGTTGAGTGACAGATATGGGTTCCTCTCCACCATACCCTGCAGATTTCCATGCTCCAACTTCACCTGAGAGAAGCAAGCAGCCTCCATCCTCTCCTGCCCCAGAGATGCTGGTTGGGTCTCCGTGGCTTCAGTGTGTATGTGACTGGAGCTCAGTTTGGAACATGCTTTGGAAGAAGACCAGGGTAAGTCCAGAATTTGCAGAGAGGACGTGTCTGTGGGCAGAATCCTTTGAATGGGAACCCTGAGGTCATCATTGGGCCCATATTTGAGGAGGTTTTCCAGAATCTCATTCTGAAAAGGGACACTCTGTTTGAATTGCAGTGGCAACTGTGTCATATCATGGGGTTGTTTCAACACCTGGTTCATAGAACATGGCCGAACAGAATGTGGCTTGCGAATGACTAGAGGCAGTGCTTCAGTTTGATCTTCTGGATTTTGCATGTCTGCCCCCTTGGTAAACTCCGCTGACTGAGCTGTAATCACATCTGCTCCAAGTGATGGTTCTGAGGAACCACTAAGCTCAGAGTTGCAATCTAACCCTGCAAGCAGTCGTGGGTGTTGGTTAGATATTGCAGAGGAGAAGTTTTTAAAAACTAAATCCACACTTCTGCTTACAGCCCTTGATAGCTCATGTTTAAGCACCTCTAATAGCTCCTGATCCTCCTTATTGTGCATGACCTGAATGTTGCTCTTCGGCACTGTCTGTTTTTGACTCATTCTGACATGCCTGGTTTTCCTTTCAAACTCACTGTCTGGGTCCATCCGGAGTGCACAGTCTGGCCATTCCAAAAACTCCTCCTTCAACAAGGTGTTATGACAATACATGATGTTTGGAAGAACCTCTTCCATCCCATCCTCCTGCTGAGTTTCACTTAGATTGTCAGTTTGGAGGAACCTCTCTTGGAGATGTTTGAGGAGCCTCTGCATGTTCTGTAGCTGCTGCCTAAGACTGTGACGTTCCTCATCCTTAATGCTGCTGGTTCTTCTAGACATACAGCCCCCTTCCAGAGTATGTGACATCTGCATCCACTTTTCTTGCCTTGACCCCTTGACGCTGGTGCCTGATCTCTCCCACTCATGGTATGGTCGTGCCTTGGGTGCTCCTCCCATTCCTCGGATTATGTTCTCTACTCTTGCACGCTTGGCCTGGTGGTGCTCATCGTGTGGTGGGTCATCTTCAGAATCAGCTGCCATGGAATGTTGCTTGGTCAGAGACATACCCTCCTTGAAGGAGCTACAGCTCCAATTCTCTTGGCTGGAGTCTGCAGTGTAGGAGCTGGGCAGAGCAGTCGCAGGTAGGTAGAGGAAGCTTTCCTTCAAAGCCTTTTTGTTTTGGATAGTCGTCCGCAGGAGCTGGGAGATAATGGAGCTATTTGAATAGGATGTCAGAGAGTCCTTATACATTTTTCCATGAAAGCAAGAATGGAGAATCTCTGGTTTGTCCTTCCTCAGGTAAGTATCACTGGAAGAATCCATGCTGCTGCTCATCACATTAATGTTCCTATGAAAATGATGTTAATGTCCATCAAAATGTAATATATCTGAAAATGACAAATATTGCTATCTGTATCAGAATATGTCAATTTTGTTTCAGGGAAAACCTTGAATAAAAGTTTCTTTTCAAATTCACTGTCGCAGTTGTAACTGCCTGAGTATTTTTGGTTGCTAAGACTGGGAAGATAAATACTATTAACTTATATTGATCCAGTGTAGTGTGTGTGCCAGAAAAGGCTTTACAGTATGTACAGTATTTGCTTGAAAATATTTGACAGACAGACTATTAGCACCTTTATTTCCCACTGAATACTAACAGTGGCAACAATTGTAGCATTCAGTATTACAAAGAGAAGACAAATACTAGAATTATGTACTGTTGCTGATTATATGTAGGTAGCGGTGTCATATTGTCATCTTGCTGGTCTATTATACATATTATCTATCTTGTAGTAATTACATATGGAATCCCAAGGCCACCGATCAAACCACTTTACTTGAACTGCTGTTTAGAAAATGTAAAATGATAAAAACTGAATTATAGATATTAATTGTATGGTGAGCAGGTTAAAATGGTACAGTAGTTTATGTGTGCATAAGGCTTGACCTGTCCATCAGCGATCATGTTGCAAGGCTCTGCTCTCACAACAAATGACAGCTGTTTAGTTTAACATGAAAGTGTAATGTTAAGAAAATACTTATTAACCCTTGACCTATAATCTGTGTAGGCCTACTGCCATATTTATGGCTTATTAAAATAAATACGAAAATAAGTGCATATTTTATTAAGTGTATTATCATTAGTTTCTAGATTTATTAAAATTTAATTGGCAATCCGCAGCAGTTTTTGTTGAAAATTGTACAGTTTGAGAATTCACTTTTTATTTTAATAAGACTGAATGGTACTTTAGCGTTAAATAATTCTCAGAACGGATCACGACCGAAAAAAACGGTGACATGCTGAAATCTATCGGTAAAAAAAATATTTCATATGACAAGCAATTGCATACTTTTGTGTCAGCTATTTTGCTCGACAAAGCCAAGTGTTATTTGCAAAAATAAGTAAATACATTTACACACATAATACATAAAGTTGGAACAAATAAAACAAAGTTTTATTTGTGTAATCAAGCTTAATAATATTGGTAATGTGATTTCTGTGCTACGGAAGATATACAGTACTTTTTTAATTTAGTAGTAAGTTTCAAGTATTTTATGAGCAATGCATAACTATTAAATTTTTTAAAGATGTCTACTTTATGTATTTTAAGAAAAACATGTAACATACTTTACATTAATAAAGCCTAAAAAGCGACAGATTTAATAAACATGCATCCAACGACAGAGAAAACGCGACGGTACGGAGAACATGCTGCTCTACCTGTTTGCGGCTGTGAGACGCTCCGCCCGCGCCAGCAGTGACATCGGCCTCCAGCGGACGAAGGTGGCTATTTAGCCGGAGGAAGCCAGCGAAGGCGGAGAGGTGTGGCCAGACACAACAAATCAGTGCTCAGCCAGCTCATTATAATCACCCTTCTCGTGTAAATGCAGAAAGAAGTAAAGTTGTCGTGGTATAATAAGTGGGCTGTGGGTGTAAAGTGACTGATACATTAGGTATCCACAAAATGTTTTGCAGAGAAATTAATAAAATATCTCTACCTTGTTTCACAGGACAACAAAAGAAATAGGCAAGTATATGTAACGACGGGAATTTGCCGACTTCCGGCAGCTTTTAAGAAAATGTTATTTTTCTTAAGGCTAACATATGTGAGAATTACCTCAAGACATGTCCCTCCTGTCAATATTATTTCTTTGTAGTTTACTACTACTGCCTCAGCTGCTTCTACTAAGAACAACAGCAATAAGGACGGATGGATGGATGACATTTTTATTTGTTCAATGAATGGATGAGTGATAGCGATCGGCGCGACTCCCCCACCGCCGTTCGCTTCGCTGCGCCGCCTCCCCCGTTATCCGCCCGCACTGCTCCCTTTCCGTCGCGCTCGTCACTCACCGCGCTGTCCCGCTTCCGTTTTTCGGGTGCTCGCTCGCCGCATTCGGAGAAAGGGGACAGTCTGCTTCCGGACTGTCGGAAGTCTGATTCGTACGGCTGGCCAGACCAGAACCTCAGGGCATCGTGACCCGGGATTCCCCAGCCCAAGTAAAACATACCGCGAATGTGAGCATTTCCACAGCGATAATCTGAATCAGGGGCGCCGCTAAAGATTTTGGGCCCCCTAACCGGACAAATCCAACCCTATGCATCTGCCGTAGCTGCACACCTCCCAACCCGAAACCCAAATGAGCTATTCAAAGGTTTCACTTATTTTTGTTTAACTTTACTTTTCTAATAGGTGTGTAAATGATGTCCCTCAAGGCAATTCAAGTCAGTAATGTTTAGTGGAAGAAGGACTCGATGCATCATAAATAAATTTATCTTACGATTTTACTATTTTGATAACCTAAATTCATACCTTTTTTAATTTCACAGAAAAAAAAATCAAAGTTATTACCATGGGAACTTAATTACACGCTATTAATGTAATACAAAGAAAGTAGGACCTCATCGTTTTTTATTTTGTAAGATTGTTCAAAGGCCAACTGCTGAACTGTACAGCAACTGTACTGGAGCTCAGTTTGGAACATGCTTTGGAAGAAGACCAGGGTAAGTCCAGATTCAAACCCCATAAAGCAGGGGTCTCCGGTCTCTTGTAGGATGAGCAAACATACTAATGCTCATTTTCAATGACATAATCTGTTTTAGCTTGATCCTTGTCACTCACCAGGACTTTAGAGGGAACAGTGAATGTGTAATCATGATCGAATTATAAACCTGTTGTGGGTCACTGCTTTGACTCATTTTACCTTATATTTATGAACAGAAAGACCCATCGCCCCATGACCCGATATTACATATTGTTGCAGTGTTCGGTGTTTTTGTCCAGGCGCACGTTGAGCTCTTGTTATATATCGTTGTATGTTGCAGCCGCTGATGACCATAAAGTACCTTGTACCTCAAACATACTTTTGTACATTTGAAATGACATATTCTGTTTTAGCCTGATGCTTATTGTCATCCACCAGGATTGTATGAATCGTCATCCACCAGCACTGAATATCTCAATGACTTTATTTCCTTTGATCAGTCTGTCTTTTCCCCCCAGTACTATAGTCCTGAGTAATACCTAGGACTGCACGATACCGCATCATATTTGAAATATTTGCACTTAATATTATGTGATATATAAAACAGAAAATGAGATGAAATTTACCAGATGTAATCCAAAAAAGCCAAACAGAACTTGCTATTATCTACCAGGAGGGTGTCAGATAAGTTGGGGGTGTGGATGCAGGATGGCACACAGTGCCAACAATGCGATGTCATTGCAACGTTTTCAATGAAGAGTATAAAAATGTGCTGGGTTGCTCACGTTTGGGTGCTATATGAGTGTTTACTTATAGCCGCAATTTCATAAGAAGATTGCTAAATAAACGCCCATCATCTAAAACCCTAGTGTTGATTGTACATGCGCATATATTGCAATTATTTTACAATGTGCCTTCGAGCAGCCATAGTAACATCTATTGGCTCACAGAATTGCATTTACCTGTTACTTTAAAAAACATGTTTTGTGTGCATGTGTGTTCACACACCTTAAATTATGTATAACTAAAATTCATGCTGAATAAGGTATTTGTGTTGCTGTTTTTAGGGGAGATGCATGTTGGACTGACAGACTGAATCTGGTGAGTGAATTCAGCTGCCAATCTAGCATGTGACACAGAACTCTCAGCCAATCTTATTAACATATATTTATGATTTAACTACCTAGAAGAAGAGAAACTGTGTGGTCACCTGCTGTCCACCTGGACGCAGCCTAATACCACTGCACTGGAGAGATTTGTTTAGGGGCGTTAGCCACCTTGTAAACCTGTACAAAGAGGGTCTCTCAGGCCCATTCTCAAACTCAAGAGTCAAAAACATAAGTGTCTTCAAGGTTGTTAACCCTCAATTTTGGACAGGGAGGACAAGGAGGGTCACGAATAAGGCTAGAGTGACCTCTCACACACATCTGTGTTCTGGGTCCAAGAAGCACTTTCTAACATGACCTAATTTTAATGAAACATGGTTAGTCACAAAGTGAATCTGGTCGTTAATAAATCCTCAAGTCAGAACTGATTATTCCTCAGATTATAAGTATGGGATTACACATATGGACTCCGTCTCTCCCATCTGAATGAACTGGAAGGCTTTGTTTTGCAACGAATATCAATGAGTTGATCAGCAATTCATGGTAGAGCAGCATCCAGAAGATGATAATGCCCCAGAAGGACCTGAGGGCATTAAAGCTTCTGAGAGGTTAAATACGCCTCGCAACAGGCCACTCAAGCAGGCAGCGCCGTCCACTTCTGAAATAAATGTTTTGATAATTAACTGTTGCTATTAGCTGATAATACTGCCGCTCTTCTTGCTGAAGGCCTTTCAGCTGGTTAGCAGTCCGCCTACCTGGCCCTAACCCTAACCCCTTCCCAGGGTGAAGTCTCCCCTTCCCAGGGTAATATGCTTCCTGCTCCCATTCCAAGCCCTGCCCGGCTGTGCCCTTCAGTCTGCTCTCTAACTTATTTACACGGCGGACGCCGGTCATTGTAAAGCTCGTGTGGCTCAGCATTGTGGCATATGCTGCACGTTAGTGGGTAACGACCTGTTTTTTTATTGTCCTGAGCGGCTCTCTTGCTGCAGCACTGGGAGGTGCCATGGCTGAGGACACACGCATGGGTTCATGGGGCAGTGGTGGCCTAATGGTTAGGGAAGTGCACTTGTGATTGAAACGTCGCTGGTTCAAATCCCTGACCAGTAAATCCTCACCCTAGGTGCTGCATTAGTTGCCCCCTGGTATTTCACAATGCTGCATATGGGTTAAATGGATTGGACACAATTCACTGTTGTGCATTGTGAGCTGCATGGGGTGTGTCAGCAATGATAACATAGGTCTACAAAAAATGTTTTTTTTTGTTTTTTTTTCAGTTGCCAAGGTTTTTTGAATGTATTTAGGGTATTTTGAGGGTGCTGAATTCAAAAATCCCATTTCTTTTGCTGAATTGATTCTAGTTTTTGAGATAATGGACATCCATGAAAATAATGCATTCCCCCAATGCAACTTGTGTGTGATAACAAATGCAATAGCTTTTGGTCTGTCTTCTGACTCTTTAATGGAATATCCCAAATAATTTCAATTTGTAGGCCTACAATGCTATAAAAGCGACTTTTTAAAGCCAAAAATCAACTGTGAATTTGCAGTGGAAAGAAGCTGGCTACTGTATGTTTGTCAATCCAGTCTTGGTTTATTCCCAAAAAGTTCTGTCTTAATAAGTATATAAATACATGTAAAAATTATGACTTCATCCAGAAGAGCCTGCATCAACAATCCTGATGTATTCTGCTACATCTGTGGAGAGTACATGTTGTGATGAACTACTTGGGTAATCACAGAGCAGACTATTATGAAGAATTGGTGCAAGATATGCTTGCTAACTTCAGAAATTTGGGAGTTAATATGAGCATAAAGATGCACTCCATAGCCATTTAAACAGGTTTCCAGATAATCTTGGAGACTTCAGCGAGGAACAAGGCGAGTGGTTCCACCAGGGTATGAAGGTGATGGAGGAGAGATATCAAGGCAGATGGACATACACATGATGGCAGACTGCTGGTGGAGTCTCATTTACATAAATAACAATTATTAACTAATTAATATTGTATTAATCAAATCATACATAACTTTTTCCTGTCAGTTAGATATTTTCAATTTCTTTTTTGTATAATGCTAGACTGTTTACTTACTAGTTGTAACTAAAATAAAAATATTTGGGTTTCTATGTTGAATGTCGGGCTTACATGGGGTTCGGGGTCGAGTTTTATGGTGGACGTCGAGCTCAGATGGAGTTCGGGGTTTTTTATGTGATTTTTCTTTTATGTGCAAATTGCTTTCTGCATTTGATGGGTTCCCTGTTTGCACTTTCCATACCAACCCCTCCTTTCTTTCTCCTCTACCAGCTACCTAGCCAGTAGTTCACTAGCAATGGAAGAAATACCACAAAAGCATGCAAATGCCTCCATATATGTGTATGACTAATAGTTTCGAGTCAGGTTTGGGTTTGACATTTTCTAGTACTATTCTGCCTGGGTCGTGTTTGGTCTCACGGTCTCTGGCATGAGCCAAACCCGGGCTTTAATTTCAGCCCTGTACAGAACCGTCAGAACACTAACAGCAACACCTTGCCGCCCCTTTCCTCTGGCATCTGGGGCCCACAGGAACCCTGAAATTTTGCAGCCCACTGTTCTTTCAGACTTTGCTGTGGGGGCCTTCTCATAATACAGAACGGGAAAAAGGAAGGAAAGAATTGAAATGAAAGCCAGATGACAACGGAGGAGAGGAACCAAAATCTCCCAAGTAAGGAGAAAAAAAAACTCTGGGGGTCCAAAGTCAATTGGCTCCCCACCCCCCTGGGCCATACTAACATTATTGTTACACCAAGTCCCTGTCCTAAATATGAGGACTTGGAGCGCAGAATTGGAATTAGGCTTATAGAGATTTACAATTTAATGCAAATTGGCTTCAGTGAGCTTGTGGTCAAGGTTTGCCTTTTTGCCAGTGGGCCGTTACGTCTTCACCAGCCGGCTGATCAGCATTGCCAAACCAAGCGGCGATGGCAAGAAGCCAGGGATAATCCTGTGACCCCCCCCCATCTCTCCCTGCGTCTCTGTCTGTCCAAGACTTTGAATAACGCTGGGGTGGGTGGGGGCGAGGTGCCATCTTCGCCCCGAATGCCCGCTCAAGTGTGCACAGCTGCTCTGGCCTCCTTCACCACTGCGTTTACTTTGATAATCACGGGGCACAATGGCCCCTAATGTGCATCTTTGTTTCACTGCCCGCACCTACACAGTGTCGGAACAATGCCGCTGAGAGGAAAAACATAGGGTTCATTATGGGCACAGGAACTCAGCTCAGTCAGATTACCATAAGAATGGAGCAAGCTTCAATGGGCATGAATAGGGTGGGCAATGACGTGGGGGGGGGCTCATTTATTTATTTACTTTTATTGCCACTCAAGATTCCATTAGCAGGACGGAGATAATTTTAATGTGTTGTATGTGCAGCAGAGAGGTGCATAGATATCTGTGGGTTTCTTTTTTTTTCCTCAAAATTGTTTCCTTAATATTTGGCACAAGATGTGAATATCCCATCAGAGCCTGTAAACGAGGAGGCCTTTATGGCTTTGTGTAGAGCCAGATGAAAGCTATGAGAATTGTAATGGATAGTTTGCAGAAGATGCCTATTTGTTTTCATTAGACTCTTCAGAGGGGTAATTTACCTAAATTATTCCATCATTGTTTCTGTCTGGCTGGATCAGCGGGCACTGGTGCTCGTGCCTGGATGCACAGGGGTTAAGGGTGTTCCTGCACGCCTTTCTCTCAATAGCTGCTTGTAGGACGTTGTCGGTCTTTACTATTCTGGCGGGGGGGACACTGAAGGCGCCCTTGATTAGAGAGGGCTTGGGCCCCTTGCTCTCATCGTATCCACTGCCTGCTGTATAATGGTGAACACAAACACTACACTTATGAAGGGGATGCAATTTCAGTCGAATTCAGAAAACTCCAGCAATCATTTAATTTGTGACAATAAAGAGGCCCACCTCAATAGAAGCCTATGACTTCAACAGTATAAGAATCATTTAAATGACTAAAATGCATTTGCCTTAATGCAGCACCTAGATGCTGGTAAATCTTAATCATGAAGTTTATGGCTGCATTGCCACAAGTGCATACGATGAACTGATGCTGGAGACATAAAATTGTTTCACACATGATACATAATAATTATTTTTGTTTTATTAGTTTAACATTTAAAATTCAGCCAAGTTCCATTTTACCTTTTCAAATATTTTGTCTTATAAATAATTGTAATACCCCGCGACCCAGTAGGATAAGCGGCTTGGAAAATGGATGGATGGATGGATAATTGTAATACAGTATATTAATATTTAGTTTCACCGTTACATTTTATCTGCAATTATCAGTTGGAATGAGGCGATACTCAATGAACAAACTGAAATAAATTTTGTGGTCTTTGAACTTTGATTTTTCACATGACTTTCCAACTGGAAATGGAACGTATCAATGAGTTAAAAGCGCTCGGTCCAAACCTGAAAGTGACCATCTGTCACATCAAACATTACGAGTGTGAAACGCGTTGGAAATTAAGTGAACCACAGCTTTTATAATTTACATGTTACAAATTGTAATTGCAGTTTTTCTGTCCTGTATTATTTGACAATGTGCCTCATATTTTATCTATCTATCTATCTATCTATCTATCTATCTATCTATCTATCTATCTATCTATCTATCTAATCTATCTAATCTATCTCTATATCTATCTCTATATCTATATCTAGTCTGCTTCTCTGTTAGAGAAAGATCTGTATGCTGCCATGTTGCCGGAGAAGGATCCATACAGGTTACCAAATGGATACACACACACAGATACTCATTTCCGCCTGGCACTAACCACACACTCCTTCACAATGCTGAGCCGCAGAAAGGTCCCTGCATTCTTATATCATAGAAACTCTAATCTCAACACTTATAAGATTATATTTGTTATGCCTGCAAATTATATTTGTTATGCCGCTGCGTACAACGCAGGACTCACCACCGGCGATATGAGTGCTTACAAAGCGGCATCGTATGGAGTCCGGCGCGCAGTGAGGTTGGCAAAACTACGCTATAGCGAACGTATCCATAAACATTTTAATCAGTGCGACACACTCTGTGGCACGGACTGCGAACAATTACGGACTTTAAAGGCAAAACCACCACGGCTCCGAGCGTCGACTTTGCTTTTGCCAACGAGCTCAATGCGTTCTTCAGCCGGTTTGAGGCTAATCATGCTAGCGATAGCCACTTGGCTACCACTGGCCCCAGCCTGCTGCCGGAGTGCAGTGACGTCATCAGCCTTGCAGAGCTCGACGTGCGGAGGGCGTTGCAGCGCGTCAACATCAGGAAGGCACCTGGACCGGACGGCATCTCCGGGCGCCTGCTACGCTGCTGCGCCAACCAGCTGACCAGAGTATTCACTTACATCTTCAATGAGTCTCTGGCTCAGTCTATGGTCCCAACCTGCTTTAAAA
>JAODJU010000039.1:227210-243873 GCA_026776725.1 Gnathonemus echidnorhynchus | reverse complement strand
TCTTTTGCACAGTCTTTGGATCGGTCAGGGTTCATTTCACTGCATGTTGTACCTGTTATAACTATGTATGTGACAAAGAATCTTGAATCTTGAATTTTTATATTAGATTAAATTAAAATTTTTCCCTCATAAGCAGGATGATATCATGACTGTATCAGCCTTTACACATGAAATTATGACATATGCATAGCCTAGAATGTCCTGAAAACAAAAACATACAGCATGTACATACAATGTAAGAAGCCTAAAATCAAATGGATCAAAGTGGTTAACACAGTAATGTGATCAGATGTAAAATGTCCTGCTTCAAAGTTCAAATGCAACCAATAAGATGTTTCTTATTTGAATAACCGTTACTTTTGTACAGAAGCATTTATATTGAAATTTTAAGAAAAAACATCCATGTTTCAGATTATACTGTGACACAATTTTTAGGTTGTAGTGCCTATCTCCAACATGGTGCCTGTGTTATAGTGTGTTGTGTTATGTACTCTGTTTCTGATCTTGACTTGGTCTAGCCCTGCCTTGGTTGCGGTCTTTTCTCGGTCTTGCCCAACCTTGGTCTTGGTCTTGTGCATATTTATGCATGTATGTGTAAAGTAAATAGTAAATATGTTAATCCAAATACGTGTGGTTAGTTGGGCACATAAATACAGTACTTGTATGGTGTTTGTCAACTTTTTCCTTCATGGAACACATATTCTCCATGTCGACTTCTCTACTGTAAACATGGTAACCTGTGATATCTTAATTCTGTCAGATAATCCTCAATGCTTATCCTAAAACTTTGTTCGTAGTTAAAATAGCGATATTAACATTTGAAAAATGTCTTCATATCATTGTTGTAATGAATATTCAGCAGCCTATTAGTCATACAAAGCTATTTTACAGTCTGTAAGGATTTCAAAAAAATATTTCACAATGCTGCAGGACGACAGAAGTGCTGTGTGATGCTGAGACCAAAAACGCCTCCAGCGTGAGGCAGAAGCCAGAGGCGCCGCCCGCTGTTTGTAGATGAAGGAGAGGCACAGACACACCTGCAGGATCCTGGGAAGCGTCTTTGATGACAAGACTTCAGAACATCAAACGGTCAGCTGTGGGGTCTTTTAATGTGGATGGCAGGGGGGTGGTGCATGGTCCGGAAGAAGAGCACACAAAGCTTCCCTTTGTTACATTCAAATCAGGGAGATCCAGATTGTCTTTTCTTCCTTTTTTCTAGGAAGGCCATTAATATGAAAATATTTAAATGCTAAATGCTGTCGGTTGTAGGGTTTCCCTTGCCGCTCTTGCCCAGATCCAATACAGGGTGCAGCATCAGTTCTTTTCTGTAGCGTGAACCCAGATATCCCTGATATTTTAGCTTCATTGCTTTGCTATGTATTTTGGAAGAAGCAGAGGAGAGGAATATAAATGTGTCATGTATTAAGAGCAAGGTATGCTTGCTGTTTGCTTATTCTTTGGAAAATTAAAAGGGCGCTTTACCAAAAGTATGGTACCTGGTGTGGTGGAAAAGTTCTTTTGGTATGGAACTTTCGGTACTTTCCCTTTTGTATTGATTACCAGTACCAAAAGTTCCAGTACCCGAAGTACCAATCCAGCTGGGGTACTTTTTTGGTACTTGGTCCTTTGGGGTGGGACTGGCAAATGCTTTCTTTGTCGATTAGTTATGCAAATAGCCTGTTGCTGAAACACAATACAACCACTATCTTGAAAAAAGTTACAAAATCAGATAACAATGATAAACTAAGTAAAAAAATATAATAATAATAATGAATGTTTGGACAAATGAAATGACAGAATCTTTAAATGCGATCTGGTCTGAAGAAGCAGAAGGTCTGGATTGCATGACAAGACATAAACAAGTATTTGCTATAATACTAGGGCTACACAATAACGGAAAATTAAAATGTCGCAATGTCATTTTGTTGTAATAAAAACTGAGATATGACAAAGTAAAAATATTTTAGCAAAGCTTAAACCCCCTGTGCTGTAATGTCTGTACAGTATGAAGGTATGAAACAGCCTGATCTCAATCTAGCTGACTTTTGTTACTTTCTTGAGGCACCTAATGTACAGTGTCTGGTGTGGTGGAAAAGCACCTTCATATTTGTGGCAGTGGTGTCTTAATGTTTAGGGAAGCACACTTATAACTGAAAGATTACAGGTTCAAACCCCCCACCAGCAAGGCACCACTGAGGTACCCTGAGCAAGGTACCGCCCCCAAGCACTGCTCCCCGGGCGCTGAATTAGCTGCCCCCTGCTATGTCACAAGGTCACATATGGGTTAAATGCAGAGGACACATTTCGTTGTTGTGCTGTGGGGTGTCAACAATGACCACTGATCACCAAATTCTAATTCTATTTCAAACTTGCGCCTGAGGCTTCTGGGTTAGGATCCAGAACCCCCATAACCCTGAATAGGACAAGTGGGTACAGATGGATGGATGGGTATTTCAAGCTTTTTGGGGTATTTTTTGTATATTAACACCTTCCTTCTTCACTCTGGTGGAGGGGAAGTTAGAAATAAAACAGCCACATCACGTCTGCAGAATGTCCTCTTCACTGTATATAGAGATGAGTGTCTCGTACTGGGTGCACCTTATTATTTTTGATATTGTGTACTGGAGCAGTGGGTACACAGTAGGGACTGGTTGATATGCAGGCATACTAACTGGAAGTCATTGTGGTAGGAAGTCCTGATGGACATAAGGAGAGACGCTGTGACCTAACTGTTAACTGATGGAAACCTCACTTTGTATTCAACTGTTTTGGGACTTGTTGTGGACTGAGTGCAGGGACAATAACAAGACAAGTGACACTTCCGAGGATTGTGGTTTGGATGAAAAGTTCCTGCAGCGAAAGCTGAAATCATTTCAGTGCTATTTCTTCTTAGCAAGGCAAGATTACTTTCAGCTAATGATACTACACTGTGAAGGAAACGAGACCAATCCACCGAGGCCCTGGGACGTTCCAGGAGACCAAGCCGGTGTGTGTGGATGCTGGGTTGTACAGGTTGGTTAGTTAAGGGGACAACCACCAAACAGTCTGAGACAGCAGTTCACAAGAATAAGGTGAAGCAGGAGACACTGGGAATGAGCAGAAACCAGGCAGGTAAAGGGCGGAAGCGAATTTGTAATGGCAGAGATGACTGTTAACTTAGTTTCTCATGAATTGCAGAATGACATCAAGTGACCTTCAAAAGGAATGGGAAACATTAAGTTCAGGTGTGAAGTGCACAGCTAGGACAGTGTGTATCAGGCTCCTAAAAGCAGGACTGAATTCCCATAAAGCGAGGAAGAAGCCCTTCATCAATGAGAAACAGAGAATAACCAGAATGCAGTTGTGCTGTGGTCTCCTAATTTTTTCCAAGGCTGTATATATTTTTTAATTGGCTAAATATTAAAATTTATATGCAATATTGTGTGTGATTTTTTTTTTCCCAGCACATATGAACTAGGATGCTGCCTTTCAGTATATATAACTTTTGGTTTTTGGTTTCCTAGTTTGATTTTGATAGTTATGGGGTCACTATATGATGCTTTAAAATGTTTAAATATACCAGTTGTACATGAAAATCACCTTATGTAAGAAATCTGCTATTATATACAGTTTCAGCTCTCCATGATCGCTCTTGCATCACATCACCCGCAGATTTGGGGCATTACTGTACTTAAAGCTTTTGGGTTCTCAGTCATGTGTGGCCAGTAGATGGAGACAAACTCAATGACTCCATTGACTTGGTCCCATTACATAAGACTGGTGGTTACTACCATCAGGACTGGCCCTGGCCATCCAGTCACCCTAGGCAAGGTTCTGCTGGGGGCAGGAATCAGCACAGGGCAGGGATCAGCACAGGGCAAGGCGCCAGGCCAGCACAGGGTATGGTAAGACTTGTCCAATAAAAATAGGCTGTAATGTTAGGTTTAACCTTTAAAATACTGTTCTTCTTCTGACTTGAACACTTGAATATCATAACATATGATTATTCTATAAGATGAATTACATGCAAAAGGTTGTTTTGTAACACTTGTGTGGTATTAACAGAAAACTAAATCCCACTTGCTTTTGCATCATACCGTCTACAGAGACCCTAGAAGGAGTCAGAGAGAATCTCTGATATACAAACCTGGGTCTGTTACATAACTCTTGCATTAGTTTCAATGGATGCTATGCATATCCTAGCTGACCATGATGTCAACTGCTTGCCGAGCTAAAAAGCTGTATGATAATAAGGAGCATTCCAGCAGGTGGCACTGTGGCCTCACCTTTAGCAGATTTTTAACTTTGACCACAGTCCAAGCTTTGACCAAAACAAAGGTTCATTCCAGGTTTGTGTGGGATCAGCTGGCTAAATGTTTGCTATGCCACGGCTCTCTGGGTACTGGAATGATTGAAAAGTTCTAGGTAATAAGCAGCAGGTCTGTCTTTCATTAGTCTTGAGTATTTCAATGCGCAGCAGCTAACAGCATGATGTATTTCCATCACAATGTCAAAAGAGTATAGAATTATCAAAGTGCTGTAGCTCTGCACTGTCCTCGCTCAGGATACCATCGGCCTGAGGGCAGAGGCGCCTGTTCAGTCTCTCCACTTTGGCCTTCAGGCGGCGGTTGTGTTTCCCAGAGCACAGCCATAAGAGGGGTGCCGTTGGTGGGGGCTGGGTCGTGTGTTACTCTCACTGGGATTTTTTCTGGCTGGCAGTTGGGTTCACGTCCATGTAGCGGCTCATTACAGACCAAGCCGGGTTTCCCTAACGCGGGTCCATGGCCCCAAAGCCCACTAGAGGGCGCTAGAGACACACCACTAGTCTGCGGATCAGTGGTTAAGAAACACTGTGGCAGCTAATTATTATTTCAAGGAAACATTCATTCAAACTACAACATGAAGTTCTTTAAAGTCTGTTAATGTTTATGCTGAGCCAATCAGCATATATCCTGCTGTGTCAGATCCCAAAAACATAATGAAGGACGGAGCTTCTGAGGTGCTGTGGAACGTTCTGTGGTTTTACCCCATTATGCTCAGTAAATGAGACCTGCAGCAGCATGGATGCCTGGACAAAATGTGGAATCGCACATGTTTATGGTCTATTCCGTATTTGTACGTCTCCTTTAATGTCACATGCCTTGTCCTGGTCTGTTTTGTTTGCGGCACTTGGGGCGGCATCATTCCCATCTTGCTGTACTGTCATGTACAACGACAATAACAAACTGAAATGGCTTAACTGATGATAACTGGTGTCTTTGTAAAATGTAGTACCAAGGACCGATACATTTATGCTTTTTCTACAGACGCTGAATATGTTCTCCACTATAGATTTTTCTGATTGTGCTAGGCCACCCCCTGTGACTAACGTGTTTTTCTTGGTTTGAAAGGTATAGCTTACCCACATTACAAGTATGTTTCCAGTGCAGCTGTCCAAACGGATAATGGTCAGTGGAGAATGTGGTGAGTTTGCTCTCTCTGTGGTTTTTAGTTCATGGAGCTGAACCACAAACCGTCGTGCACTTAGTGTCTGATGAAAAGTGTGTGTGTCTGTGTGTGTTTATATATTAATATATATAGTTTGGAATGTGCCAGCACATGCACAGTATATTTACAATTAATGTAAATATATATGTGTGTGCGTATGTGTGTGTGTGTGTGTATATTTGTGTATATATATATATATATAATTAACTGAACTTACCTGAATAGTCAAAATTTAAATATACATCACTAAAGTCTGTATTTACAGTATAAAGAAACTTTAGAGTGTAACTCAAATAGAATTTGCAGTGATTTTTTTAATCAATGGTGATAATTTGATTTCCCTTTTTGATGAAAATAAGTCCAGACAAATATAGATGATTATATCTTTTAATCGTTTTAAATTAAGCTGTCCTCATTATGTCTCTTTCTAGTACTATGCCTGCTAATTCCATTAAATGGTCTATTACAATTATCTAAGTCAATTAAAACCATAAGTATAGGCAGAAGAATTCAATTAAAAGGGATGTAGTTTTAATGAATCAAAGAAAATTGGCCTAATCTATTGGGTCTATATTGCAACAATGCAGAAGCACCACTACTGTGGGTAGCTGTGGGATTACAGCTTTAATATAACAACATAACACGATTGCCTCCCTCCGCTGCTGTCAGCTAAAATCCCTGCTGGACAAACGCCAGTAGCAACAGTTACGGAACTAAACTTACAACAGTAAATCTATTTCCAAAACTAGGACATCGTGTGCAACAACAGGGAAGGTATTTCATATGAATTTGTTTATGAGAAAATTCTTGCTGTTTGCTAGAAAAGCAGATATCTTTATTTTTATGTCAGATTATTGAATATTGAAAACTACAACTGTCTCCAGGAACAACTGTCTCCTGTACTCATCAATCACATACCTCTGTAGGACAAATGGATGCTGAAGTGATTCACCTCTTTTTAATTCTAACATTGCATCTTAAGTGAAATTTAATTGAAGAAATTGTTGTGTGAAAGTCCTCCATCTCAGCACAGGACAGAGCAGTTTGGGCCATTTGACAATTTTATATTGTGATTGATCTTGAAGACGTCCGTGATCTACTTTTCATGCAAATTGTAGAGATCATGATCTTTTATGTCCTCCTGAAATTACTTCCAAACTTCACATAAAACTTCGATGGTGAGTAACAATGTGTCAGTACCCTGTCCTCCCATCATGTCTGCCATGCCAATAGCTCACATTGAATTGTTTTTCAAATACATCACATGAAGAGCTATATGGTTACAATGAATGCCACAGCTAAAATAAACAGACTGTGAAAGAGCTTGACAGTTTGGCTAGCATGAGAAAACAAAAATACAAAAAAATCAAACTGAATTACAGACAGAAATTAAACTTAGAATCAAGACTGTTATTATTCCCAGAATTATGTAACTGGTTAAACCATCTCACTGTAGAAAAGAACCACCAGAATTAACCATGTCAAGGAAAAGTTACACAGCACATATTTATTTATTTGATTCTGATTCTCCGTCATTATTTCAGTAAATACAGGCTTCAGCAAAAATGCACAAATACAGTGAACAAATAAGAGGCAAGAGCCAAACAGGAAATACGTTCCTAAAAAAGCAGGAGCAGGATAATCCACTGTTAGATCGCTTACTGGTTTTGTACCATAAACTTGAAATAACTCCTTGCAATTGCAGTCTCTATTGGGCAGTTGGGTTAACGTAGTGATTGTAGCTGTGTGTAGGAAGCACTTGGCATCACGGACACAACTTGAAAGATCCTTATCAAACATGATGAAGATCAGTCTTAACTTTTACCTTAAGACTATTTGTTATTATTTGTTTTATCTCCTCGACGTTATGGGTAGTAGCAGACAAAGTAACAGTGAGAGCTTGTTTACCTCATTGAGATAGTTACATGTATCATAACGATGTCAACACTTATTCACTCATAGCTTAGCATTGCTAACGCATCAGAAGATACATGCTGTTCACCATTTGAATGTCAGAAGCCACACTTGGGCTTCTGTGTCATGAGGAGCTAAATGTACAAACAGGCTACTCACTGCTAGATGTGCTACTGGGGTCCAACTCAATCCTGCAGTGGACTAGACCTTTCAACAAGCAGCAGAGTCTTTGAACACCATTGTCTACACATGGAATGCCTTCTAGAATACCCCCACTCTCCAAATACTTTTCAGGCCTTACGGTGCCTCGTGGATTGGTGAGTATTATAAATGGAAAGTTTATTCTCTGTGGGGGATTGATCCTTTGGCAACACACAAAATAACAAATACACTCTCTGTCACTCATACCTTCTCACACACAGATACTGAATCACCATGACCACTGGCCAGGTCTCTCACAGTGTCCGAGGAGGTCTGTGGTTTAAGCTGCAAGACTCAGGTTCTCTGATCTCTTATTGCTGAGATTATACAGAAGAAACTAGCATATAGTACAATCAGCCTCCTGTTTAGACTTGAAGTATTATTCACACAGCTATGTGAAGACTTGAAAGAGGTATGCCTTAGGTTTCTGCATCAGTGACTCTCACAGAATGCATATTTGTCCATAAAACGTGAAAAAACTGCTCATTTTTCCAGACCTTTAAGATAGTTGAAAGTGTCTTGATAAGAAATGCATAGTGCTATGCATACAGAGAGAAAATACCAATCATAGGCCACAGGGCTTGGTTACCTTTGGATATATCCAATGAGGTGAGGTTTGTTTTTGCATATTTGCACAGATCATATAGAACAGGGGTGTCAAACTCCAGTCCTGGGGGGCTGGAGCCCTGTGTAGCATAGCCAGAAATGATTCAACTCAAGAGCTGTGTGGTAAACAAGGAGTTGAATCAGTGTGTTAAATGAGGGAAACCCAAAAATGTGCAGGGCTCCGGCCCCCCAGGACTGGAGTCTGACAACCCTGATATAGAACAACCAAAACTCACTTCCATCTACAGTATAATGTACATATACAGTATAATGTTTAAATTAATCTCAAGCATTTCCATGAATCTGTTAAGTCAACTTCAGTCTGTCTTTCGCCCTTCATAAGGTACCCGTGCGTGTGTCTGTAAAGGGTAAAGGGCAGTTAAAATGTCTGTGTCTCCCTGGGTAGTGCCAGGTTCTGCATAAAATGACTGTGTCTCCCTGGGTAGTGCCAGGCCTTGCATTAGACCTTTGCCTCCAGCATCTCCAGGAAGAGTTTGTGCATGCGCACCCTGCCCTGCACTTTGACACTGTAGAAATGCTGCACAGCCTTGCCTGAGATCTGCCGGAGGAGGGGCAGGGTCATCAGCAGCTTTCCTGCCCTCCATGGATCTTCCGGGTGTCTGCTGCCTTCATGGTCCTGCAGGGCTTCATGTAGAGCGTCCTGCAGCTTTTGTACAGCCTCCACGTTTTCTATGTGCATAGAATCTGGGAGAGGAACAAAAAAACACAAAACGGAGCTTTCAGAGTAAAGACCCCGGCAATGAAAAGGTACAGTTCTGTATCACATCACTTTTACACTGATTCATTCACAGGAGGCTGTAATGTTTCTGATTTAGCCACCAGTAACTGACCCTCCCCTGCTACCGCATTTACTAGTGATAATAGTGGTATGATCACTGCTGCTAATTGATTGGTTCTGATTATGATGATGTACAAAACAGAAAACATAAACAAATTACCTGCTTTCCTAAGTACATTTTTGATTCAGATTTATGATTTATGGTGAACAAATTCATCAAAGAGAAAAGGCAAAATCTGAAGACTGTGTGCTGAATAATTGCCTGTTTAAGATGGGCTCCTAGGATCTGATCTGACTACAGTTCTCTCCTCAAACCATGGGAAAGGATGGGAGCTGGTCCCACCTCCCACAGAGCGGCTCATCGATACACAGCAGTGTCATCACATGAGCACAAGCTGGGCCGCCGCACCACAGCGTCGACTTCACATGCATTTATTGACAGCACCGGCACTTCTTGTGAAAGGACAGATTTATCTGCAGCTGTGAGAGCTACTGTGCAACTGGAGAGAAGGGCATCATGGCCATTCGCAGCTATCGGTAAAAGGCCCGTGCACTGGACCGCATGGCCCATCACTCTGGATGCGCTCCGACACAGAGAGAAGGGCATCATGGCCATTCGCAGCTATCGGTAACAGGCCCGTGCACTGGACCGCATGGCCCATCACTCTGGATGCGCTCTGACACAGAGACAAACAGCCCCATCCTGGGTTCTTTCGTGTGCTGGTGTCTGTTTTTGCTCCTTTGTTCAATTTAATTTGGCTGCATCCAGTTTGCAAATACCCTGGCCGTTCTTTTTATTCTGTGAACCTCATCTTTTTTCCATTTTTTGTTTCTGTGTTAATGGAAACTCGGTCCTCACATTAGGAAAATCCACCCCTGTCATTCATTTATGTGGCTTTTTTTTAAATGACCACATGGGTTCTTTCAATAGGAGGCGTAAGAAAGAGCTTTCTGTGTCTCAAGGGCTGTATTTAGCCTGGCCTGCAGTTCAAAGCTCATCATTGGACTCGACTTACACAAAGGACACAGGAGGAGGGACTGCGTTCACCTGAGTTGGCGAGAGCAATGGCTTTGAGCGTGACAAACTCCTCCTTCTCCAGCCTCAGTTTCTTGTACCTGCGCACCAGCTGCAGGATCGAGCCATACAGGTGCAGCAGACCGGTGAGGCGGGCGCTGCTTTCGTCCATGACGTAGTCCTCTGCATACACTAGCTCGTCATCACAGGGCAGCGAGCGGAACGCTATGCTCAAGATCAGGATCTCCATCCAAGAGCTCTGCAGTAGATTCATCTGGTCTGTCAGTGACAGGTTGGAAAAGCCTGCAGGAAGGGGACACAGCGAACCCTGATGAGTTATGACAGTGTGCGGTTGTGGTGTTGAAGTTATGACTGAAGTCCTGTTCTTGTGGGAGAGGTAATGTAGCAAGATTAATGGTTAAAGTTAATGCATCACTAAACCACTTATCAAGTACAGGCAGGACTGGCTGTAGCTATAAACAGGACGGGCAGCTGGCTGAGGCCCCATATTACATGATTTGCAGAGGAAGTTAAATGATCATTTGTGTTCTTGGTAGGGAGGCCTCCCAGGTACAGTTCTACCTGGGGCCCCTGGAAAGGCAGAGTCAGCCCTGAGAACAGGTGCACAGAACACACTAGATGACTTACATGGACCCATTCGTACACTATGCCGGCAATTTAGAGATGCCGATTCACCAGTTTGGGACTGTAGGAGAAAATTAGAGGAAATCCACTGAACACCAGGATGGCATGCAGACCCCATACACTGAGAGCGGAGGCCTGGACTGGAGCCCTCAGTCCTGGAGGTGTGAGGCAGCAGTGCCCGGTGCCACTGACATCACCGGAATGTTTTATTACATATGACCTGTTATAAAGCCATGAATGTACAGCCAAGGGCTGCCAGGCCGCTGCTATAAGCTATGAGCTCCTCCTGAGCTCACTGAGACGGCTGGAATGGGCGAGACACTTCCCAGATATATAAAGAGGAGATGCTACATGGTAACATCTCCAAAAACACTGCTCCCTTAAGCTGTCAATACCCCTTTTATGGTTTCACTACCTGTCTGTCTGCCTGTCTCTCATGCCCCTTGTAAAGTCTGATGATTTAAATGGCTGCTTTTTACAAGTTCACTTTTACAGCACTTTTCAGTCCCTTAAAGTGACTGCTTTGAAAGGAAGGTGCTTCCTGTTTAGGAGATCTGCATCATCTCTGCGGTGATGCGATGTTTGTCAGACTGACCTGCCACTGTGGGGCTTTGGGGGCTGGGGGGCATTAAAGGGTTGGGTTTCTCTTATCGTGGTGACAAGCGCCGGGACCTGAGACAGCTGGAGCGCTCATTAATTAACGGATCGCAATCACCCTTCAGTGTGAAGGGAAATCAATAACCATAAGGACAAAGGCGTCACATCAAGCAGACAGGGGCCACAGAGGGGGCAGTACATCCACGGCTACTGTCTACGCCCTCATAACTCCAGAATAATCATGGTAGCGAAGTAAATGAAAAGCTTGCAGCCATATAACATTATGCGCTGAACAGCACACATCATAGGTTTAGGTACAATGAGCTTCCACTGGACCATATGATTGCCTATTACAAGCAACAAGCAAACACTACAAAATCATGCTAGATGCTCAAACACTTTAGCTTGCCTGTTGAAAATGTGAAATTTAAGCACCCAGGAATAATGGATTTTACTACAGTCTTCTAACCAAGACAGTGTGCATTACATATCAGATAAAGTTTATATTTTAAAATTTGTTTTCACAGGAAGACAGCAAATATTGAATACACAGATGAAATACAAGACAAAATATGTGAAAATATTATTCAAGATAGGCTCCGGACCCCTGGCGACAAATGGTTTCAAAAAATGGATGGATGGATGGATGGATGGAATATCACTCAAGATAACACATAAGCTGAGCCGGATAAATTATTGGATTTTGTCTCTATCATTAAACTGAAAAACTTCAATTTTGACTTGCAGTTTGCAAAAACATTCAAAACGATTATTGGTCTGTAACAATATGGATATTAATATCTACTAGAAAATTAAAAAACTGAAGAAATGCCTGATGACAGACAGTAATTCCACGTTGTTGAGGTGGGGCGACACCCCCGTGGCTCCTTCCCACACACGTGACTGGATATTATCCTGGAGGTCCCTCCATGAGCTCTGAACTAGCAACCCTATGACCTCATGCCATTAACCACTGATTCCAGCTTCCATTACCTGATTCTTTTGGTCGTCTTTGTTGACATGTGGCTCCTTTCCAGGGCAGCACTACCAACACAGAATGGCACTTTTTCAGTGCACACTAGAGCTTCAGCCAACCCCGACGGGAACAGTCGCACCACCTTGTAATCATGACATCATGACGACCAACCATACCTTTACCTGTCCACACCTAGGGTCAGCACACAGAACTGGCCCCTTAATGCTGGGTACCAGCACAGACTAAAACGATGAAATCACAGCATCCCTATCAAGGCTAGGACATGCACACCAATGGGAACTTCAGGGATCAATAGAGAAGGTCCTAAGTACATTACTGGTAGCAGAGAATGAGTACTGGATAGCTCTGGGCAATGATTTACATGGAAAGTCCTCCATGTAGTCCTCTGGAGCCTACATCCTCTGGCTATTCTGCAGAGGAACCTGAGTGACCACACATCTTCACAGTACACCTCCCTCTTATTCACATGTGGAGGGGACTTGACTTGACACTCAGATACTGATGTTAACTCCAGCATATTTGCACTGATCAGCCACACCTACATTATCAGACTCTCCCACATCATCAGCCACACCCACATCATTAGACTCTCCCGCATCATCACTCTCCCGCATCTTCAGCCTCACCCACATCATTAGACTCTCTCACATCATCACCTTCTCCTTGGCCAAGCTAAACCATTATGTGCAATATTACCCACCTGATAAAAGAAGGTGTTTGTGAGCACATCCACACTTACAACCATGGAAGGATGCAGGTGGGACAGATTGCATTGCCAGGCTTTGAATTTCAGACAATAAAAGGGATTATTTATTCAATTTATGTCAGAATAAAATCCCTACAAGGAAATGTAAAAACTGTGATTAAGAGCAGAATATTTCATACACTTAATAAAATGATCATGATTCAAACAAACACATTTAATCATAAGAATTCATGGCCTATCAGCCGTATAAACATAAATAAAAGCACCTCTTCGTAATGAATACTGATAATATTATATGCATACAAATAAACACATTACACTAAAATAATCAACAAGAAAACACTGCAGTCATTTGTAGAGTTTCTAATGTCCGAAAGCTTTTACTGTGAAATATAAATTTGAAGATTTCCTTGCTGCTCTTGCAGTGATCATCAGCCAGAAAATGAGCCTCAAAAATCAATGTGGATATTCCTGACCAGCTCTGCAATTGTGAAGCTCAAAACGGATGTCTAAGTGTTTCATGATGGACGACTGCTACTTTAAATGGCACTGGTCCAGCATCTACGTACATTTATTGTGACGTATCACATGTTCTTTCCTTTCCTTTTGTTACATGGCCTGATTAGGACACAGAACTGCACTATATCCTGAGGACCGTCATTAAGACACAGAATCGCAGTGTATCCTGAGGACCGTCATTAGGACATAGAATCGCATTGTATTTTGAGGACCGCCATTTGGACATAGAATCGCAGTGTATCCTGAGGACCGTCATTAGGACATAGAATCGCAGTGTATCTTGAGGACTGCCATTAGGACATAGAATCGCAGTGTATCCTGAGGACTGCCATTAGGACATAGAATCGCAGTGTATCTTGAGGACCGTCATTAGGCCATAGAATCGCAGTGTATCCTGAGGACTGCCATTAGGACATAGAATCGCAGTGTATCTTGAGGACGGTCATTAGGACATAGAATCGCAGTGTATCCTGAGGACTGCCATTAGGACATAGAATCGCAGTGTATCTTGAGGACGGTCATTAGGACATAGAATCGCAGTGTATCTTCAGGACCGTCATTAGGACATAGAATCGCAGTGTATCCTGAGGACCGCCATTAGGACATAGAATCGCAGTCTATCCTGAGGACCGTCATTAGGACATAGAATCGCAGTGTATCCTGAGGACTAATAGGTCTGGGCTGTTCAAGAACACATCCCCAGAAAAGGTCCCAGAATTCCTACGTCATCAAGATAACTCAGTATCAACCTTGAACTTGGATACCTGGGCTTTGGACGGTGCTGTTCTTTCACCCACACATTTGAGTTATTCATAAAAAAAAAAACTTGGGTAGCCAAGATTTTTACACCAGGAAAGCCAAAAACACTTAAAGAGTTGGTATCTACTAATATTTATGCTTGTAGTCCTTGTTTATATTTATCAGGATGGACTGGCTCTAGTGTTCTAATGACTACAACTGAACTAGATCCATATAATCTGCTTTGTGCTAATCACCAATCTATTAATCTCCTACCCGGCCAACTAAACTGCAATGGAAGTCTAAGCCAGGGCCAGCTCTAGCTGTAGGCAGAATTGGCAAGTGCCCAAGGCCCCAGATTACCTGCGATTACCCAGATCACTGTGGAGCAAGTGAAATGAATCATCAGTTTTCTTGCCGTGAGCCTCCCAAGTAAATTTAGCCTACTGAAGCCCTCAGAAGACCAAGCTGTGCCTACTCTAAGCTTTTCTCGGTAAAATATCCCTCGATGTTTACCTTTCACCTGCTTAAAAGGGCTTATCAAAAATAAGTCTGAACTGTACACAACTGTTAAAGAAAAGTAAAGTCCTGCATGATCTTTTTTAAACAGTTATTATTTAGTAAAATGAACAGCAGCGGTCTCCAACCTTCTTTTGCACTCCAGATGCACACCAAATAAAGCATAATAAAGTGCAAAAACACACCTCAGCATAACGCAGGATCAATGGCACATTAATCTAGCAGCATGATTTAGGCAAGTTAGTGTGTATAACCGCATAACACATTCCAGCTGACAATTTTATGTAAACTATAGAGTGAATGAAGTCGCTGCTAAGTAAATATCACGTTTACCCCTAGTCACATAGTGGTTTTAACAGTTATTCATAGCGTTCTGTTTTCAGTAGGCAGCCATCATCAGGACGGTGTCAGGTCATTTTCAGGATAGTCTGAAGTGATACTTCATATTCACTAACTTACATAACAGTAACATACAATAAGATTGGCACTTATTTGTGAGAAGTTATACTGCGATGCCCGTTGTTAAGGTTCCTTATTTTGTGCATCCAAGGGCTGCACATGCCTGCTGCATTTTTCTAAACGGTCTGCTATCAGTTACTCGAGAGTTGAGCCCCCCAACATGGCACCCGCGCAGACGCACGTCCAAATGCAAATATAGTATCTGTCTTTTTATATCTAAGATCAAACCTGTGAAAGGGACACAGACGGAAATGATGGGAGATTATATGGTCATTTTTCAAAATAAAACACCCGGCAGACACAATAAAGTGGAAATTAAAAGATTTCTTCTTTCTTTCTGTGCGGCCCGGTACCAGTCCGTGACTCTGTGGTTGAAGACCGCTGATGAACAGTAATAACAAGGGAACCAGTAAATACTGAAGGTGGGACATTATATGAAATAACATATATCAACGCTTTTTTCAGCTGTAAATGCTGCATAGATCATTGCTTTGCAATATCAAAAGCTGTAATTGGCTGGGAGAGCATATGGTGGAGTCTCGTGTGCAATGTTTGGGCATTTGACTAGTCACTAGCGCGTGACCCAGTCAGGCCACCCTGACCTGACGAGCCCCAGGCCAGACACAGGCAACTGAGCTACTGGGTCACAGGAAATCTCTGCTCACGTAAGCGGCTCTCAGAGCTCCATGCTGAGCCAGTGCTGTCTTGTGGGGCTTCTAGAAAGCCACCCCATCACCTAAGCGGATGAGCACCCCTGCAGTGCCCATGGTTGGCCATGCTCAGTTCTCTCCATTAGTATGCCAGTCAACACTGGGGTGAATGACCCAACCATTGAGAATGAAAGCCATCCTTCATTTATAATGAATGGACAACCCTACCAGAAGTATAGCAGGCATTACTAATATCCTGCAACAGAAAACTACTGAGTCAGTAAAAAAATAATTGAGTGACAATAAAATAACTCACACTTTTAGACTAAACTAAAGTCTTATGCAGGTCTTGTAAGGAACCTTGAATGAAGTACTTAGTCAAAGAAACAGATAAGAATAATGAAATCAATGAGATAGAAAGACGAGCAGAATTTCCCTTTTATGCTTTAGCTCCTCATCTGGAAGAGGTGATTCAGTGTAACATTCAGTGTGTCAGGGTCAGTCCCTGTTGTCCCGCTCTGTGTCCCTTCCCCGTTTGGCCAGCAGGTGTTGCTGGTCATCCCGTTCTTCATGTTAGTCTTTGTATTTTTCCCTGCTCTCTGTTGGCCTCATACAGTAGCTCAACACTTTGAGCGTCCAGTTGTCTGTGAACCCTTCTATCCTGTGTTTGAATCCCACCTCCTCTGTTTTTGTATTTTGCTCCCTAGTGTTTCAATTGAGTTCCTCTAGTTCTGGTATCTGATTTTGTAGTTGTTTTTTTGTTTTGTTCCTTGTGCCCCTGCTTGTGTCTTTACCTGTTTGTAATTCCCTAGTGTTGGTTTCTGTTTCCCTG
>JAODJU010000039.1:193758-227110 GCA_026776725.1 Gnathonemus echidnorhynchus | reverse complement strand
TAAGGTGACATTTGTTAGGCATGCAGATTATTTGTCCCTCTTTTAAATTGGAGCGAGCGTGGAGCGATTTGACTGGAACGGGAGGAAATTTTAGTGGAGCGAGGAGCGGTGTTGAGCGGAGCGGCTTAGTGCGAATTACAGCGGAGTAGCGGGCGGAGCCAACAGCCTCATGAGCGGAAATTCTAACCACTCCGCTCACATGCTCTGTTGTGAGGTTAAATTTGTATTCTGCTTTCCTGCCCAGTTTTGTTATTTAGTCTTTGTTTTTCCCCTTTAGTTTTTGACCCCTCGTGGTCCGTTGTTTTTGTTAGTCCTTTCTTGTGTTTTTTTTTTAGTCAGTTTAATAAACCCAGTTTTTGTTCTTTGAACCACAAGTGGGTCGTCCACATTTTTGTGCCTGTTGTCATGCCTCGTTCTCGCGCCCGAGCGGCCGGATCCCTGACACAGTGTAACATTCAGTGTAACATTCAGTGTAATATTCAGTGTAACATTCAGTGTAATATTCAGTGTAACATGTGCTCTTTGCTTCGGTTGGATACCCAGAAAAGAGAGGAAATCAATGAAATTAAAAACTTGGGAAATTCATTTTTATAATCAAATGTATATTTTTAGACAACAAGCAATAACATAAACGGAAGCATTATCGATGAAAGTGGACTTCAAAACCCAGGGTGGGTGGGATTATCACACACTACCATTCACAGACCACCAATGACAGACTGCTTTAGGCTACTTCCCGTCAGTTACCTGACTGGTTAAACCAGGCACTGAAAGAGCACTCACGTGTGCCATCCATGCCTCCCACATCAATCAATAACAGGATCCATGATTAGTTCCATTAAGAATTCTGTTTTCCCTCTTTTGAACAAAGCACTTGCCTTCTTCCCAGTGGAGCTTTGTGTACATCTGAATGTCCCCATCGATTATAGAGCACATCGACCGCCTGTCACAGCACCCCCCCACTGAGAAAGACACTCTATTGATTTGGGCCTTTCAGGCAATTTATGATTCTCCTGCAGGTCTATTCAAGCGACAGGTGTGTAATTATCACGTGTCAGTGTGTGAATATCCACTTTGCTTAACTGCACACTTTTCATATGGGAGACCCTTAAATTAACCACAGTCAAAAACCTTTATCATCTTCATAAAATCTGCAAATTATGTAATGTGTGCAAATGAATGCATTTGTAAACGTGCATAAATACTAATCAGTTATGGTTTCTGGAGTCAAAATATAAAATGTTAAATATAGAATATAAAGATATGAAAAACAGTCAAGAAGCAGCAGGAAGCAGCTGAAACAGGAGACCAGGCCAAAACCACCCTGCAGGTCTGCACTGCATCGGCAATGAGCATAAGGATGCCTGGGCATCCAGCTGTCCAGCCATACCTGGCACATGCTTGGCCCAGCCGATGACGACAACCAGCTCCCGATCGGCCAGATCACACAGTGTTGTCAGGGCCTTGATGTCTCCTTCAGGCAGGCTGGGGTCGGGCATGGCATAGATCTTCTCCGGCTCTGCTATCAGCAGACGGGACACCATCTTTGTCACTGGAGAACGAGATGAGGGAATAGTCCTTTAGCTCGATGTATTGGGACAGATGCCGTTTGGCGCGTATCTATGATACTGGGGAGGTTTCTGGGTGTCCAGCTTCTGGCAGGTCTTACTGTGGGTGGTGCTGAGAGTACGGGTGCAGTGTAGGAACTCACGCGGCTTTTTGTCTGGAGGAGGCAGTGCGAAGCCCAGGTAGGTGAGGTTCTCAGCATCCAGCCTCCGCTTGTACTTCTGCCTGCCACCTCGCACGCGGTCCAGGCGTACCCCTGCATGCAGGAATGCACATCAGTAATGGGAGACAGAAACACACAGCTGTTGCAGGAGATACACCTTAGCTTAGCAAAGCTCTAAACCAGCGAATACCCAGCAGTGCTAGTGACCTCACTGACAGGAGTAGGGCTGGGTACCTATCTCTGGTACTTTTATGGTGCAGACCGAAATTCTCCTATCCTATAGAGGATCGAAAAATTAATTATCTTTTGGTGCCAAATTCCCACACCGAAAAAGTAAATCTCAGCATCTGTGAGCTAATAAGCATGCAACATACTTGTGTAAAGATCTAAAGTTACTGGTGACTGGCCGTCTAACGTAATGTTACACAAACACGGCATATAGGCCGGAATGATGTATGCCCAGAGACAAACCTGTGAACTTCTTTGAGTGTGTGTTGTTTTTCTTTGTTGCGTAGTGTAAAAAACGCGTAAGAAACTATTGTGACTATTTAGTCACATTTTGCGACCATTTTTGGAGACCGATTTTAGAACTAGGCACCCCTGTGCGAGTTGTAGATATGCCCCCCATATAGCGGCTGACCACATCGTCCTATACCACATGAAACACCCGCAGGCAGCGAGAATTGGTGTGTATGTATATGCGTGTGTGTGTGGGAGATCATCGGCGCTCGGTCCGATTGCAGGTTCTTAGAAGGCACTACTGATGAGGCGCTTAAAGCGATAAACTTGCTGAATGCTTGGCCACAATTCACCAGAGTTAACATGGAAGTTACGCAGAAAAAAGTAGATGGAATTGTTTTGTACCTCAATAAGATTGAATACCTTTTGCCTGCGTCTCCAGCCGGTGCCGGTGTTGAAACGTGCCAGTGCTTATTACATCGTTTTTTTAATTCTGTGGAAAATGAAAGATCGATCTGATGGGCAGATTCATTTATTAAGTATCAACATGTCGCGAGTCGTATAAGTAAAGTCAGGGCTCTCAAGTCTCTCAGACTGACCGTGAGACACACGCATTTCAGCCAGCTCACACGCCACACACAAGGTTAGGGGTAGCGCCCACCGAGGCGTCCCCTTACGTGGTTTTAATGGATGGGGCGTTTTCCCCCGAGTTCATAGCTGCCCCGAGTTATATAGAATTAATAACCACCCAGATAGCAAACTGACTACGGATCCGATCCAGAGGTAGCATAGGCTTTGGAACGGATCCGCAAAACGGACCCGGATCAGAGTCCACTTATACAGCAAAACGGATCCAGAACAGATAATGATCACACATCCGGATCAGACAAGAGGGTCTAGCTGCAGATGCCTGTAGAGTGGAGCTCCACCCGAAATCCGTCACCCCCACAGGAAACACATGATCTTTAAGGGCGTAAAGTGGAGCTCGGGTTAGGATTAGGTTTTGGGTTAGGGTTAGGGTTTATTCGCTGTAACACAAAGTTGAGGTCACGTGTTTCCTGTGGAGGTGACGTATTTCCATAGGAGCTCCACTCTACAGGCGTCTGCAGCTGGACCCTTCTCGGATCAGATCTAGCCCGGACCCTATCCGGAACCACTCATTAAGCGCCTCATGCGGCTTGGATCTTGTTTGGAACCGTTCATAAAGCACCTCATCCAGCCCGGATCTGGTTTGAACCAATTTATGATTCCTGATTTGGACTCATTTGGTCCAATACCTTTATTTATAATTGCCAAAAGTAGCTACAGACAAAAACTTGCTCACCAACTATAGATTGCTCTATAAAAGTCAGAACACCTCCCACCAGTTTAACTTTAAACACATTAAAATGCTTTTATAGTGAAGCAGCAAAAGAAGTCAAATTGGGTTAATATTAGCAGTAAATGAATACAGTTCTGATAGGGCTATTAATTTCTGAATTATGCCCAGCCTTAGGCAGGAGCATTTCACCGCTCATCGGCAGATGTACGGCTCTCATGCCCTATAGCCTTAAACCAGGTCCCAGTCACAGATCCCTTTACCCCTGGCTAAAATAAAGACAGTGCCAATAAAATCTGCCGATAAAATCTGCTCGCTTTCACTTTTGTCTAGCAGAGCCTCTTTAAGCCCTTATCACTCAGACATTGATGTAATGACCAATTTCAGTAGAATCACAAAGAAATGGGATGTCAGGTATGTCCATAACATTGGATTTATGATTCTGAGATGATACGGAGATGTCGTGTTCGATTGCTGCTAGTGGAACAGTCTTTCTGCTGTTCATTACTGACCCCAGCCACTGGGGGTGCTGTGCAGCTCAGCATGTCCGGGACTGGTGGTGTCATGGTATATAGACATCACCGGCTTCCATGCCTGACCATATGTCCTGTCTTACCCTGGTCGTGGAACCTAGCAGCCCAGAGAGGATGCCAGGGCATCACTGGGCACACAGATAGCAGTCAGTAATGATGGAGAGCAAACCGTCATGGCAGAAAGCTCATCTCTCACCGCAAAAAGTTTCTCAGTCCACACAGAGCCCATCTCGTGAGCAGCGAATGCAAGAGCACCAAAACATCTGTTAACATCAACAAGCTGCTCATCTGACAGCTGCTCTTGTTTTATTTAACTCTTATCACCAGTGCTACGTTTTTCTTCAGTTCCAGTTAACATTGTTCTGCATGGAACCCTACATTCAAAAGTCAGGCCATATTGCGCGGTGAAAATGAATTATATAAGTACATTACAGTGAATACGTTTCACGCATAAAAGTATGTATATTAAAAATGAAAAAAAATATTATGCACTGAACAGATAAACTTTAGAAACTTCTGAAATATACAAAAAAGATGATGGGCTGCTGCTTTTCCTGCATCCATCTCTAATAGTCAGGATGTTTGCATGGATCAGTTTACTTAGATAACATACTTTATTATCTGAGTGTGACTCTGAGTATAGCCAGGAGATTTGCCTACTTATATACATTCCATGATTCCCTGGAAACACAAATCTGATTAGGATTGTCTTTCAATTTCCTGACACTGACAACCCACTAACCTAATTACCCACAATCCCCAAGAGGACAATCTTTCCTCCCAGCAAAACCTGATAGATCTACAGCTAGGTGGTTTCTATGAAGCCTAATTCCTTCTCTCAAAATCTACATTACTTTCACATTCAAGATCACGGACAAACTAAGTGTATCCAAGACACACCGTCTTTTGTTTAGAGCACAGATTAAGTATAATGTCAGATTATCCTCCAAAATGTAGTATTATTACCGCTTTTGGAATTTCACATAATTTTCTTTGAAACATGCCACGTAACATAAAAATAATCTGTCTTCTCATGCTTCGGAAAGCATCATCCTTTTTCCACTGGCTGCTGAAAGAAGTATTTTCACTCTGCTCCAGAGTCATATTCTCTGTAAGGCTATATCTCTGTATCGCTTGGAAAATGGCCAGAACCCAGCAAGCGACACGCCGACTGGTCCTGCTGACCACTTCAGGTGGTGCATTTACTCAGTGGCGCATTTTTGTGGCCGACTGCAGACACTCCCCGGCATGGCCCCTGAAGGCATTTCCGTCTATTCACGCTGCCCTCGTGAGTGTGACGCCTCCAGCTTTCGAACACCTGCTCACTCAGACTGGGGGAAAGACCTCAAGGCCTAAGACCAGGAAAGAAGTGTCCAGGAGGAAATCACTGTTGACTATTCGGATTACCACCTAAAGATGGCTGATTACTTGTTTCTAAATGTCTGACTTTTTGTGGATTGCGGTACATGGAGCTACTTTCGTGGTTGCCATGGTGACGTAGTGGCTAACACAGCACCCTTAGCTTCCAGTGTTGCATCCCCTCTCTGGTCTGCTGATGTTTGTATGATCTCTCCATGTTACATGGGTTCCCCCTGCATATACTGAATGTGTAGTATGAAAGCTTGCAGTGGTTTGTGTCTACCGCTTACAACCAGGAGAGATGCCTGGCATTTGTCTTTGTTTGTTTTTACGTGACAATAAGAGTCAAGAGCATAGCAGCACATGGAGCCCACTGAGCTTTTTCTGGAACTTTCATTGTCTCCTTCAGGACATGTGACTGAGGACACGATGGCCGAATGGCTTAAACACGGCGCATTCCTGCAGCGTGACTGACAGTGTGGCCAGGGAAGTAAAGCGGGGTTGGGGTGTCATCTCTTCACAGAGAAGGGTGTGGGGCGCCCTCTGTGGGCGGGGTGCTTGCACGGGGTTATTGCAGCCATAAGTGCCGGGTCTCCACCTGACACCGGTGCTCCTGTTTCTCTCCAAAAACAATAAGCGGGCCCTTTAGAGGGACCTGCTGGCCAGGTGGGGGCTCTATTTCGAGCTTCACACCTGCTCTGGGTGTCACTTTCGAGGGAACATGTTGGGATCGCATGTGGTGCTGGGGGCAACTTGGGGGAAGGGGGGGACCACAGCCAAACCTCAAAAGCCCAAAGTTGGAGTGTTTCAGGGCTGCTGCTTCAGTGATTGTTGTCACTCCTTCACTTATTGGCTTTTCAAAGCCACACCCCTAAAAAGGCCCCGCCCACATAAGCCTGCTTGGGCAGGGTCCACCTTCAATCTTAAAATGTCATGTGCAAACTGGCTTCTACTAGCTTGCTGTCTCTCTTTCTTCCCTGAATGCTCTTAATGTTGCACTTCTCATCACTGAATAGTCTTAGCTATTCTCATCAATGAATAGTCTTAGCTATTCTCGTCACTGAATAGTCTTAGCTATTCTCGTCACTGAATAGTCTTAGCTATTCTCATCATTCAATAGTCTTAGCTTCTTGCTTCTTGCTTTGTTGGACATTGTTGTGTAGCTTTTGCTCCAGTACTGCTTACATTTGTACCTGGCCATTCACTGGAAGCCTAGCTGCTGCCTAGTTACCTGTTTTTAGCAATAATTTCTCTTGTAGCCTTTGATTACTTCATCTGAAGCACTTCAACAAAAATAAAATGCTCAGCTGTATAAATAAAATTCATTTTTGATAAGAGCAACTCAAATTTAGCTAGAAATTTTGTGTTGCATAACGTAACACATGTGCTGCATAGTTGACTAACTTGAGTATTCTGTGACTGTGACTATATTTAACTGGTTGATTTAAATGAAGTCTTGGTTTGGATTTTTACTTTCTGGACCTGAACTATCCCGCTGTGACACTGAGACATCTAGCAATGTAGCATGACCAACTGGATGAAGAGGCTAAGTGCTGACAGCCGAGGAAGAGCTTGAACAAATGGGAATCATTTGGACATGATTTTAGGGCAATAGTCTGTTTGGACGAATGATTTCTGTTTTTGCAGTCACATCTACACGGGTTTCTTCCCACATCTGAATTCATGATATTTTGCTGGAAGTGTAGCTATGGATGGCCTTTAGTGGATTGTGCCCCCATATGAATGAGTGTTCCCTGCCTTGTGCCCTGACGTTGTATCATCACCGTAAGTATAAATAAGAACTTGGATGTAGGCTCCATATAGACTATTTTATGAAGCTCAGTTAGACCTGAACACAGCCAAGCGCAGTATAATAATTTAGCTTTTAGCTTTCCTCAGAATTTATCTTCATTTTCTATACAGCAGAAATGATTATGATAAAGGAAGCCTTTGCAATGATACGGGTGCCTAAAACAGCTCTGTCTAAAAGACGGCGGAGTCACCTCTCTGGTTGTGCGGGTCCGGTGCCCAGCCTCGTGATGTTATCCCTACCCCTCTCTGATCTCAGCCCATCGATTAGATAACAGACCTGCTCCCCCAGACATCTGATTCCATGATCGATTGCTTCCTCTTTGTGCAAAAGCCCAGATGCCCCCCCTTAACTCATGTGCACTCCTCTTTTTATGAAGATCAAGCGCATACCGACCGAGTACAAAAGCGGCCTATTTCAGACAGATATGCAGTCGATGGGATACACTAGTATAAGCCATCGTTGGGACCACTGGGACCCTGGTTGTGCTGCATTTATATTTTAAGGATAAAGACGGGACGGGAGAGGAAGATGAATTTCTGTTTTACCAAAAGAAACCCTGGCATGTCTCTCACAATGACATCACCAAAACCATGTCTCTCACAATGACATCACCAAGACCATGTCTCTCACAATGACATCACCAAGACCATGTCTTTCACAATGGCATCACCAAGACCTCATATCAATACTCTTTTTCCATGGCTGAGTCACTTCATCTTTACAGTACGTTCACTGATGCTGCCACGTGAAGTGATGCTTTCACTAAGCCTCTCACTAATGCTGGGACTCCCATGACCGAACCTCCTGGCATCTCCTCACCTTCCTTAAGCATCCCCACTTTCAGACACTTGGTGAAGCGGCAGGCCTGGCAAGACTTGCGTCTCCGTTTTGTGATCTCGCACTCGCTTGTGGCTGGGCAGCTGTACTCGATGTTTCCTAGGGAGAAAGAGACATGAAAGTGAGTAATAGAACAAAAAATATCTATCCTCCATTTAACCTTTCATCCTTGTCACGGCTGTAGGGGGGCTGGGGTTCATCCAAGGCTGCGAGGCTGGAGCGGAGCTCGAATGGGAAGCCTGACCATTGCAGTGCACACAGACACTCATGTTCTGACACAAACGTGCAGTCATTTACTATGGCTGGCATAGAGACGCATATTAGGCTAACTGTAGATCTGGAGGAGGAATCCCATGTGACACTAGGAGGACATGCAAACTCTACCCACACAGGTGGAGGTGGGTTTGAATCCCCAACCCCAGCAGAACCAGGCAATAAGCACCCAGAGTGTTAAGCACTCTGTCTACTCATAGAACTTACATCCACAGAAATAATCAAAAGCTTTTTTAGCAATGAAACATTCTGGTTCAGGCTGTAAAACAATGTGGGTGCACACAGCCTAAGATTTCCTCCGTATGTGGGGGGGTGGGATTTTATCCTTGGGCTTATCTGGTTAGTTCATTAGTTTAACCACGTAAATTGCCAACCAAGCACCATCCTTGCCAGACTATTGGCATTCTTGCAACCACCTGAAATGCTTCTCCAACAATCCTGAATGAGCTTCCACAAGGTCTGGGCACAAGTTGGTTATGTTGCTCTTATTCTTCGATCCACCTGATCCAAAACCAGGCCTATAGTGTTTAGGTTGGGAGGTGTGGCTGGGGCTCCTCATCTGTCATAGCACTCTATCACAATATAGTAATTACCACATAACCCCATATCCCATGTCAAGTCCACTCCTAATTTACTTAAAATTAATTTTAATAATACTATTATTTATTAAAATAATAATCCTAATTATTTATTTTTGATTGCCCTTTTATTGCTTTTTAAAAAGTAATATTGTTGCATTACATTTAATTTAATTATTATTTTTGCTGCTTAATTCTTATTTCTTGTGTGCAAGTTTCATGTTATTTTTATATTTTACAATGTTTGTATTTTCCCTTGGGTTCACTTTGGGTCAGCCTCTTAACCTCGAGGAGTGCTTAGGGTTGGTCAGTGAATCTAGAATTTTGACTGGTACTATATATACTATAGATATGTGTGCTTATAAAAAAGAATTCTTTCAGAGTTAATTTTATGAATCGTTATGGTGATTTTTTCCTGAGTAATACCAGTGTAACCCTAAAATCACAGCTGCTCTGACACCAAAGAGTGACAGTTGCAGGGCTATTTTACGGCATCATGTCAACGGTGTCACTTGCCTGGCCGGCACCTCCTGATCGCTGTGGACAAGGTGCCAGTGCCTGTTGTGACTATGACAAGCCCCGGTGATGACAGCGTGGCCAGCTGCACATCAAAGAGAGCGAAAAGGCCACAGCCAGTCCCTGTGCCTCATTGATGTGCCAAAATAATCACAGGATTATGACTTCCTGGAGCGCCATGGCCGACCAGCTGCCGGGGGTCACCTGAGGGAACAGTGGCCCCCGTGGTAGGTTACTGTAGAGGGGGCAGGCGGCCCAGAGCTAATCAGGACCATACACACTTCCCAAGAAATGTGAGTGAAATCCCGAGAGAATCTGGGCTGTCTAGTTGTGGAGAAGCTACTTATTTTCTTCTCTATTCCTGCTAATTAGTCCTAAAAGTAACATTTAAAGGAATATTTTTTTTCTCCTTTGTCATTACACATGTATGCCCTGTCACTGTCATTATTTATGTTATTAATCAGGCCTGCCACATACCCATTTATTCTAGGTTTATATCCCCAATCTGTCTCATAAAAATCCTACTGTTCCATCTGCAGACTGGAGCCCTAATCACTCTCCTGTTTATCCTGCCTCTGCCAAAGAGGGTGTCTCCAATCGAGGGAAATCCTCTTTCCCTGAACCTAGCGGTTCGACACGATGCCTGAGCTACCTCCCCACCCCCCACCCCTAAACCCAAAGGGACAGTCTCCCCCCTTCCTAATGAAAAGCCTGCTTCTTAATTACACTTACCCCAGAGCTGGGGTTATTGACGGGAGCCCCACGGCTCGGACAAATGGATGAGGCTTAAACCCATTACATGCAGCCCCCCCGGGAAGGAAAAAAGAGGAGAGGACATATGCTTTCATGTGGTCCTGTCTTCACCCCCTTTGTTGTACCTGGACAGCTGTCTGTTTAAATGTCCATCATGTGAATTTTAGTGCCATTACATGGCACTAGGACAGGTGTATATTTGGCGATCAAATCTTTATGATACATAATATGAAAAAAATATTCACTCATTAATGATGCTTAACGATGCAGTATCGCCAATCAGGGAAGAAAAACAGCAGTACTTTGAAAGTCAGATTCACTGAGCACAAATGATGAGTGACCATGGTGATCAGGTACATCTGAAAACATTTCATTTAACTTTCTTGGTAGCTACTTCTGTTAGATGCTGCTAACATTCTGAGAACTTGGTGTAACTTTAGCCGACAGATTAACTCTATTCTCTGTAAATTAACTGAACATAACATAGACTGCTCACTCAGACCACTCACTCAGACTGCTCACTCAGACCTCTCAGTACCATACAGACATCACAAGACCCAAAACCATGAAAACAGCGAGGAGATCCACATCATCTTACTAAGCATTTCACCTTTTATAATATTACCATCCATACAGGAAAGCCCAGACCATCGAAATAAACACTCCACATGCACAGGCAGCCATGCCTACACAGTGTACGTTGGCATGTTGAAGGAGCTGATGTAGAGAGGAATACCTTGTATTGTCCGTTTGAAAAAGGCTTTGCAGGCCTCGCAGGAGGCTACACCGTAATGGTACCCCGATGCCATGTCACCACAGACCAGGCAGAGCCTCTTGGACACAGAGCTCAGGGCATAAGTGCACTTCACAGACACATCTTCTGCAGTGGCACTGGGCCAGACATCATCGTAATGTCGGTGGTAAGCCCTGGCACCAGGCACACTGGGCTCCAAGGTGGACGGGGAGTCAGGGCTGTAGGAGCGGCTGTTGGCGGTGGCCCTGGGTCGGACATCATCGTAGCGTTCATGGTAAGATCTGGCACCAGGCGCATTGGACACCAAGGTGGACGGGGAGTCAGGGCTGTAGGCCTGGCTGGTGGCCGTGTAGCCACCACTGGTGTCTGAGGTGCTGCTGGAGCTGGCTTGGCTGGCTGTGTCGAGGGCCGAGGAGGGGCTGGAGGGCTCCATCTTAATGAAGGGCCTGCAGTGGTGGCCATCTGTAGCCATTCTGCTCAGCAGCCTGGAACGAACGAGAGCACCAAAGAAGACTCAGATTAAAGGGCTCCAGCAATATCCTGAAGGTGCATGTTCCACCTGAAGAGGCGCCAAGCCTGTCCATGCTAACAGGGAAGTGAAGCTGGACGACTGGGAGAGATACATGCAAGCAGATACTTCAAGCGTGAGGCCAACAGACAAGATCAACCTACTTAGCAGAACAGAGCTGGCAGGAGAAGGGGGCAGCTTACATAGAAGGAACTAGTCTGACCAATTACTTTGCTGTGAGAGATATGCAATGTGAGCTGTCACATTAAATCTGCATTGTAGAAGGATAGAATCTGATTGAGTATTGATTTACTGTCAGCTGGACAGTAACAGTATTTGTGAATGGTATGCTCTGAGATACCTGAAACGCAGCCTCCAGTCAATAGACACACAACATGTATGTTTTTGAGCAAATTGGACCTTTTTAGTGTTCCATGCATTAAGTCGGAAATGTAACACCAGCAAAATCATTTTACCTTCTGTATTCACAGTATCTCCTTTTAAAAAAATAGTGGCTGCTGAGCTGTTGCATTCTTCACCAACACCTGATTGCTCTGAGAGAGCAGTCATCTCTCCCATGACTTGCGTATATCATCACAACCATAACAGTAGTATGCAGGTGCTCCATTAACTCCATCAAATTTGCAGTACATTTGTTATCCGTTCAAAGATTTCTATATGACTAGTTGGAATTGCATTTGTTTCTTAAGATAAGAAGTGATAAGGTTCTTGTTTGCTATCAAGCAATGTTACTTATCAACACTTTCTTATGTTTTTCATTTTCTTATCGTTTAAATTTTATAAAACGATAAGTCGATATTATTATAGTTGATTATATTATACGATATTACATTATAGTCAGTTACATGATATTTATATCACCCAGTCCTAGATGGACGTGGAGATGTCTCTTATAAACCAAATGCCCAGAGGTTCTCAAAATACGGGTAGGATGAATATGTTCATGAAACCATCCACTGGCTTGTAAATAATCCCGGAACCATGTACTTCCTAAGCATTGAGTGAGATTGTCTATGCAAATCTCCCTACATATCATTTGATAAGTATCATTTTGCACATACTTAACACATATTTTCACATATTTAAAAAGAGCAGTCAGCACATGCACCTCATGTGTCTGACATGGTTAAATAGCTGTGAAATGAATGAGATGAACTGACGCCAACTACTGATACCCTCAAGTTTGGCCCTTTGCTTCCATTCAAGCATTTCCATCAGAAAACTACACAACCGCTGCAGAAGCACAACATAAGTGCAAAAGACATTGATCTTTTATTGGCTGATTTATCGAGGTTAGGCCAGGAGGATGACCGAGGAGACGAGTAAAAGTGAGCCTGATGAACACAGAGAGGGGACAACAAGCATGCTGCCTATACAAGCTTGTAAAAGAGTATATAATCAATACACAGCAGCTTCCCAGGAGACAGTCCCCAGTCCCTGTAATGGAGCTTGGGAGGGGAGCTAGGGGCCGCTTGCCAGGCCCATGCAATTACTTCCACAGCCTTCATCACAATGTTAAATTTAGCCACTCTCTAGCTACAGTACGTCACCCTGCCTTTTCCGAGCCATGAGGTCATTTGGGGCAACAACATGAGCCCTACTATCGCACCACCAGTAAAATGCCGCTGCCCAAGACAGATAAGATCTATTGATTGTCCCTTTACTTCCTGTTTCTCAGTATCGACCATTAACTGTGCTTCTACATTTCCTTCAAGCTGACCAGTTACAGTGTTTCAGATAAAGGGAGATCAGTCAGAGAATGAAGGATCCCTGTCATGTCCAGTTTGTGAAGGTACCGATAGTCTATGCAAGTGACTGTCTATAACAATACCGCGTCCCTCCCAAGGATAGTCAATTGAGGTGATTGTCTATACAGCAGTACCATGTCCCTCCCAAGGATGGTCTATTCAAGTGGCTGTCTATAGTAGTACTGTGTCCCTCCCAAGGATGGTCTATTCAAGTGATTGTTTATAGCAGTACTTTGTCCCTCCCAACGATGGTCTACCTAGGTGACTGTCTATAGTAGTACCGTGTCCCTCCCAATGATGGTCTATTCAGATGGCTGGCAACGACAGTACTGTCTATCCTATTTTTAATCTATGCAGTCTATTCAAATGGAAGAAGGGGTGCAGTTGCTCACCAACCTAAGGTAGCATTACATGGAAAGAAAATAAACTTCGATAAATAAGTATATTTTAAATAGTGTTCATTCATACTAAGTGTAAGGTTTTTTTGTATTTTTGTTATAGGAAATATATGGTTTATAGCAGGGGTTCCCAACTCCAGTCCTGGGGGGCCAGAGCCCTGCACATTTTTGGGTTTCCCCTCATTTAACACTAATTGCTAATTACCACACAGCTCTTGAGCTGAATCATTTATGGTGGAACAGGGAAAGAACTAAGATACACAGGGCTCTGGCTCCCCAGGACTGGAGTTGGGCATCCCTGGTTTATAGGCTCATGTTAGTCACATTGTAATTGCTGATTCCCCATCAGGACATCAAAATGCAAGACAGAGAAGGCAATGGTATAAGTTTGCTTATGTCCCATTAACACTGGGTCGTATTTTAGTAGCCATGAAGGAACTGTCTTTTGAATCTCAGTTGTAAACTTCATCAACATGTTTGTGCATAATTTAATCCATTCAGTACGGCATGAAGCGGGATGAAACACACATGGGACACAGAGTTATCATTACTGAGACACAGAGCCGGACATTTCAGGTCCAGAAAGTAAAAATCCAAACCAGGATTTTGTTTCAACCAACCAGATGAGCATAAAGAGTCACAGTCACAGAGTACTCAACTGGTTGGTTATAACAAAATCTTGGTCTGGATTTTTACTTTCTGGACCTGAAATGTCCGTCTCTGCTGAGACACAGTTACACAGACGTCATCACTGCTGATTCAGACATTGTGATGATGTGGAAGTGATGATCACTGAAACCTTATGTGTCACAAGAAAAGTTTAAAGGCTTTTTTCCAGTTTCGGTGGGTTTTCCCCAGGTATAGTTTTCCCCAGATCCTCGGTGGTGGGACGCAGTTAAATTGATAGTGAATGAGCATTTCAGTGCCATGCGCTGGCCTGGTGGCCCCTTCAGTATTTACCATTATGCCTTACTATTTCCAGGACCGGCTCTGAATGATTATTTTCATTAAGGGACATGTTATTAAGGATACCATTATATGTGTACATTTTTAGCATAAGTGCACCAGAAAATGTCATTGGTATCCTCAGGTGAAAAGGAAAGTACTTGCGCCTGGTCTAAGAAAACAGACTGCTGTCTTTGGTTTATATACTAATATTTCATGATTGACTTTCATGCAGTGATAAGTTAATCAATAGACAACTTAAGACCAGTACAGAAACCACAGTATGGAATTTGCGATATAGTCTCGTAGGTATTACATAGTAGAATTTACCAGGGTTAAAAATAACCTTGTTCATATGTGGGTCAGGAGGATTGTTATTTTTACAACAAAATGTACTATATGAAGCACAATGTATATCACTGTATTGGGTACACATGTGTATCAAGTAAAGCATTGTGAAGGCAAGGAGTGATGCATGAAATTAATGTTATCCTGGTAGACTGGCCTTGTTCAGGGGACAACAGCACCCACACAGAGAAGTCGTCCAGCCGGGGACACAAATTATATCGTTTATCAGCTGAAAAGCTGAGCAGGTGCACAGAGGCCTAAAAGCATACAGTAAAGACACTTAACAGGCATCTCATGTGTCTGAGATGGTTAAATAGCTGTCAAGCGAATAAGAAGAACAAGAAGAAGAAAATGGATAAGAGAAGGAAAAATCCCACATTCAAAGTATGCATGCATGCACTAAGCCAGACATTTTGTGATGTCATTTAAGTGCCGTTTCCATGGTGTCAGACAATACAAACACGCCTGAGGCCATGATACTGAAGCCAATGTGTATCCAGATATTTATGAAAATGCTGGAGTGTCTTTTCCTTATAACATCAATTGTTTAGCTATTTTAAAAATGTAAAAATTTGCTACATTAATAAAATGAGTTGTGTGCTTGTAACCTAAAGGAGTGTGATATTTACACTCTTAGCGGAGGCCAATAAATCGATGCAGCGTCGCTCTGAAACGAGGCTGCTCTGCCGACATTTTCGTCGCCCTTCACGGCTTCTCGCTTATCGCGGCGCCTCCCTCCTCGGCCGTCACTCAGGATCCTTGTTGGTTTCTCACAGGCGGTTTTGTCAGGCCGCTTCCTTATTGATTCCAGCAATGAGCTGAGTTGGCCATCGATACTAATGTTATTTCACATTTCAATTACTGCTTAGAAACATAACCTTCACAAGACGGAACACTCAATATCAATGACATGCAGTAATAAACACTAACATGCCTGCCAATCACAGACTCACTCTTTTTTCACCACATGAATTGAAGCAGAATCTCCATGTGTTGTAAACTGAAAACAGAATATTCAGAAAACGTATGTTCAGTTAAGGCGTAGTGACAATTACAGTTCTTACCATTTACACTGTAGTTTCCTTGTATCTGTGGGTGTTCCAAGACCTACCACAGATAACTGAAACTGCAGATAATCACAAACCATCAGAAGACCCCATATATAATGTAATATTCTTGTATTTACATATGGTCATTAATACATTACACACAGTAAAGCATTACCAACATTAGAGTATATAGTATTGTACAGTATGGTACTCTCTCAAAGGAAAGGGATTCTGATTCTCAACTGTCATGTATCAAGGGATAACTGAACAATGAAAATCGTGCTTTTATACTCCCATCAAACGATGAAGGAACAATGAAAAAACATTGTTACACATTGTACAATTTGTAAACGTATATAGTATATGGTTGTACAGTAAACTAATACAACTTAGTCATTATGTTAAAGAAACATCAGACATCATAGTCTATCTGCTGATGTCACACACCTGAAGCTGCAGTCCATGTCATTACCCACCTTTGTTTACCCAGAAGGCCTTTGTCCGAAAACAGCAGGGACACAAGGCTGTGTTCAAAAACGGAGGACTCAGTCGCCTCACACAACAGTCCCCATCGACAGCCAATTGGCTTTGGTTACTCTATCACTGCCATTGAATTTATGGGGTAGTTTTAATAGGCGGATTAGCACTGAAAAGCTTTTGGAAAGGCGAGCTGCATTCCCAGAGCCGTGTGCCAGCCATTTCTCTGAAACAGATACTCGGGTTGATGGAGTCACTCCTGACACATTTCTAAAGGGCAACAAGCTTCAGTCCAGAGAACAATGATCACCTCTTATGGAGGTGTCTCATCACATGACTGTAAATTAAGTGACCTTGTTGCAGTTGTGATGTTAAATCTGGTAATGCATAAATGAGAAATTATACTCATACTCAGCACAGCCAAGGATTCATATCTGTCTGTTTTTTTGTGAAAATTAATATATGTCAGTTTGAAATTTATTGATCCAAAGTCCAAGAGAGACAGTAGCTCCACCTAGTGGAGGAGTGGATGGTAATTGAGATTATGTAAGGTCATCACTATGTTTGAGCTATAAATTTGGACAATTTGGGTAATCTTCAGAAAGTGCCATGTTTCTCACTGGTAAACTTGAATATTTCTGATAAACTGAGATGGCTAATTAAGGGTATGTTTCTTCATCACTGATTGACCTCCTTGACTATCATGTTAATCGAATCAGATTCAGTATTACGTTAGCTGGGCTGTTCTGAGCTCTCAAAGGATCTCTTGATGTTCTGTAATTAGCTTCTAATTCAGTCCATAAAGGCTTGTGTTTCGCACCCTGGACCCTTCTATTTCTACAACACCTCACACTATACCATACAACCATCAGCCTTCCTGCCATAGCAGGAGGTAACCCAGGAGATAACACCGCACTTTCTCCAGTGTTCCTCCTGTCTTGAGGAAGACAACGAACGATATTGGAAGCATGAGGTGCAAAGAGAAAAGAGTGCTCTCGGATGAACATGCTAAACTCCCATGCAACCTGTCAGTCACAGAGGCCTGAGCCATTTCCCATCGGTGTGTAAACATGCACAAGGTCCCTCTGAACTTCCGGATGAAACAGGCAAGTTGCCCTCGAAGCATGCAGGCAGCAGTAACATGCATCATGCAGCTGTCAAACATCCGATTCTGCAGGTTCAGCCGCATTAAGGTAGAAGACGTACAAAAGGACGGAAAGGTAGGAGGAGAAGGAAGAGGGGAGTGTAGAAAAGGCTGCACACTTTTATGAAAAGCATACAGCTGCAGGGACTCTGATAGGGACCCTGCTTTTGTGGGGCTGACTGCATTGTCTCTAAGCATTATGAAGTTTGATTTCCCACCAATTAAAATCACAAGAAACCATTGTGTAAAAATTGTGTAAAAAGCAGATTTTAAATTTCACCCTTACTAAATGTTGCTCTGTGGACCAACATGAATTGTTTATTATATGAAAAATTGCTTTATACTTTTAAATTTATAGTAATATTAAAATGTACTTTCAAATATTTATTTCTAAATTTCGTAGGAAAAAATTAATCTTTTAACATGTTGAAAACGAAAAACAGCACTGCAGTGCCGTACTAATCTAAATGACTCGGCTGGCCATAAACTGGCTCGCAAAGCAATTATTATCTCATACAGAGGACATTTATTTACGCTTAATAGCAAGGTGATCACATGACTAAATTCTTATGGATCATATGCCGACATAAATTCTTATGTATTATCCAGTTAACTTTACAATTTAGAAATTATATGCTTGACTAAATTTTGAATAATGTAATATGTAAAATTAAAGGTAAAATGATTAAAAATGCATTTTATATTAATATTATTTTAATATTAATATTGCTTTCATTTTTCATTTGTACTTTTCCATATATATATATATATATATATATATATATATATATAAAATCAAATGTGTATTCTTTGGTCTTGCAAGAGAAGGTGCAGAGTAACACCATTGTAATGGACGACTGCATGTGGCATAATGTAGTTTAACATAAAGATATTGTTATGTAATGCCTTACATAAGGATAATGCAACAATTACCTGTTCTAATTATGCCACCAGTGTAAGCAGAAAAGTGGATTTTAGGGCACAGAAAGGACAAAGACGGCCCACTCAGCAAAAGCAGAGCTCCATAAACGCTGACAATACTTCTCACAGATAAAGGCTTACAATAGGCTCCTCTGCAAGGTTTGAGAATTAAAAGGAGCATCCGGCTTGTCATGATGAGGCCAGGACGGTCCCAGCCCAGAGCAGGACGGTCCCAGCCCCGAGCAGGACGGTCCCAGCCCCGAGCAGGACGGTCCCAGCCCCGAGCAGGACGGTCCCAGCCCAGAGCAGGACGGTCCCAGCCCAGAGCAGGACGGTCCCAGCCCAGAGCAGAGGCGTCCCGCCTGCTCGCTGTGCTCCTCCTGCTTTTGTCCAGCACAGAACCTGCAGCGGGTTCTGCCACCTGCACTTGTGCAGTGAATGTTCATTTTAAAATAGTACAACGATTTACCAGCAGATTCCAGCCACAATCGGTGGAGGACTATTACAACTGCACCTATATCACCTGTCCATTACTATCATGCATAAAAAATGTAACCTACTTTTCTGATATGACATTTAAGTATTCGAAGGCACAATATAGTATGTATGGATACATTTATAAACTTGAAACTAAATGCAGTTCCCAACATGTATTCATATGATATTATGCATTAAGTATATTGACATTTTGGTTGAATCTAAAAATCAAAAGATAAAGATGAATTTATGAAGTTTTCAAATTTCCAAGAAATGACATAACACCCTGCCCCATCCCAGTAAATGCATGGGGTCATAAGAAGATAAGACATTTACAAACGAGAGGAAGCCACTTGGCCCATCAAGCTCGTTTGAGGTCTGCAGATGGGCTTGTCTACCTTGTCTGAGCACAAGTGCAGTGCAGTGCAGTGCAGTGCAAAAGTTTCAGCGCTTCGCTAACCGCATGGACAGTTACAGGACTTCATTATTCCCAATGACAATTACAGCACATCACTAACTCCATGGACAGTTACACTGCTTCACTAAGCCCATGGACAGAACAGGGAAGTATAGAGAGCAGCACCTACTGATTATGGTAGTTCAGAGGGTCCAGGATGCAGAGTTCTGAAACATCCATCACTGCAGTGTCAGCATTCCACAAGAGACAGCAGAGACGTCCCCCAAAAACAGGAATGGATGCCTTGTAGGGGGAACAGTGCACCAAAAAAACATAAAATAAATAAAACTCTTCTCTCACCCAGTCCAAGGTGGACCCCCCACCCCAAGCGCCTCCCTCCCCTCCTCCCGCGGGGACAGGTATTTCACAGTCGCTACTGCCTTCCGCTCAGTGGTGTCCCCCTGCTTGACATACGGAGACGAGGGGAGACAGGAGAAGGGGTGCCCAATGAAACCAGAGTCACTAAGGCGGAGTGGACGGAGGGAGACAGGCGGAGGAGCACGGGAGAAACGACTCGCTCATAGCCAGACCGGGGCTCTTTAAGGCTTCGTGGCTGATGAATAGGGAACAGCTGCTGTTGGTTGGCTTTAAAAGGAGGCGGGGCTTGAAATTAAAGCATGGGGGGGGCTCAAACACAGAAGGCATGCAGCTGCCGAAATACACATTGATCCTTTCTGTGCTTTTTATCAACGTTTTATGTATACATATTCGTTTATTTGTTATTCTGCTGAAATACATGTAGTAGATAGGGAAAACACTACATAAAGTCTTCACAATCAATTAACCCAAGTATGTGCCTGCAAAGAATTAACTATTATTATATTTATAAACAATGTTTATGTTTAAAGGCATGCATTTTCCAATATTCTGAGGTGATTATTTTTTGTTCTCGGCAGCTCTGTGTTTTATCACATTTACTTTACATTTACTTGCATTTACCGGACACTTATGCCCGAAGCGAAGGCAAACAGCAACTGCAAACATACATGCTGTCAAGGAGTCGACTAGGCGTAAGTGCGGCTAGGCTGAACTTCTAGTGAATGCCTAAGGTACAAGTGTAGCAGCATCAGAGCAAGAGCTAAACAACAAATAATGGTTAAGGAGAGATGGATGGATGATAAATGAAATGAAAAAGCTGAGATTTGGGTGACTGCATATTAAAGCTATACATAGCCTAGCTGTTGATTCAGTCCCGGCAGTGCTTTAAAAATAGCAATCTGAGTGCATAAAACTGACAGCAGGACACGTGGGCTATAACTACAGAATCGTTCATTTGGTCAGCACTTTCAGAAAGGAACTCCACGTATGTGCAATTGTATGACCTTCTGCAGGCTTGAAATTTGCCATAACGTACCACAGACCGAAAAACTCACTGATTCCATGACAGCTCTGAGATTACTCCTTGCGCTATTTCTTTTTAAGTGACTATATTCATTTTGTTCCAAATGCAATGGAAGTATTAACGAATTTGTTCGCATAGATCAGATTCTAAACTCAAGGTGGGACCAGATAAAACTCCAGGCGTTTTGCAAGAATGGAGTAAATGAGCCAATTTCCTGTATACATATATAGTTCCTTTCCATCAGAAAAATGAATACTACACTGTAGCGAAAAAACACATTAAAAATTATAGAAAGGGAAAGCAATGATGTCATAACGAAAGAGGATAGACGCTGACTTTCCCATCCTCTGTTCTGAGATCGAGGTGGTAGTGTTTTTTGTTGTTAATGGAACCTGAGAATGTCCACGTCACCAGCTCACGTTTCCCTGATCAATACAGTCAATGCAAAAACATTAGTGATGCTCTCTTGATGGAATCTTAATCTCCCCCTGTTTCATGGGGGAAAGGCAAGATGCCATCGAGTATTCCATGAAGTCTCTGCATACCATACCATAGAGAAACAGTTGGTATCTTGCACGTGCACTCACAAATTAAAGTCAAAACCGTACCTAGAGCTTTAAGAAAGCAAATAACCTTTTTATCACTGCCATGGTTTTGGTAGATCGTCCAGAGTACAGCAGGAATGTTCTACCCGTGTACTTTAGCTAATTATAAAAATGTACAGATATTATATAGTGTCTAGGGCTCTAAATACGGTGGGGGAAAATTTGTCGCTTCACTGACGTTTGATTTACAGTTACGCTTGTCCATTATTTATCAGCGCCAGTTACCAAAATAACACAAAAGCAAGCAAGCAAATGAATGAATAAACGGCCCCTCTCTCTCCTTCTGAATCACGTTTTATGTTAAGCCTACTAACATCATGATATAGTAACTAATGGGCACTGAGAATTACAGAAAGTCTCATGAAACTTTTGAAGCAGATTAAGTGTCGATTAGCTTTGTGTCGTACTTTAGTTTAATTAATTAATATTAATTTTACCGGGGTATAATACATGAAATGCCTTAAAAATTAATGACAACAGCTACAGTACCTATCCTGATTTTAAGGTAGTTTAACGTGAAAATGGTTTTTACTTACATATTGTTTATCAGCTGGGGCGTCGTTAGGCCTATTTTAGGGGCTTAAGCCCCCCTAAAAAAAAAAAAAGTTAAGACTCAGCCCCCTATCTTCCATCTCTAACCCGAGAAGATGAGATACAAGGTGCATGATGGTGACTACATCTTTTTCACTATACTGTACGTAGTAGCAGCTAGCATTTGGATTACAGTTAGGTCGCCGCCATGAAACACTGTTAAAATACTATTGTTAAAAATATTTCTGTGTTGTTGCTCTCTTTGCGGAAGATTGCGATTGGTGCTTCGTATTTTAATCATTCAGAAGGTGTCGCGGTGCTCGTTGCTGGTGCTTTTGTGAAGGTTACTCTCCTTCATCACTAATAAATAAATAACAGGGGACAAGGTGTAGTTTAAGGTAAATAGTCTAAATTCTTTTTACTGTGGATCACGAAATCACACGTATATAACCGAATAAAATATCATGTGTTGTTTTATCCACTTGAATGGAATACTAAAGTTTTATGGGAGTGTATTATTAACTGGAATGGGAGTGTATTATTATTATTATTATTATTATTATTATTATTATCATTATTATCGCGTTAAAATAGTAAAGTCCGCTGGCGTCTTCTCGCTAGAGGGAGCACCCTGTCATACAAAAATACTATACAGTGATCCCCCACCTATCGCGGAAGATGCGCTCCAGACCCAGCAGCGATAGGTGAAAATCCAGAAAGAGCATATAAATAAACATTTTTTAATATAGTTTAAGCCTTAAAATACCCCTCCCACACGCTTTAAACACATGTAAACATCTTAAAACAACACACATGATATGTGGATGTCGGGCTAAGGATATGAGTAACATAATAATAATAATAATAATAATAATAATAATAATATGTAATATACTACATATTATTATAATTTTATCATATATATATCACTCCTCCGTCTGCCTTTTAACCATTTATTTTGGGCTATTTGGTGGGCAAACCCTGTGCCCACTATACTGGAAAATCCAATGCGGCATGGCAGCGGGCAGCAGGTGGTGTAGAATAGAATAGAATAGAATAGAATAGAATAGAATAGAATAGCTACTTTCCGAGCATCCGAGCACTTCTAACCCCAGTCTCTGTTGCAGCTCCGCTCCGCCCGACTCTCCCTACTCCCTCTGCCCGCGCCTCCTACTCCTTCCCACCTCCCTCCTGACCAGCCCTGATCATCCTTCATGGCTCCTCCTCGTATGTGTCGTCCACGTCATCGGACAGATCTCCCAGTTCCCCGACTCCACTGCTCCCGGCTTCACAACCTCTCTTTTGGATAATCCTCTGGCTTTGGTAAATGGTTTCAGACAGATCTCTGGCTTTGACCCTGCCTGTCTACTGGACCCAATTCTGTCTTGCCCCAATAAAAGGTTTTGGAACTCACCCGAGTGTTCTGTCGTGACAGAATACCTCGCCGACATAATGTCGATGCAAGACCAGGTAAACCAGCTACAAGAACAGGTTCAGTCCATGACTGAGTTGGTGGGACAACTACTTCAAGAACAAGCTGCACCGGTCCCGGTTGCTCTTCCTAACTGATATGAGGGAGATCCCGACGCCTGTCAGGCCTTCCTAATGCAGTGTGGGCTATACATCACTCACCATCCTACTCAATTCCATTCTGAGGAGGACAAGGTCCAATTTGTTATCTCCCTTCTCGGGGGCCGAGCTCTGACATGGGCTACAGCATTGTGGGCAGAACGTAGCCCCTTGCTACGCTTATCTCGGAAATTCCAAGACGCCTTTTGGGCGGTCTTTGATCACCCCGCCGTCGGTCAAAGCCTTGACGACCGGCTTCTCGATCTACGCCAGGGGAATCGCACAGCATCGGACTTCTCCCTAGAGCTTTGCACCCTGGCTGCCGGGTTACAGTGGCCTGCTGACTGCCTCCAGGTCATATACTGGCATGCGCTCTGACTGGAGTTACGGGCAGAATTGGCCTGCCGAGGAGCGGCGCGTTCATTCGATGAATACGTGAGACTCTCCATTTCACTGGACACCATTATCTGGGAATCATTCTGAACGATCTCTACCTACTCCTCCAGCACAATTGGAGGACCCTGAACCCATGATTGTGGGACATGCACCCCTGTCGGCAGAAGAGTGAGAGCGCAGAATGCAAAGGGGTCTTTGCGTTTACTGCGGGGAGACGGGACACGTCCTACGCAACTGCCCTATGAGATACCCTCGACGCAACTCCAGGGAGACACAGGTGAGAACCCTTCCTATTCCCTCCTTAACGCAAACCCAGATGATGGTGCCTACTGAACTTATTTGGGTGAATGGCAGAGTTCACCAACTAGCCTTAGTGGATTCAGAGGCAGCGGGGAATTTTATTGATAAAGATTTCACCTTGACTAACAACCTCCCGATAGAAGCACTACAACAGCCCCTATGTGTACGAGGAATAGATGAGGAACCCCTAACCTCGGGACTCGTTACCTCCCGTACCGGATCGGTATTGCTTAAGGTAGGACAATGCCATAGCGAAAGAATCCAATTTCTAATTATTTCCTCTCCGAGAGACCCTATTATTTTAGGATTCCCCTGGTTGAGGGAGCATGACCCACGAATAGGATGGAGAACAGGTGAGATCCAAGCCTGGTCCTCACGATGCTTCCACGCCTGCCTGTCATTACCCTGTCGAGTTTCTTCTCTAGCTAGAGAGCCCTCTTCCGGAGGACCTTTCCACTATACCCGAGGAGTATCGTCGCTTCTCCAAGGTATTCAACAAAAAGGAAGCGTATGGCCTTCCACCACACCGCCCTTCAGACAGTGCCATTGACCTCTTCAAAGGAGCAACTCTCCCTCAAGGTCGATTATACTCCCTCTCTCAACAGAGGAGGAGGCCATGTGGACCTACATCTCGGAATCACTAGAACAAGGTATTATTCGTCCATCGACCTCTCCCGTAGCAGCCGGATTTTTCTTCGTGGGTAAGATGGACGGTGGTCTTCGCCCTTGTATAGATTATAGAGCTCTGAACGCAATAACCAAAAAGCAACATGAAGCTCTACCCCTTAATCCCTCTGCCTTAGAACAGCTCCGAAGGGCACGGATTTTTACTAAGCTGGATCTCCGTAGTGCTTATAACCTCATCCGAATCCGCGAGGGAGACGAGTGGAAGATGTCATTCCTTACCGGTAACGGTCAATACGAATATATCGTTATGCCGTACGGTTTGGCTAATAGTCCGTCTATTTTCCAGGCTTTTATTAACGACATCTTCCAGGATGTACTACATTGCTTCGTAATTACTTACATCGACGACATCCTCATCTATTCTGACAATGAAGCCCAGCACGTCACTCATGTCCAGCAGGTTCTTCAAAGATTGGCTGACCATCATCTCTACGTCAAGGGAGAGAAGTGCGAGTTCCATCGCTCCTCTATTAAATTCCTAGGCTACCTCATACGACCAGGGGAAGTAGCCATGGACCTGAGTAAAATACAAGGGATCCTTGAGTGGCCGCAACCCAGGACAGTCAAGGAACTTCAGAGATCCCTGGGTTTCGCAAATTTCTACTGCCGCTTTATCCGAGGATTCAGTCCGGTCGCAGCTCCCTTAACTAATCTGCTAAGAGGAGGAGCGAAGAAACTCGTATGGTCAGAAGCCACGATGCTGACGTTCGCTGAGCTAAAGGAGAGGTTCTGCACTGCATCTGTTCTACAACAACCTAACCCCGACGAACCCTTCATCGTGGAGGTGGATGCCTCAGAGATAGGGATCGGAGCCGTGCTCTATCAAAGAGATCCCTGCTCAGGTATGATCTACCCATGTGCCTTCCTCTCCAAGAAACTTAGCCCCACCGAGTGCAATTACGACGTGGGGAATTGCGAATTGCTTGCCATCAAGCGAGCCCTCGAGGAATGGCGACATTGGCTCGAGGGGGCGAAACATCCTTTCAGGGTCCTCACTGATCACCGGAACCTCCAATACCTGCAATCGGTGAGACATCTTAATCCTCGCCAAGCCAGATGGGCACTTTTCTTTACCAGATTTAACTTCCAGGTATCTTTTATTCCAGGAACTAAGAACATCAAAGCAGAAGTTTTATCCCACTGTTTCCCGTGTAACAAAATTACCGAAGATCCAACGCATGTGTTACCTCCCACCTGCTTCGTCGGACCCATCCAGTGGGACTTGGACCGGCAACTCCAACAACACAATGTGTTGCCCAGCCGGACGTACATATGTACCGTCTCAACTGCAAAACTCTATCCTTCAGTGGGTATATACCTCCCTAGGTTCCGGACACCCCGGGGTAACGAGAACAACCCGTCTTGTGGCTAGACGCTATTGGTGGCCTGGGTGGCGACGAGAGACCGAGAATTATGTCCTGTCATGTCCAGTGTGTGCCAAGGGTAAGTCTCCAAGACAGCCCCCCTCTGGACTGCTTCAACCATTACCAATTCCCTCTCGTCCATGGTCCCACTTGGCGATGGACTTTGTTACTGATCTACCTCCCTCACGAGGACACACCAACTGTGGTAGACTGCTTTTCTAAGATGTGTCGTCTAGTCCCTCTCCCTAAACTTCCTTCTGCTTTGGAACTTGGGGAGGTACTCTTCCAGTGGAAATTCCGCTACTATGGGCTACCGGAGGATATCGTGTCGTACAGAGGTCCTCAGTTCACATCTCAGGCATTCCGAGCATTGTGCACCAAGATGAATATCAGACTGAGTCTAACCACTGCTTACCATCCACAGGCTAACGGGCAATCTGAGCGGGTGAATCAGGACATAGGTAGGATACTTCGGATCATCTGCTCATCCCAGCCACATAAGTGGTCTGAGTTCCTGCCCTGGACAGAGTACGCGTGAAATTCTCTGGTTCATTCTGCTATGGGACTGACTCCTTTCCAGTGTGTGCTGGGTTTCCAGCCTCCCCTGTTCCCCTGGCATTCTTCTCCCTCAGGTGTCCCTGCCGTCGAACAATGGTACTGGCGGAGTGAACGAGTATGGAACCAGGCCCATCGACAGCTGTCCCGAAGGGCGGAGCAGACCAAGAAACGTGCCGGCCGACAACGCCAGCCAGCTCCGGTCTAAAAGCCGGGAGACCGCGTTTGGCTATCTATGCAACACCTCCGGGTTCCTGCCCGTACACCGTATAAGGGAGCAGAGCAGGGTTCCTGCCCGTACACCGTATAAGGGAGCAGAGCAGGGTTCCTGCCCGTACACCGTATAAGGGAGAAGAGCAGGGTTCCTGCCCGTACACCGTATAAGGGAGCAGAGCAGGGTTCCTGCCCATACACCGTATAAGGGAGCAGAGCAGGGTTCCTGCCCGTACACTGTATAAGGGAGAAGAGCAGGGTTCCTGCCCGTACACCGTATAAGAGAACAGAGCAGGGTTCCTGCCTGTACACCGTATAACAGGGCAGAGCAGGGTTCCTGCCGGTACACCGTATAACAGAGCAGAGCAGATCTTGCTCATAGGATCCTCATTGCTGAAGACCCGAGCAGCTGAACCAGGCCAAGGGGACGTCCACATAACACCTGGCTGCAACAGATAGATGGCCATTTTCGGAGGGTGGGACTGGACCGGGTGTCAGCTTGGGGGGGGGTTGCCAGCTGGGATCATGAGCTGTTTCATCATGTGGTGGGTGCAGCAACATGCTGTACCATTGCATACTTTCCAACCTCACCTGACCTGAGCTTCAAGTCTTCAGGCAGTAAAAATACATTTGTCACAGAGATTTTGCTCACTGGTATTATTGGGCATCTCATATTATTTATTATTATCCTATTATTTATTATGTATTATTGTGCCCTGCGATGGATTGGTGCCCCATCCTGGGTTGCTTCCTGCCTTGTGCCCATAGGATCCAGACCCCCCCGCAATCCTGAACCCTGACGAGCAGTTTCAGAAAATGGATGGATGGATGATGTATTATTGTTTATTTTAATGAAGTTGTTCTTGCTCTATGAACCAGCTTCCTTAGGTCAGTGTTTATGGCATCTCCAGCAATGAGAAGGTCAGTCCATACTTGATCACGTTATTTAGTTCCTTTTGTTTCTCAGACAGCACATAAGTTACGTCACTAGTGTTATGCACTGTAAGAGCTGTGTAATTGAAATGTTATCAAAATAATCCCATATGTGTTTTATATTACATGGGGCAGCCAGTCATTGAAAAAAATCTTCCATTTTAATCACAATGGCACCGGTGTTGCAGTCATCGCTGTTGTGCCATATCAGTGACATCACTGACATATGTCATTATAATGAGCCCCTTAAAAAGCTAATTATTTTGGAAATTAGATCATTGTTAATATGTCTGTTCATTTTGCCATTTATAAAATAAAATAAAATAACTTGTTCCATCACTGGTGATACATGGCGTGACTGATGTTATGGTTCTGTTTTGTTAAGGATTTTGTTCTTTTTGATGAAATATTATCTAAATATTATCTAGGTCCTTATCTAGAGTATCTTACTCTTACTGATAATTTTTTTTATCTTTTAACAACTGCATGCTTGTTCTACAAGAACATAATTTTTGCAGAGTGGGACATGAAGATATAATGTATAACAGAACCCTATATTTATAGCAAACAAATTTATAGCTAAATGAATGCCTGATGATGTGATGATGTCAGTGACAAACTGACCTAAACTCTGCATTTTACATTAATTTTGCATGTATGATAACAGGACATGTTAATACACATATTAAGGTGTTTTACTTTTGGGATTAATGAAACTGATTTTTAAAAATGTATCCATCTCAGTTCCCACTCCAAATGGAGAATAACCCAGACTCGTTACATGTGACGGTGCATAATGTGTACCCGCCTCATGCCTTAAGTCGGTACTCTGTTACACCGTAACAGGACTATTACTTATTTAAAGATAGATGCAGTGCCGCTGAATCTATAATGTACTGATTCTTGAACAGCCCATTTCCAGGAATTAAAGGCATCTGCTGTTCTCCTACTCTCAAACCCATTTGAGGAAAATTCAAATGGACCTGTAGTGAAAATACTAGCGACCCAGCCCCCTGAGTTCTTGTCCTGTTACCATACACTGATCTGGGCTGACTCTGCCAGAACTTAATAAATCACAAATTAAAAGGATCCTGTGAGGTTCTTGGAAACGTTTCCTTTTCCAGGAGACCATTAGCCTTTTAACAGTAAACTTAAGTTTTCCACTAAGGCACAAGATTAATTTCTTTAGTTTTTGATCTGAGAGGCCAAGAATTGAGTGAGACAAGTAGATCTTTCTGTGATTCACAGGAAAAGCATCCTTGCATGAAGCATTTTTCCAGTACAAAAAAAAAGTATTTGAAAACATCTGTCCATATCTTTGACTATATGCAGCTAAAAGAATATGTCACTGTTAAATATCAAAATGTAAATGCAATTCATCAATCATTTTATTTAGTACTTCTAGTTTTACTTTATTTAGGCATTTCATATCTCCAAAACATTAAAACCATTTAATTTTATTTATCTTATTCATTAGCTGATATTAAATGTTACGTGTTTATTGGGCCAGATTATTAAACCGAATTTATTTATTTGTATGTTGTTTATTTGCATGTTATTTATTTGAATATTATTTATTTGCCCCACACCTTCCTTATCCTGCCCAGTGACCTCCCAATAGGGTGATCAGGTAATTCATGATGGGGGGGTTGGGGGATGCTATGAGCTACTTCGGGTCTTGTAAACTACTTTAAAACTGAAAGGCTCCTGCACTTGGCTAATTAGTTCAATTCTTCTTGTCCTTTGACTGGTTTGTTTCCTAGACTGAAAGACTCACCCAGCTGTTTCACATTAACATTAGTGACACGTGCATGGTTATAGGAGACTGACCAATCAGCACACAGCAAGAACTCAATGCTAAAGTAAACCCCACCCAACCTTACTGGATCTATTCTCCATGCCTCCATGCCCCCAGCCTTGCATTACCCCTTCCACGTCCCTCCAAGTGACCCCCCAGCCTTGCTATACCCCTTCCCCCTCCCTCCAAGTGACCCCCCAGCCTTGCTATACCCCTTCCCCGTCCCTCCAAGTGACCCCCCAGCCTTGCTATACTCCCTCCCCATCCCTATACCTCAAGGCAAAACAGAACATGCCAGTTGATTCTTGGTCATATCTCAAAGCAAAACAGAATGGGTGGTTTTTGACCATACCTCAAGGTGAACAGAACCTGGAGGGTGGTTCTTGGCTGTTCCTCAAGCAAGGCAGAACTTGCCAGCTGGTTCTAGGTTGTACCTCAGAGGAATTTCATAGTCACATTCTATTTTACAGATATATTTCCTGCTGTTGTTGTGGTAGATGGACCTGGGGGCTAAGGGATATGCTCAAGGGCCCATGGACATATGAAAATTCTGCTGAAGCGGGCCTCAAACTGGCAACCATCCAATCACAGGCACAGATGTGTGATCACCAGGTGTGTCACACCTGGTCGTTCCAGTTCCTGAGAAAGATCGACCCTCCTGAGATTTTCACACACTACATAGTCTAGAGTTTACAGACAACGGTGAAATAGGCAGTCTGTCACCCCTCAGACTTCACATACACCCCCACAAGCACAGACTGCGCTGGTCTTCAATTGCAGTGCTACTCACAGCACTGAACTAGGCAGTCTGTCACCCCTCAGATCTCACATACACCCCCACAAGCACACACTGCGCTGGTCTTCAATTGCAGTGTTACAGTACTCATTTAGGCAGTCTGTCCCCCCCCCGGACCTACATACACCCTGCAAGCACGGACACGTATAATTCTATTACACATCCTGCATTGGAAATAGATTGCTTTAACTCATGCTTTCAAATGCATAATTTCTACTCTTGTGGTGCATAATTTGATTTTGAAGGACATTATATTCAAAGCGTGGTTCAGTCACAGGCATGCAGTAACGTCTCTGAATAGTTACGTGTGTCTGCATTCTCCATCAGCTCTGCATTTGCTTTTGTTTTGTCTGGAAACACCAAGGATGGATGATAATGCTCATATTGCAAAAAAAATTAATCTCTGTCATCAGGGTCCCTTTGCTAGGCCACCCAGAAAGCATGTATTGAGGACAACACATGCAGAATTTACATCTCAAAGTCTGCCTAGCCTTTAAAAATCTGTCTCCTGATCTTAGTCTGGATAATTGAATGCAAAAATACAACAAAACACTCTGAATATGGTTTCTGTACGTAATTTTAATGCTATATTCAATGTCAGCTGAGTCACATCACATCAGCATCAACAAGTCATCACATTACAGCAATCTGAGCATTTTACTGAAATGGGCTTTATGGCTGTAAGGTCAGACAGACCCAGATGTAAAGTATTCAGCATGGCACTGTTGTTACGCTAGCAGGGAAAGACGAGGCAGGAAGGCAAATATCCACAAGAGATCAGGTTTATTAGAACAAACGGGGTTGACAGCGACGCACATTAATGACGGATCTCGGGATACTGACACAGACGCGGACTAAATACACAAGAAAAGCCAGGATTCACAGGAAACAGGTGCAGACATTCGGGAAGTAACACAAGGTAACGAGGTGGGCGTGGCACACAGGAGGGGCGAACGAGCAGGTCATGACAACTGTCCTGTCCATACTGCCATGGTGTCTACTCAGCATGGACTGGAAATTGCAGGAAACAGGAAACTGTGGGGACTTGGGGTGACTCCCCAGAAGGGAGGCTCCGGAATAACATCCAAAAAGGAGATCTGGGATCTGGAACAAGAACCAGGACACAGTATTAAAAAAACAAAACTGAAACAATCAGATTGTAAAATGTCAATACTGTTAACGACAGAGGTCAGTGGAGAAAGGCCACTCTCACCAAGGGTAACAGGGAGGCAACCAGTGCAAACAGTTCAACAGTGATATTCAAAAAGGCATCTCCAAGCACACAACTTATCAACCCTTCAAGTGCTTCTGGAGATGCAAAGGACTTAAAGGTGACACTGTGGGGTGGTGGGGTTACGGTGGCCACTGAGTGTTTAACAGGGATGCAGATAACTGGTACGCAAATATGCATTCACCGTATAAAGTGATAACAGTGTCGATTTGTTTTCATAACAGCACAAATGTGTACTTACCGTACGTGTATTTGTGCTGCTAGGACAAAAAAACAGAGTGCCTTTAAAGGGCTAATTCTTAGTTCATTAGTGGTATGAAGGTTAAAATACATGGTAATTTCTTGTTACAGCAGAGTAAATGCACATAAAATAACCGCATTTGCACTGTTACAACAAGAAATTGTCATGCATATTGCTTTATATGGCGAATGCGTTTGTGTGTACCAGTTATGTGCATCCCTGCTCTTTATGGAATGCTCCTGTCTGTCCCAGCTGACACGGCTGTAAGTGTAAGGTGTTTTTATATTTGCACATCACTTCAGCAGAGATCACCTTCAAGGAGCCTATTTCAACCACAAATACTCACTTACCTGTGTTGTAAATTGTGATTAAATGCAGTTCTTGATTTATATTGGAGACAGTCTTTTATGCTAAATACCTCAATAAGTCTGTGTCAGCATTCAGTTCTTTGATTGAGTTTTTTTTCCTTATTGATGTTGCAGGTAAGAACTTCAGTAGAAATATTACTTCACCGTGGTGTCAAAGAATAACAAGGGAATACTTTTCATTACTTATCAAAACACTTAAGTTGTTGTGGGTAAATATGGAGCAGACACATATGAAAGTAATGAAGCGTATGATATGCCTCTGCATAACAGTCTGGAAATAGGGGTGCAGAGTATATAAGTGAATAACAACATTTCATTATGTGCTAAAGGCCTTCAAGTTGCTTGGGCATTAGTGGGACCTCCAGCTGGCCCAAGGCCAGAGCTGATTCTCTGGGTTTGTAAGGAGGGATAGTTCCACTCCATAAACCATCCCGATATTCATCATCTAGTACGCCATTAACCGCTTTATGTTGGCAGTGCTTAGCCACATGTGTAATGACGGCTACAGAGAGGGCCGCGGGGCCTGGCTTGGGAATGCCAGGCGTGATGAAAGGCTTGTTATCAGATAGCCTTGCAGAGCTTCCGTCCGCCCAGCGCTCAAGGAGCACCATGCGTACCTATCAGCTCAGGGGTTTTCATGTAGCAGGTGAGCTACCAAGGCCCAGCCTTGCTCGCCTCGTGGTCACCAAGCAACAAATTACTGCCTGACGGCGTCAGCTTCCTGTGCCTTCCTGCGCTCAGGGAGCGCCATGCATACCTATCAGCACAGGGGTTTTCCTGTAGCAGGTGAGCTACCAAGGCCGGGATATGCTCACCTTGTGGTCACCAAGCAGCAAATTCCTGCCCAATGGCATCGGTTTCCTGTGCCATCATGTGTGGTGGGTTTGTTTGTGATTGCGTGAGGAGACAGTAAGTCATATATGAGGTGCATGAGACAGTAAGTCATATATGAGGTGCATGAGACAGTAAGTCATATATGAGGTGTATGAGACAGTAAGTCATATTTGA
>JAODJU010000039.1:113051-131119 GCA_026776725.1 Gnathonemus echidnorhynchus | reverse complement strand
TGCACTAGCTCTGCTATACAAGGGAACTAGGTTTACACTGTACCAGTGCACTAGCTCTGCTTTACAGGGGCACTAGGTTTACACTGTACCAGTGCACCAGCTCTGCCTTACAAGGGCACTAGGTTTACACTGTACCAGTGCACTAGCTCTGCTATACAAGGGAACTAGGTTTACACTGTACCAGTGCACTAGCTCTGCTTTACAGGGGCACTAGGCTTACACTGTACCAGTGCACTAGCTCTGCCTTTCAAGGGCACTAGGTTTACACTGTACCAGCACACCAGCTCTGCTGTACAAGGGAACTAGGCTTACACTGTACCAGTGCACTAGCTCTCACACTGTTGTGCCTTACAAGGGCACTACGCTTCCATTGTACCAATGTACCAGATGTCACACTCTGGCGAAACATGAATCCTCACACCGTCACACCTTAAAAGGGTAAAAGGCTTACACTGTACGTGAATGACCCTGTTCATGAAATCTGAAGTGATGAATCGCTTACCAAAAGGTTTCTCTGACTGTCAGAAGATCTACTGTTATACAGGCAATTATAGGGATTTTACTCAGATTACTCATTTATTAGTACAGACATATACCTTGCCTTTTAAAAAAAATTACAGAGGTTATGTAATTGGAAAAACTGCTCAGTTACAGGTGAATAGTTTTAATAAACTACTTCCCACCTCTATACGTCATAATAAAAATATGCTAACATAAATGCATCAATTCTACAGTTTTGACATCACTGTTATAACCAAAATAGAAGAGTCTCTCAAAAATCAGTGTTCATTCTGGCAGTAAGAAGGCAGATTATAGTAAGCAAGCATCTTGCCATTGTTATCCAAAAGCAGGCTCCTAAGAAGTGCCAAATTCCCTGGCCAGAGTGAGATAAGCCAGTAGACTAACAGCTTGAATTCCCAAGAAGGCAAAGGTGAAGAAAAACATTCCCTCCCCCACTGTGTAAAACACATTAACAGCTTGCACAATCTGAAACCACCTCCCAGATAGGCTCAGCTGCATAAAACCAACTTTGCTTCTTTTTCCTGTCTGCTTTTATCTATGTTCTGCTTTTTCTGTCAACCTTCTCATGTGATCAAAAAAAAACCAAAAAACACCGAGTCAGTTTGTAATCAGTCAAACTGGAGCCTATACATGGCTATTAACTCACAGGGCTGCATTCTGGGACTCCCCAATCGCACAGTGACCTTGAACTAGCTGTATAGAGGCTGTCCATGACAGGCCTGCTTGCTGTCTGCTTCAGGGCTACCTTTTGGGTCTCACTAATCGCACTATGAAGTTGACCTTAGTTAATCATTCTTGTAGCCCTATGTTGAACCCATTCCAAAGCAGCAATATCCTTTTTAAGGTATGGTGACCATGCCTGCACACAATATTCTAGGTGGGGTCTTACCAAGGAATTGTATACTCATAGCATCACCTCCCTTGACTTAAACTCCACACACCTAGAAATGTAACCCAACATCCTATTGGCCTTTTTTATTGTTTCCCCACACTGGCGAGAGTGGGACATGGAAGCATCAACATACACACCGAGGTCTTTCTCATAATCAGCTACCTTTCAGTGGAACCCATAAAATATCTGTTCTTTATATTTCTGCTCCCTGCATGGATTACCTTTCATCTGCCAGGTATCAGCCCAGTCGCTAATTAAATCAAGATCCTGTTGTAGCCTCTGTGCTGCTAATTTAGTATCTGCTACACCACCCACCTTGGTGGCGTCGGCAAATTTAACCAGTTTACTGTATGTATTGGTGTCAATATCATTAATGTAAATCAGGAACAATAATGGTCCTAAAATTGAACCCTGGGGTACCCCACTATGAACACAGGCCCACTGTGACATTGTGCCTCTAATAACTACCCGCTGCTTCCTGTATGTTAACCAGTTTTCGATCAAAGATGCTACAGTTCCTAAAATCCCTGCAGCTTTGAACTTGACCTTGCCATATAGAGGCTGTGTCTATGATGGGCTGGCTCGCTGTCTACATCAGGGCTACCTTTTGGGTCTCACTAATCGCACTGTGAACTTGACCTTGCCATTTAGAGGCTGTGTATCATGGGCTGGCTCACTGTCTGCATCAGGGCTACCTTTTTGGTCTCACCAATAGCACTGTGAACTTGCCCTTACCATTTAGAGGCTGTGTATCATGGGCTGGCTTGCTGTCTGTATCGATGTTGCCTTTTCTCCCTTCCAAATTAAATGTCCAGAAGGGCTACCTTTGCTGTTCACCAAACCAAAGACATGAATACTCCATTCTAAGGTAAGTTAATTAATGAGGGTTCCATATTTACACTGGCAGAGCAAAAAAGACTCCACTATCCCATTGACTTTTACAGTACATTTTTGCAGCATTTACTGTATTTATATAGTTATTCGAAATGTAGAATGGAACTTAAATAAGTTGGTTAAATAAATCCTTGGTAACTGAAAGTAGGCAGCATGTAGGGAACACACTGTTATTTTAGAATGTTCTTTTTCCAATATGTTGGTTCTTTATTTTGTGTTGTGAAAGTAACAGTTGGTCCTACCAGCAGATTTACTGAGGACTACTTGCCTCATTCTTAATAATGAGTATATTGTGGCTTGTTATAAGCAGCCAACAAACACTGTCGCTTTCAGGAAATTTATTGCATTTTTACCACAATAGTAAACACGTCATTCTGGCAACATTATCAGCAAAATCAGTAAAATCTAACTAACCGACTTACTGCTTAACAGTTATCAATATAGTTATATGTATATATAGTAGGGCTGTCAAAATTAACGGATTAATGCCGATTAATACATCATCATGATTAATCTGATTAAAAATTTAACACAATTAACCCATCTGCAGCGCAGAATGACTCAAAATCCCTGTAATGTCTCTGTCAACCCATTTCAGGCAGTTTTGGTGCGTTCCGTTTGCCCACAGAACTCGTATTCAGAGTCAGATTCCGAGTTTTGAAGCTAGAAGTAACGACATGCATGCTCCCGTTTCTCGGAGATCCGAGAAATATCTTGGAGCAGCACAGAGGATCCCGAGTTCAGAATCCAAGATGGCTGCGCCTTTTAACAACAGAAGGGAAAGTTATAGTTTTATCCTGTTTAAGCACTACTTCTCATTTGTGGCTCATTAAATCGGTCGCACACACTATACCGTCCAACTTACACTAACATATAGTTGTTTGTGTGTGTGCATGAATTGTATGACATTCGAAGTAATTCCAGGGACTGACTGTATTAATCTGGTGGTTGTAGGGAACAATCAGCTCAAATCTACATCTGTAAACTACCGTTTTCTATGCTTGTTAATCATATTTATGCATGCAGTTGTATTTAAGTAATTACAAGTACTACACTTATTGTAAAAGCATTGTTGTAACTTTAATACACAAAACAATGCATGGTCATTTGCTGTTTAACTTGCTGAAGTGGGTGCTTCTGCACTTCCCTATACAGCCACGACACATGCTCAGGCATGCCTACTGTGATCCCCTCGTCCTCTCTGCCCAGTGCCAGAATAACATAACAGGTCACTATTAATGACCACATCAGTCCCACTCAATCCCACTCTGCAACAAGTGTTACTGGAGTTAATTTTGTAATGAGAGTTGTAATGAACGTCTTCACAGCACATTCCAGAGTGTTTCGCCAGGTTTTTTCCGTTGACTATACACAGCTGGATTTTTTGTGCAGGCAGCTCCGGTTGTGAGCTTGACTACGTGGCACAGATCCAGTCCTTAAACACTTTACCACCTGCTGCCTTCACCTCATGAGATTTGTCCACTGTGACATTCAAGTAGCTGTAATCATCCATAAGATTGTTACAACTGCTTTGTATTTTCACTGCTAATCGTTAAATAATGCTGCTCCATTCAATTATATTCAAGTCGATGATAAAATATATGCCTTTTAAAATGCCAATCAAGGCAGACAAATGAAAGGGTTCCAAGATATCCACAAGCATAAAATGTTTGCATCATTACACATTTTAACTTTGAATGGTCAATCCTTGAAAGTACCAGTTAAAAGTCAGTGCCTGCAGGGTGAAGCCCTGACCTGCTTTAACTTGCATCCTCTTTCCCTGGAGACAGAGCAGATGGTCAAGGAAATGGAAACAGATCAAAGCTCCGACCCAGATGTGGCTAGCAGTTTGTCATCAACCTCAAGTGGAGTCATATTGTCTCCCAGAAAAAAAAACAAATGCATAATTGTGATTCACATACTGTAAACATACTATAAACAGCACTGTAGAAAATCACATTCTCTGGATTAATAAATGAGGTTTCTCTAACCCTTTCGCATGGCCCCAACTTACAAGGAAATTGTGGGAGATTGAGCTTCAGTGCTTGACATGGATAGAATCCATTAGAAGTTTCTAATTGAAATCTTTCTTTGGTAATTTCATTTGTGTATGGGACCAATAGCTCCCCGGGGTTCCATGCCAATATAATGCTCCTTCTACACCAGAACCATGGAGGAAGGGGACTCACTTGGAACTGGAGGTAGCTCTTCATGAGTTTGGTTTCCAGCCGCACCCTTTTACACACGAAAAGAGCTGTTAACTACAGCTCTTATTATATCTGATAGGTTTCACCTCTGACGCAGTGTTAACTCGGATATTTGGCCACAAGATGTAGATCCAGCCATACATGTGACAGTTTTGATTAGAAGCTGCTCTTTGTGCACAGCTCAGTGTCGTCAGATAAGATTTCAGAATGTCCAGCAGGGTAATTTGAAATGAGATATTTGTTTCATTTGTGCTGCCAGAGTAATGGTGTGTGAGAACCACCGCTGTCTCCTTTTAGAGATCTCTCTGTGTTGTTTTGTCTCTGCCCCCCGTGGCCCCAAACGCATTTCATCACCCTTGGCAGAGAGTATCACGCCACAGCCTTTGTTTTCATGAAAATGGTGAAAAAATGCAATACAGCTGCAATGTTATAACTTCAGACTCTGTGTGCATCCAAGGTTCTGGTGCTACGCCATCATCCATTTGTCTTTTATTAGCACGTAAGATTCCGGGATTTCATGGTGTGATAATTGTGCTCCACTATTTTCATTCAGGCATAAAAAAACTGTTTCTCATATCCCTCACAGCTCATATGTGGGAGAAAGCTGATTTTGAGACAGGATGCCATGTCCATTTCTTTAAATGCAGACGGCGTAGCATACTAACCCATGCTATTGCATTCTTCTAACATGGGGACTTCCAGCTCATCTGCGTAATCCTTCTCGATGACTTCAGTCTTGCATGTTGGCTTGACGTGTGATCTGGTTTAACTCATGTCTGCCTGTTACACAGTGTCCTGTTTTTGTGTGGTTTTCACCGTTTAGCTGAGTGCCTTCATGTCTGGAGAAATGCCAGAGCTTTGCTTCATAGATGAAAGGGTTAGCAGCCAGAAGCTGATTAAACCTGTTGTTTTGCTTTGTGCCTGCACTGAGGCAAGCTTTGTTAAAGAGAACCATACCCAAAAATTAGACGAGGCATGTTTGGTGAGTCACCAGATTTCTTTGCTTATCTTAGGGAAACACACACAGAAAGGTGATTTATGGGGGCAATGAAAGGATGGTCTGCTCATTGAAGACCAGGGGGCCAGTACAGTACAAGTCATGGAGCAGGGACACTCTGGGTGGGATGTCGCTTCATCACTAATGGTTGCTGCATTGTCAGATCGATGTGTCCAAGGTAGAGGTGCTCCTTGTTATTTAGCAAAATGGCCTGCAGAGCCAGTCAAATGAGTCCCAGGAGAAAGGCCACAGGCCCTGGACTTCGGAGGATGACCTGAGGCATTGTTAGGACTCAGGCGCCAAGTGGATCTCCTGTTTATTAGGCAGGCACTATAACCAACTAAGCAATAGGCCCTGGCCTTTGGCGGGTGACCTGAGACATTCTTAGGACTCAGGCACCAGGTGGATCTCCTAATTATTAGGCAGGAGCTGCAACCGACTAAACCATAGGCCCTGGGTGAATTAAGGCATTGCTTGGACTCAGGTGCTGGATGGATCTCCTGTTTATTAGGCAGGTGCTACAACTGACTAACAGGCCTTTCGCTTCAGTGGGTGACCTGAGACATTGCTAGGACTCCTTGTTCATTAGGCAGGCACTAAAACCAAGTTAGCGACAAGTCCTGGGCTTCAGCAGGTGACCGGAGGCATTGCTGGGGATGGATCTCCTGTTTATTAGGCTGGCACTACAACTGACTAAACCAGAGGCCCAGCCTCCAGGCTCCCTTCCAGATGCTGAAGATGTGTATAATGTGTTTTATTCACCAGACACAAATTCTTTCTGCCCATTTTTACAGCTGGGTATTTAGTGAAGCTTCTCTGTTTATGTTCCATTGTTAAATGAATGTACTAGATTAGTTCCCCATCCCAATGAGTGCCGTCACTTAACTTCTATTCCACCTGACATAACAGGGAAACAGGGGCCCCATAAATGCATGATCTCACGCTCCCCAACAGATCAGTCTTTCTTCCATGGCTGCCCGGACTGGACATGTCTACACAGTTGACCCAAGACCCCCGCGGCCTGGATAGTCATAATCCAGCTCATTACCCAGTAGAAGCTCATTCAGTATAGTCAGTTGGTCCTGACTAGTGCCTGGGTAGATAATTTCATTAAAACCTAGCCACTCAGGTTGCACATTATGGATTACATTTCACCCGTTTACTCATCACCCTCGTGTGTCTTCAATGATTTTTTCCATCATGAATATCCAAATCTGTGCCCCAAACTGACTCTCCTGGCCTGTCCCCAAATTGACTCTAGTGGTCTGTTCCCCAAACTGCCTCTCCTGGCCTATTCCTTGGGGCCACATGCTCCCTTCAGCTGCCTAAGCATCCAGAGTCATGAATGGAATGGAGATTTTCCTGATTGTGCCACCTGCGGGGCATATTGCACTGCGCTGGTGCCCTCTCCATTTTCCAATGGCCTCAGTAGACGCACAGATACATAAAATCATATTTGTGTCATTTACATTTATCTGCATCTCTCCGTGCTTGACACAGATAAAACAGCTATGCGCTGAGAGCCTGGAATGCATGGAGGAAGTGCAAGCATCATTGGAGTGCTCTACAATTATCACAGATGTAGATGAATTGACATTGGTCATGATGACACTGGAATTTATTTATTTTTATTTTTTAAGTATCTCTGCCAACATAGTATTTCAAAATTCCCAACTCTGGGAATGTTGTTTCTATCCAGGAAACATAAAGTGCTCTTACTCCATGCAGGTATTTATATTTACATAGTTTCTGGTATTTTGCCATTTGTCATGGCTATACTACTACTACTTAGATTAGATTTTGAGGTGATGTTGTAAAACAGTATTCCTTATCTTCTGTTTGAAGCATGGAGGCAGACTCTCAGGGCTGTCACTCTACCCCTATATTACAGTAGGATCATACACAATACAGGAAATCACATCAGAATAAATCTGGATTGCAAAAATAATACACTATATATAAGGCAAAGTGGTGACAATTGGAGGCAGCACTGAGGCCTCACACTTCCAGGGTCATGAGCTGTGTAAATCCATCCATTTTCTGAAACCACTTGACCTATTCAGGGTCACAGGGGGGTCCAGAGTCTAGCCCAGGGCATACAGGCAGAAGGCAGGAAGCAACCCAGGTTGGGGCACCAACGTCAGTGGCATAAATTTGCTAGCAAGATTCTGGGAATAGTGGTTCTTTAATGGTACAATATAAAGGAACTTAGGTAGATGTGTTTGTAAGATGGGATGGCGATCAGCTCAGCATGACAAAGGGATGAGAGGAAGCATTAGTGACTTGGAGAAGGGAGCAAGGAGAGCATCTCTGTGAGGAAAGCATGCATGGGTGGAGTGTGAGTCAAAATTGCAATTAATTGGACAGTGCAACATTGCACATGTTCTGTGCTGGCACTTTGCACCTTTGCATAAGTGGTTTCTAGAGCAGCACTTTGGTGAAAGAGTGAGGCTTCATGTGCGGCCTCATTATCAAATTCCCCGCAGGGGAGTGCGCCTCGTGTTGACATTTAAACAGTCTTTCTTGGGGGTGGTAATTGATGCTTATATATGGAAGAATGCATGGGATTGGTACAGGGTGGCCCTGCCGACTGTTTGCTCTGCCTCCCTTTTCTCCCTGTGCAAAAAGTGACGTGTGCCCCCCTCCCCCCACCATCCCCCAAAGGCGAAGGCCCTGGGACCACACATGCTTATACTCTCACCATCGCCCCCAGGTGAGGTACTGTTCTCTGTAATTCATTAAGTCACCTAATCACTGTCCGATTTGCTAATGTTTATAAATGGGTGAGAAATGCACTCATTGGCTCTTTTCACAAGGACCTGCTTTGGGTCCTTTACCCAGATGCCAGATTCAGAGGGATATTGTGACCCCTCCGGCCACTTCTGACAGCTGTCCTGAGAAAACTTTACATTAGCTGCTGTGTCCTTCACATCGGCGTCACCCAGGCCCACACAACGCGCTTACAGTCACGGTCTCCCCCATGATATAACAGACACAGGTGTGTTACAGCCTTTGATATCAGCTCAGATGGCAGCCTGTCAAGCTGTTATGGGGGTGGCCAGAAAGAATAAAACATCCATCAGGAATCCCTCCCTATGTGTTCTGTCTGCCAACGAGGCAGCTCAGCATTAGGAGATTATCCGGCTTTGTTTTGTGTTTTCCCATTTATTTAACCGGCACCTCCATGATCAGATTTTTTGTATGTTAGATTTCTTTTCTTGGCTGCTTATTATCTTTGAGTTGCAAAGTTGGGACCATAATTTCTGTAAAAGTAATCCCACAATGAATGTAAGATTAGTTTGATACATCAGATATTAGGCTGCTACAGGGCCTTCGAAATGCAGGCCACAACATCCACAGGGTGCCACAGATGTAAGGATGATGACTTTCTGGATTGTGGGAAGGGACTGAAGGCCAAGCATGGAAATGAGATTGGACACAAGGAATGGGAGAAGCTCTCTGAATGAAACTCAAAGTTCCTCACCAATGGTGAGCCCTGGGAACATTGATAAGGGAGGTCAAACAAATCTGTGAAGAATGGCTGGCATGAGAATGCGGAAAGTGGAGCAGCATCATATGAAAAGGTGGACAATGGAATGAAAGTGTCTCCTCACCATTTCCATACCCGAGCAATCGCCAAAAGGGCATGTCAGAAGAACAGTCTATAGGAGAATCTATGGAGATTTTGAGCTATTGAGTGAAGGGATTTGTGGCTCTGCTTGGTCGAGCACTCATCCATCTAGTGATGAAATAAACATGACTATTTCAAACAACATAAGAATATATCACTATGTGGAATAGGCTACGCAGTCAGCATAGATACCCTTCTGTCCTGAGTATGAGGCTGGCTTCTTGGTCAAAAGTTGGACCTTTTGAATTTTGTAAGCCTCCTTGTTAATTTTGTTATCTTGTATTGGTGTGTTTCTGTATTGGTTCTGGGTTTTTTGCTTTTGTTTTTTTTAGTTATCCCTGATGATATTTAGTTTTGTAGTTATGTCTTGTTTCACCTTTGTCCTCAGTATCTCCTGTGTAGCCCTAGTAACTAGTGTTTAGTTCAGGGGTGGCCAATCCTATCTGCAAAGGGCCGGTGTGTATGCAGGTTTTTGGGATAACCTGTAGGTCAGCTGTTCAAACTAGTGCCACACAAACCTAGTGCTCCCCCCTGGGTACAAACCTTCCCGTTATTGTTATATATTGATTTCTATAATGAGTGTTAGTGTCAATTCATTAAAGTTCATGAAATGCTGCTTTATTAAAAATTGTTCTGGCCCTCTAACTTGGAACAAAAATCTGATGCAGATCTCAAAAGTTTGAGAAGTTCTGTTAGTTTTCATTGTTGATTTACATCACTTAATATGTTAAAAAGGCTCGGATGCTCATAGCCGCAGACCCCAGACGCACATAAAACACAGGACCAAATCTCTCTGACTGACTCTCACTATGCTTCCTGGGTCTTTCCTCTTCATATAGTAATGCTCTTCTGTATGGTATTTGTCCATTTGGAAGACTCTGAAGACCATTTGGTACACTGCAATCTCACTGGGGTTCATTGCCAAGGCAAACACCCATTCCTCACTGAGAACGGGATCTGTGAAATGTAAGAATGTTGCATGTAATCGAGAAGAGCGGGCTGTGTTTGGCCTTAAAGAAACGGGCCTGTTTTATTTAAAAACTGGGCTTCGTGCCACATGGATGGGATTAGCATATCAGGGAGATAGCATGGGTCAAACCACCCTTGCAATGTCTGTGCTGAAGGACATGGGAGTGTCCTCCCAGCTTCGAGTCTTGCCATATTATTTATTTGCTTGCACAGACTACGATGTGGAGACCCGTCACTGGTGGACTCCTATTATCTTTACCACTAGATTGAATTAATTCTCATCCAAAATTCTGTGGCCAACAATAAAGCTTAGACAAAATTAGTCAGTCTCATTGCTTTTATGGACAGCTACGTAAGTAGCTAAAACATGGCTCCAATCCTTTTCAAAATCTATGCAGCTAAAAAGGCAAAATGCTTTTTATCTTGCATTTATTTATTCATTTGTTTTGTTTAAATAGTTAATCCATCTATCCATCTTCCAGATGGTTATCCAGTATAAGTTTATGGACCGAAACTAAACACACTTGGCGTTTAATTTCATATCCAGTGTTACTTTGAAAAATACAGGGAAAAATGAGCGCTTATGTCTTCTTTAAAATTATAAACTAAAATAATTAAAGTTGTTAATTTTTGTTGTTGTGGTACTTTGAAGCACTTATTATAGTGTATTAATTAGGAGCAATTAGCACTCCTTATTCTTAATTACATGCTTTCTAAGTATACTCTTTCAGGTCTTAATTGCACAAGTACAGTAGCAGCAATCTTTGAGACTACCATGTACAGTAGTATTGAATATAATTTTCTCCTAAAAAAGAAAAATACATCTATACTTTGAGCCAAATGTTACCAGCCTCGTGTGGCATCATAAAATCAGGTGAGACCCAACTCTGTCTTTGGCCCTATAGTAGAAGGACCTTTTATTGCACTTCAAATACCAGCTGAAGTAAGCTTTTCACTTGAAGCCTTATATCACAGAGACAAAGATCTCTTTTTGTGTGGCACCAGAAAAGAGCCGTTAAGAGACAAGAGCTTAATTTAGCTCTGTAAGGGAATTAGCAGCTCTGGCGTGAAAATCAGCATTTAACAGGTAAATTAACAATAGGGGAGACTTTTTGTGTGATCAGATCTGAGCAATTTAACTGGTACCCAGTGCATGGTGAGTAACAGCAGTGGTGTCTGGTGACTTCAGGAAGGATCTTTGAAAGAAAACAAAAGGGGGGAGTTAATGTGTTCTTTGGAAGGGGGCTGCCTGAAATCGTTGGAAAGTCAGCTTTAGCAAGTTTCTTTTTATAGTAGGCTTGAAAAGAATATCTTTCTGGTCCAGGGAGAGATGTGGTTTAACTGTTCTTGTGTAAGCGGCTGGAATGAGGGGGTAGTACCCTGGGCTGGGGGGTCCTGAGGCCAGCAAAGGGCTTTTAGAGTTGGGGGGCAGCTGATCCTCCATGTTGCTCACCTCCAACAGCGCTGCCTCAGCTATGCAGCTGTCCGTTCCAACTGCACAAATCCTGTTTTCCACTGCACAGATATTGTCTTATGGATTGTCCATTTAATTTTTGTGCCCTGCATGTGCAACCATGTGTGTGCATGACCCAGGGAGGGCCTTTGGGGCAAGGAAGCAAAACCCAGAAAAACCATTTTAGCTGTTGCATTGCTATCCTATTAACAGTGTGTGGCTCAGTGGGTTAGGCCTCTGTATCTGTAATTAGAAGGTCACTGGTTTGAATCCCCAGGCTGGCAAACTGATGCTGATGAGAGTTCTCACAATAAAGGCAGCCCTGGCTCCACCCACAGTGATGTCACATTGGTCAGTGATCAACACATTTTTTGCCAGTTTTGAATCCAGCAACCCCAGTCCACCAGTAAAGATTACAGCCACAGAAGATGTAAGGTCTGCTACCTTCAGACTGAGCACATATGATGTACAATACATGGTGCAAAAGGTCAATCCATGCAAACCTGTTGGACTGGATGGAGACCCAGGACAGGTGCTCAGGAACTTGCTGAGCTGCTGGCTGAGGTATTTACCAATATCTCTAATCTCTCCCTAACATTGGAAACGGTCCCTGCCTGCCTTAAATCAGCCATCGTTGTGCCAGTGCCAAAGAAAACAAACATCAGTTACATGAATCTCTATCATCCAATCACTCTGACACCAATAATAATGAAGCACTTTGAAAGGCCAGTTCTCTCTTAAAGCCAACATCATCTCCTCCCTGGACTCATAGTGATTTTCTTACATAGCTAATAGATCTACAGAAGATGCCATCTCTCTAGCTCTCCACACTGCCTTCACTCATCTGGAGGGACAGGGCACATACGTCAGGATGCTTTTTGTAGACTATAGGTCTGCTTTCAATACTGTTGTCCCCTGCCAGTTCATCCAAAAACTGCACCAGCTGGTCCTCAACATACCACTATGTAATTGGATCCTCAGCTTCCTGTCAGACTGCCATCAGGTGGTATGTCTGGATGCTCATTTCTCCTCCACCATAACCCTGAACACACCACAAGGTTGCATACTGAGCCCCATACTCTACTCCCTTTACATTCACTACCGTGTACTTGCATTCACCACTAAATCCAGCATAAAATTTGCAGATTGTGATTGGGCTGATTTCCAGTAATGATGAATCAGCCTACAGAGTGGAGGTGCAATGGTTTGGTGAAATGGTGCAATCTGTCCCTCAGAGGGAAGAAAAAGGAGCTCAGCACTGACTTCATAAGATCACAGGATGAGGATTATGCTCCAATATTCTTCAAGGGGGACAGGGTGGACCGTGTATGAAACATAGGGTTCCTGGGAATATATGTCTCCAAGGATCTTTCATGGACAGCTAATACCATGGCACTGCTGAAGAAGGCCCAGCAATGACTGGTCTTTCTAAGAATGCTGAAAAAAGCTGGCCTCCCTCACCAAGTGTTACTGATCTACTACTGCTGCAGCACAGAGAATATGCTAACCTGCTGTTAATGCGTGTGATATCTCAGCTGCACCAGAGCATGTCATGGATCCAGGTGGCTCAGGTGCGGGAATGTGGCATAGTGCGCACAGAAAAAGTGGATGACCCTCTTGCAGCTCAAAAAAGACAAATGCGGATTTAATAAACAAAACAGAAAACACTACAAACACAATTAAACCAAAAGGACCACAAGGGGTCACTAAAGGGGATAAACAAAGACTACAAATCAAAAATAACAAAAACTGGGCAGGTAAGCAGAATACAGCTCTAACCTCACAAAGCTTAGACAATCAACAACAATGAACCACTAGGGAACAGAACAGAAGCAGGGACTTAAATACAGAAACTACACAGGACAGGTGAGACTAATTAACAGAGACCAGGAAAACAAGGCACAGATGAAACTAATAAACTCAAAGGAAGCAAAAACAGGGAAACTAAGAACTAACCAAGGAAACAGGGAAACAGAAACCAACACTAGGGAATTACAAACAGGTAAAGACACAAGCAGGGGCACAAGGAACAAAACAAAAACCAATTACAAAATCAGACAAAAGAACTAGAGAAACTCAAATGAAACACTAGGGAGCAAAATACAAAAATAGAGGTGGTGGGATTCAAACACAGACCAGAAGAGTTCACTGACAACCGGAGACTCAGTGTTGAGCCATGAGGCCGGCAGAAAACAGAGGAAAACACAAAGACTAACATGAAGGATGGGATGACCAGCAACGCCTGCTGGCCAAATGGGGAAGGGACACAGAGCGGGACAACAGGGGCTGACCCTTACAGCAAGTATGCAAACCTACTCTATCTGCGTGTTGTATCTCAGCAGCACCACAGCGAGTTTGGTAACCCGCTGTATCTGCGTGTGGTATCTCAGCTGCACCACAGCGAGTATGCTAACCCGCTGTATCTGTGTGTGGTATCTCAGCTGCACCACAGCGAGTATGCTAACCTACTCTATCTGTGTTTGGTATCTCAGCTGTACTATAGCGAGTATGCTAACCGGTGGTTTTGACAAAAGGGGGGAAATTGCGGCATACCCGGGCATTAATTGACTCCGGGGCAGCAGGGAACTTTATGGATATCATCCTCGCTTCCGAGTTACAGATCCCTTTGCAGAAACTCTCCTCACCTATTGCTGTCTTGGGAGTCAGTGGCAAACTCCTACCAGGTGGACACGTCACCCACAAAACAGGACCCATTACATTACAGGTAGGGGCTCTTCACACAGAGACAATCGATTTCCTCGTCCTCCCCGCCACTAAGGATCTGGTGATTTTGGGACACCCATGGTTACGAACACACAACCCCCGAATTGACTGGTCCTCAGATGAGCTCACCGCTTGGTCGCCCCAGTGTTCCCAGTCATGTATGCCTATCCCATGCTGTGCCTCCCTAGTGGAGAGCCCGAACCCAGAGGATCTCTCTGTCCTTCCACCCGAGTATGCTGACTTCTGGGATGTTTTTAGTAAGGACCGGTCATTTTGATTGCCTCCACACCAGGAGTGACATTGCGCCATCGATCTCCTGGAGGGGGCGTCACTCCCTAAGGGCTGGCTGTATCCTCTGTCCATCAGTGAGGAGGAGGCTAAGGAGACATACATTCGAGAGGGTCTTGCTCAAGGTATTATTTGTCCGTCTACGTCTCCTGTAACTGCGGGATTTTTCTTTGTGAAGAAAAAGGATGGAGGGCTCCGCCCATGTATTGATTATCGATCCCTTAATGCCATAACTGTGAAAAGACGAGAACCCTTACCTTTGATCCCCTCAGCCTTGGAACAGCTGCGGGAGGCATGTTACTTCACCAAACTGGACCTCTGCAGCACGTATAATTTGGTATGGATCCGAAGAGGGATGGAAAACGTTGTTTATTACCAACACCGGTCAATATGAATACCGGTTTATGCCTTATGGTTTGGCAAACAGCCCCTCTATCTTTCAGGCTTTCATGAACACGATGTTCCGGGACATGATAAACCAGTTTGTAAACGTCTAAATTGATGATATCTGGATTTACTCCTCTTCTTTTTCTCAGCATGTAGGGCATGTCCGCCAGGTACTCCAGAGGCTATGAGAATACCAGTTATATGTGAAGGGGGATAAATGCGAATTTCACAGAACCCAAGTCCAATTCCTGGGTTACGTCATCTGACCCGGCGAGGTGGCTATGGATGAGAAGAAGGTGGCAGCTATTCGCCAGTGGCTCCGACCCCGCACTACCAAGGAACTACAACACTTCCTGGGGTTTGTGAATTTCTACCACCGTTTCATTCGTAACTTTAGTCAGGTTGCCACTCCCCTAACTTCCCTGACGCGAGGATCCAGCTCTCAGCTGAAATGGACACCCAAAGCAGAGACTGCATTTCTCCGCCTTAAGCAAGCTTTCTGCGTGGCTCCCATACTGCAACAACCAGACCCAGCACACCCCTTCGAGATAGAAGTGGATGCTTCGGAAGCAGGTGTCGGTGCGATCCTCATTCAGAGAGAGAAGGTAACCTGTCGCCGTCACCTGTATGCCTACTTTTCCAAGAAACTGACCCCTGCCGAAAGGAATTATGATGTCGGGGACCGGGAACTCTTAGCCATTAAGTTAGCCTTAGAAGAATGGAGACACTGGCTTGAGGGGAGTCGCTATCCGTTCCAGGTGTTCACAGATCACTGCAACCTGGAGTACTTGCAAAACGCAAAATGACTGTCTGCACATTAAGCTCGCTGGGTGATACTCTTTGTTCCTTTTCAATTTAAAGTGACTTACCTTCCTGGGAAGAAGAATTTGAAAGCCGACGCCCTGTCCAGACAATTTGATCCCCCTGACTGATCGACCGATCTGAGACCATTTTAGCGTCAACCTGCTTTGCCGCTACGATTACTTGGTCCCTGGAGGTGGCAATTCTGGCTGCCAACGACCATGTCGTGGTCTCTACCAGATGCCCCCCTGGTAAGTTATATGTTCCCAACAACCTCTGATCCGCTATCATCTGATGGGTCCATACGTCCCGGGGTACAGGGCATCCAGGGGGCTCCGCAACCCAGCGATTAGTATCGCGAAGATACTGGTGGCTGGGCTGGAGAGCGGAAGTTGAACAGTATGTTGCCTCCTGTCCTGAGTGTGCCCAGCTCAAGTCTTCCCACCAACCACCAGCGGGACTGCTCCACCCCTTACTGATCCTATCATGTCCCTGGTCCCACTTAGCCCTGGACTTCATCACCGACCTACCCCTCTCTCGAGGTAATACCGTCGTGCTTACTATAGTAGACAGGTTCTATAAAATGCGTCGCCTAGTCGTTATGCCGAAATTACCGAGTGCCACGGAATTAGCCAAGGTTCTGATTCAGTGGATATTCAGATATTATGACATCCCAGAAGATATAGTATCAGACCGGGGCCTGCAGTTTACTTCTTAAGTGTTCAAAGCCTTCTGTGCCAAGCTCAATGTCACTCTTAGTCTTGCCTCAGTGTATCACCCCCAGTCGAACGGCCTCGCCGAACGGACTAACTAAGAGGTATCAAAAGTGCTACGCCTGCTCTGCAAGGACAAACCCGCTGACTGGGCTACATACCTCGTCTGGGTGGAGTACGGTATAAATGCCAGAATAAACCTGGTCACTCGCATGTCACCCTTTCAATGTGTTCTAGGCATTCAACCCGAGCTTTTCCCATGGGATGCGGTGACCTGCGACGTTCCCCAGATGGAGGACTGGTACCGGAATGCTAGAGAAGTCTGCCGTAAGCAGGGGCGCTGCTAAGGATTTTGGGCCCCATGAAAAGAATCTTGACAGGGCCCCCAACACAATTTTATTGGGGGCTTCTCTGGGCCCCCTCTCAGTCATGGGCCCCGAGAATCGTTATCGTTTACCCCCCCTTTACAGCGCCCCTGGCCGTAAGACACAACTCCTAGCCAGGCATCTCGACAGAAAACCCACACGGACAAACATCAGCGATCTGCCCCAGCGTATCGAGTGGGGCAACGAGTCTGGCTCTCGACCCATAATCTAAAACTTCCATCATGCCATAAGCTGTCGGCCAGGTTCATCGGCCCTTTTAAGATCGCTTGCCAAGTGGGTCCCGACACCTTCCGTCTAGTTTTGCCAAGCATATATCGTATCAATCCTACCTTTCATGCCTCGCTCCTGAAGCCGGTATGGTACAGTTCAGTGCATCCCTCTCCGGATGCGGCGTTTCCGCCACCTCACACCTTACAGAATGGTTTGTGCGTCTACCAGGTTTGGGCACTCCTGGACTCCCGAAGGCGAGCCGGTGCTCTCCAGTACCTCGTGGACTGGGAAGGCTTGGGACCTGAGTAATGATCTTGGGTACAGGCAAGGGACATCTTGGATCCTGACATGGTGTCCGCTTTCCATCGCGACCACCCCTCCACGTCCACGGGGTCACCTGCGCCATCACCTTCGGCTTCCGGGAGGCGGCCGTTTGGGGGGGGGCACTGTCACACCCAGAGGGGTGGGGGAGAGCAGCTGCAACCCATCAACGACTAATCACTCCGCTACTTAAAGCGGAATTTACGATTAATGCATTGCGAAGTATTGTTGCCATGTATTTGCACCTTACTGAGCATTCTCTTGTCTTGTGCCTGTCTCACCTGCCCTGCCTGTCTCACCTACCCTGCCTGTCTCGCCTGCCCTGCCTACCTGACCTGCCTCCCTTGCCCTGTTCTCCGGACCCATCCTCATCGTGCCTCCCGTCTTATCGTCGCCCCGTCTCGTCCCTGCTTGTAGGACTGACTTCTCCGGCATCCGAACCCTTGCATCCGACTCGACCATTCTCTCTGATGACCCCCTTGGCTTTTGGTGTACCCGATTATCTAATTAAACTCTCGTTCTCCTGCATACCGGGGTTCGGTTCTTTCCTGTCAGCTTTGCATAACAGCAGGAGCTAGAACTTTAAGTGCCTTATATGCAGTGTTGGGTAAGTTACTTTAAAAAAGTAACTAATTACTAATTACTTAATCAATGTTGTATTTAAAATACTTAT
>JAODJU010000039.1:102165-112951 GCA_026776725.1 Gnathonemus echidnorhynchus | reverse complement strand
GGCCTTCCTGATGAGTTTGTTCAGGGTCAGTGCTGTGATGGAGCTGGCCTTCCTGATGAGTTTGTTCAGGGTCAGTGGTGTGATGGAGCTGGCCTTCCTGATGGGTTTGGTCAGGGTCAGTGCTGTGATGGAGCAGGCCAGGAAAATAAAGGGTAACAGTTTATTTGCAGGGGCGCAGAAATTATAGTATTGTGCTCTTGCTTATTGTTGTCCCTGGTCTAGGTTAGGTGGCAGTAACAGGTTTGCAGGGGACTGAAGTGCACATCAAGTAGGAGGAAGAGCAATGGAGGGAGATTCAATAAAGTAATAAAGTAATCCATTAATTCACTCAATATTATGGATTATGCAAATAATAATGCCACTGAAGGGAATAAGGGACAAGGACAAAGACAAAGAAGTGAAAAGAAAGCACAGATCTCAAAACCACTAAACCTTACTATCAAGAATAAAAACAAAGAAAAGAACTACATCCTACACAAGCAAACCATATCAGGGTTGGCACATGCCAGCTTTCATAGTGTGGTTTAACACCAACAACACTCTATGTGGAAGGGTAGGTGCGCACCTCTTGTCTATCCGGTCCCTTTCCCCATGCATATATATATATGTGTGTGTGTGTGTGTGTGTATATATATATGTGTGTGTGTGTGTGTATATATATATGTATATATGTGTGTATGTATGTGTGTGTGTGTATATGTATATATATGATGAAAAAATGTTAGCATCAAAAGATAGCATAAATGAAGGCACAAAGAAAATCTTCACAAATTTCAGCTTCAACTCCATCTCTTTAACATTTTGCTCCTCCCACATCACACGCTGTTCATTGCGCAGCACTGACTGGCAGAAATTCCAACCAATCATGGGACCCAGGAGGTACATACTGATCTCATGTTTGTTCATCATGATGATGTTTTATCTCAAGCAAGCACTATATTTACTATATCTGTTGATACAGTAATCCACACAAACTACTGAAGGAACAAGTCATGAATAACATGCTATATACTGATCCCATTTGTTCATCATTAATGAATCATAATGCAACTTTTATCCCAAACAATTAAGTTTGGGATAAAACTTAATTGACTGTAGTAACAATTTGTTACTACAGTCATAGCCAAAAGTTTTGAGAATGACACAAGTCTTGGTTTTTCACAGTCTGCTGCCTCAGACTTTGTTTATGCAGGTCATGAAGAGTGATCAAATGAATTGCAATTAATTGCAAAGTCCCTCTTTGCCAAGAAAATGAACTTAATCCCAAAAAACCATTTTCACTATATTTCAGCCCTGCCAGAAAGAGACCTGCTGACATCATTTTATCGATTCTATCAACACATGTGAGAGTGTTGACGAAGACAAGTCTGGAGATCACTCTCTTATGCTGATTGAGTTAGAATAGGAGACTGGATACTTTAAAGGGAGGGTCCTTGAAATCATTGTTCTTCCTCTGTTAATCATGGTTAACTTCAAGGAGACCACATGCAGTCATCATGCACAAAAATGGCTTCACGGGAAAGGATATTGCAGCAGGTAAGATTACACCTAAATTAACCATTTATCAGATTATCAAGAACTTCAAGGAGAGAGCTTCGATTGTTGTGAAGAAGGCTTCAGGACGCCCAAGAAAGTCCAGCAAGTGCCAGGACTGTCTCCAAAAGTTGATTCAGCTGCGGGATTGGTGCACCACCAGTGCAGAGCTTGCTCAGGAATGGCAGCAAGTGGTTGTGAGGCAAAGACTTTTGGAGGATGACCTGATGTCAAGAAGGGTAGCAAAGAAGCCACTTCTCTCCAAAAAAAAACATCAGGGACAGACAGATATTCTGCAAATGTACGGGGATTGGACTGCTGTGGACTGGGGTAAAGTAATTTTCTCTGAATCCCCTTTCCGATTGTTTGGGGCATCCAGGAATAAGATTGTCCGGAGAAGAAAAGGTGAGTGCTACCATCAGTCCTGTGTCATGCCAACAGTAAAACATCCTGAGACCATTCACATGTGGGGTTGCTTCTCAGCCAAGGGAGTGGGCTCACTCACAATTTTGCCTAAGAACACATCCATGAATAAAGAATGGTACCAAAACATCCCCGAGAGCAACTTCTCCCAACCATCCAAGAACAGTTTGGTGATGAACAATGCCTTTTCCAGCATGATGGAGCACTGTACCATAAGGCAAAAGTGATAACTAAGTGGCCTGGGGATGAAACATCAACATTTTGGGTCCATGGCCAGGAAACTCTCCAGACCTTAATCCCATTGAATACTTCTGGATAATCCTCGAGAGGTGGGCGGACAAACAGCAGCCAGGGCAAATTGCAGAGCCCTTGAAAAAGAAGGACCAACACTGCAAATATGGACTCTTTCCATAAACAATGTAATTGTCAATAAAAGCCTTTGACACTTACGAAATGCGTGTAATTATACTTCAAACTTTATGAAATCCAATACTTCATTCTCAAAACCTTTGGCCCTGACTATATCTGCTAATTCTGTAAACATTTCTGAACTACTGAAGGAACAAGTCATGAATAACACAAGTGAAATACTGATCTCATGTCCTTTATTAATGAATCATGACACATCTTTAATCTCATGTAACTACTATTTTTTCATGATTTGTACTTCATGTAGTAATTGAGTTACTACTATCTGTGCCTCCATCAAGTGAAGTGTTACCAAATAAAGTAAAAGGCAAATTCATTGCAGACAGGCTTCTAATTTTTAACCTTGGAGCACTTTACCAGTTCAAATGATTTCATACAGTTATGATACAGATTTGCCAAAAAGCAAAAACATTTAACAAATATGTAGCCACATGAAAACATAGCAATAAATATTAAACAATAATAATAAGTGTCTGAATGTGAAGATAGAAGTAGTTAAGGAAAACAAAAGCTCCAGAAGTATTTTCAGTAGAAAAGCAAATATCTGTCAGTACAAATGTTGTGGTGGGCATTTAGACTCAGACTGTAGATCCTCAGATTCTGCTGTTCTTGTTCACAGTGCTGCCCTGGAACAGTGGTATCCAGGCTTGGGGAAATTGACATATTTAAAGGATTAGTACTGACAATGAGCTATGACAGATATTCATGCCGAAACATACATTAAATATAGCTGCTGGTGTATTTAAGTTAGACCACAACACTGAGACCAAGAGGTCAACCTAAAAAATTGTTTTAAGAATCATGCAATCTTAGAGCATGTTCCAGATTGTGCACATTCATCAGCTTGCTTAGAAAAACATGGGCTAGGCTTCTCAATGCCTTATAAGTAATAAAGTCATGAGGTCTGCTATGAGCCTTCCTTGAAGCCTGCAGAGAGATGAGAGTATGGTTGTAATATGGCCATATTTTAAAATCCTGTTTACAGTTCTCGCTGCAACATTTTACAATTTACTGTACAGCAGGGGTGAGACTGGGCCTCCCCTGCATGGGCCAAATGTGAGAACTGAAGCAATTACATTGCGTTCATGCTGATTTAGCCAAACAAAAGTCTACATCTAAGTTCAAAGCTGAACAAAAATAGTTTCTTATCCAAGTTATACCTTCTGAGCAGCATAACTTCAGGGTTGGCAACTCTGGTCAGCTGGCTGGAGTGAGATTTTCACTGTGTGTGCAGTGCAGATTTCTCTCAATTACATGTAGGTAACAGCTTTATTACACTGCAAGTAGTCTGTAGGTTTTACAAACTACCCCAATGCTTTTTGATATAGCTTATTTTAGGTTTATAATGGAATAATATATTTTTGCTGTAAGATTTCTTGCGTGAGTGTGTGGGTCTGAAAGCACGAGTGTCGCGACTAACACCTGATATTTGGCAACCCTGCAGCTAAGAATACTATCACTCAAAAAAAAACTCTGTTGGCAAATACATTTTTTTAATAATCAAAGTATAATCCTAGAAGTGCTAATCCAAGTACTTCCAAAAGAGGTAGGTATTCAGTCGTCATTTTAAGGCACTCAATGACTCAGCTGTTCGGACATCTAGGGGAAGTTCATTCCACCACATAGGTGCCAAAACAGAGAAGAATCTAGATGCATGTCTTCTTTGTGCCTTGAGAGATGGTGGAACCAGTTGAGTAGGGCTGGAGGATCGGAGAGAGCATGGTGTACTGGGGGGTGAGAAGTTATTTTAAGTGGGAGGATGCTAATTTTTGGTTTTTGGCTTTGTAGACAAGCATCAGTGTTTTGAATCTGATGCAGGCAGCTACAGGGTGTAATTAAAAGATCCAGCACTTAGTAAGCAGGCAACTATAACTATCGGTTTAAGAGAAAAAGAAATAGGCTGAGCAAGTTGCAGAACACAGTAAAAAAAAAATGCCGTGCAGAAGATATATGAGAAGCATGATAGCTAACGATGTGTTATGAACCGGGATTGACAAAACTGGTACATAAGTAGGTGAAGGCGCTATAACGCATTAAATGTGATGGTCATTTTTTGTCATAACAGCACAAATGCATTCTTTTCCCACAGTGGGTCTGATCCCACAGGAGAATTGTGTATGGGGCTGCACAGCCACAGACCAGTCAGAGCACCCATGCTGACCCCTGTCCACTCCCGATGTGGGAAGAAGGTAAGCCAGCAGCAGCAGTGTGACGCTCTGGGGGATGTTCTGCTGGGAAACCTTGGGTCATGGCATTCATGTGGGTGTTACTTTGACATGAACCACCTACCTAAACATTGTTGCAGACCAAGTACACCCCGTCATGGCAACGGTATTCCCCAATGGCAGTGGTCACTTTCAACAGGATAATGTACCCTGCCACACTGCAGAAATTGTTTGGGAATGGTTTGAGGAACAAAAAAAAGGTCAAGGTGTTGACTTGGCCTCCAAATTCTCCACATCAACAATCCAATCGAGCATCTGTGTGATGTCCTGAATAAACAATTCCGATCCATGGAGGCCCCCACCTCACAACTTATAGGACTTAAGGATCTGCTGCTAACGTCTTGGTGCCAGATACCACAGGACACGTTTAGAGGTCTTCTGGAGTCCATGCTCAATGGATCAGAGCTGTTTTTTCGTCGGCATGTGAGGGACCTACACAATATTAAGCAGATGCTTTTAATGTTATGGCTGATTGATGTATACATAAATGCCCACTTTTTTTGATATGATAGATATTTTTTAAGTCAATGAAATCCTTTCATTAATTTAATAATGCATCATCATCTGAAAGACTGAGTTGCTACACTTAATAAAAACAAAGCCAAACATATAGCACATGTATGAAAACATGTTTTAATGCATGTGCTACAAATATGAGATGTTTGAATAGGCCTGTAATGCAGGGCCGGCCCATGGCATAGACAATATACAGTAGGCAAATGCTAAGGGCGCCAACTTCTGAAGAGGCACCGAACTGCCAGCAAATTTCACTTTGCCTCAAGCGGGGGGCGCTGGCGGTGACACTCGCCTAGGGCGCCACATCGGCTAGGACCGGTACTGCTATAATGTTTAAGCAGAATGATGAAAAAAAAATCTTTCTCTTCATTATATGGAAGTCAAACAGAAAACTATATCATACTCCATTTCATACTCCATCTGTATAACCAAGTGACAGATAAACCTTCATTCTAAGAATGAAGTGTGTTTACTGTAAGTTCTACAAAAAAGGCAGAGATTTCCCAGTTGGGGGCTTTAAACTTGTAAAGGGTTGACACTGTGAAATGAATTCAATTAGACTTTTATTTGACATGTTGCCATTTTGCTTCACATGTGAAGTCTTAGCAAAGCCCCAAACAGAACCTGCATAAACAGCCATAATGAACAAATCACTTGTCTGTTCATTCACCCATATTCCACTTACACACTTGAGGCTCAACATATAAAGAAGCCAGCTTCTTTCTTTGCACAAAATTTTAAAAAATAAAATAATAATAATCTTGACCAGCTTAAGACTGACAGCATGGGTTGTCAAAATCACTTTGTTAATTGGAACATCTTGGCACTCATGTGTGCATTATCGTCAGTGGCCTGAGGCTCAGATTATCTACCAGTTCTGTTTATACAGCCGACTTCTATAAACAAGTAATACTACAAGGAAGAGACAGAAATCAGGGTGCCTGTGATACAGAGTTTCTCTCAAGTCCTCTGACCATGTTTTGCGTATCATTGGGCTATTCTGAAACCTTGACAACAAGTGGCATGCTTTCCCGGTGAGTCATGTACTGTATTTCAGTTGTGTATGTGTGCGTGTGTGTGTGTGTGTGTGTGTGTGTGTGTGTGTGTGTGTGAGAGAGAGAGAGAGAGAGAGAGAGAGAGAGAGATAAACAGTACATCACCTCATTGCTGATTATTTCATACAGCCCTTCCTGCTTTCTGGCAGACCTGTCGCTGCCGTGGTCTCCTCACTGAGCTCTCCACAGCGCTACACATAGCACAAGGCTACTGTTTTCTGCCACTTCATGCTCACCTACGACTATAAAGCTTTTTTTGTATCATGAAGCAGCATAGCTCCCCCTGTGTGACAACACCTAAAGCAAAGAGGAAAAACAGAAGGCAAGTTAAAAAGCCAGAGGAAAACGTTTATAGCACTCTGATAGATTAGGGGTTGCTAATAGCATGTTAATGATCTGCCAACAGTTCGCCCTAATGTTAATATTGAAATGTATGCAGATGATACTGTGATTTACATCCATGGTAACAGTGCAGCACAAGTCACAGATCAGTTAACAAAGTCAATGCAACATATTAAGACATGGTTAAAACAAAACTGTCTACAACTGAATGTGTCTAAAACAGTATGCATGCAGTATGTTCTTTAGAAAGTCAAATAAACACTTTACTGAGCCAGATGTATATGTAGCAGGAAAAAGACTGCAGGTAGTGTCAGAATTTAAATATCTTGGTGTTCTGATTGATAGTAGCCTAATCTTTCGTTTAAAGCCCAAATTAAAAAGGTCTGTCAGCGAATTAAATTCAATCTGGCAAACTTTAGATTCATACGAAACTGTGTGTCAACAAAGGCTGCAATCATGTATATGCATTCAATGATCTTCTCTCACATTACATATTGCTTAACAACTTGGTCTCAGGCCAGTACAACTTCTCTTATGCCTATCTGCTCATTATATAAACAAACCTTCAAAGTTCTTAATAAAACCTAGACATCATCACCACTGTCTCATTTTAACTTAAAATAAATTTCTGAGTTGGGAAAACCTTGTGAAATACACAAACTTATGTCTAACATATAAGATTATCAATGGATATGCTCCTTTAGTTTTACGACGATTAATAAAATCAGGTTCATCTACAAATATATCTGCAAGAAGTACAATTAGAGGTGACTGTATAATTCAGATGAGAAAAAGCAGTTTTGGCCAATCTGCATTTTCCATTAGAGCTGCACCTGAGTGGAACATACCATCCCACATCAGAGACATAAAGGCATACCACACATTCAAACACAACTTAAAAAATGATTAATTAGCCTCCAAACATGTCAACACTAAATAACATCACACTGCCCAGCACCTCTACTAGTTAGTTGTATTCAGCGCTGCTTTATTTATACCACTACTGCCAGCAGCCATGTTCTGTCTTTCTCTGTTTTATGTAGTTATTATTATTATTCTTTTCTCCTTACATTTACTGACCCTTCTCTTTTTGTATGTTTTATGTGCTTAATTTTTACTTACTACTTTTATTATGATCTATGTATATTTTATGTATTTTGTTTCTTTTAATATGCATCTGACCTGTTACCATCGGTCCATGGACAACGGATGTAAAATAGACATTTTGGCTAATTCTGGCACATTTACATTCTATGTTTATTAATGTGCACTGTCCATGTCAAACAAAACCATAAATAAATAAAATAATGGCTACAGGTTGAACTAGCCCCTGATACTCCACCCAACATCATGTTCACCATCGGTCAAGGGCTGAACTGAACTGTCAGTGCTGTCACTCTAGCTTCACACCCCCTTGTGGAATTGGAGTGCTGACATATCAGGGACTCCCCATGCCTGCATTTCTACTTGCCCCTCCCTCCTACTTATGCTGCCATAGCCATATCTGCCGGAGCATTGCACTTCATATTGCACTCGCCTAACTGTTAGCACTGCCTATAGTCTCCCCTACTTTGACTAATTGCACATTTTATTCCCCCTACTCCGGGCCCTGGAGGATGGGCTCCCCCTTTGAGTCTGGTCCCTCCCAAGGTTTCTTCCTTCTCTGGAGTGTTTCCTTGCCACTGTCGCCTATGGCTTACTCACTGGGGGCTTTGGGTGGGGATGCTGTAAAGCACTTTGAGACAATGTAATGTTGTGATAATGCGCTATACAAAAATAAATTAGTTTGTTTGTGTTTATTACCACAGGGTCCAGTGTGCTTGTGGTGTGGCAATGATTGCTGCTTCATCTTACTTGGAACAACTGCTGCTCTGCCTACGGCGGCTCTGCTCTGCCTACTGCTGCTGTTTAGTGTTGCTTGCACTGTTTTGCACTTTGATCGCTCCTTCTTGGTTTTGCTGTACTCTGCCCAGCCTGTCGCTGGTCTGGTAGCCGGCTGATTTCATCGGCAGGTTCTTAGCCGGGGTATTGTTTGGCTGGGGAGTATGCATCAGCATGTAAGTGCGTATGCCGGTGTGTTAGAGGGGTTGATTGGTCTTGTGTGTTTTTTCTTTTGTTACTTAATTGTATTACGTTTATTTGTTTGGTATATTTTGTTTCATGTTTTGGTTGGGCAATATGCATTTTTGCTGTGTCCATTAATGTGAATTTCCTTTTGTGGGTCATATTGCCATGTATCTTATTTTATTTATTCTTTATTAGTTAATATTGCTTGTTTAGAGTGCAGTTTTTCTTTTTGGGTTTTGTGTGCCGAGTACACATTTGGTTTGCAGTTATTTTTCACCTGTGTGACTGAGTGAATCCTTTAGGTTCTTCTGTACTGTCTTAGGCTTCAGTGGCAAGTCTTAGACCAGCAAGAAGTGGCTGCTGGTATCTGGGCTGTACTCTAGACCTATGGTGCTCTGGTTGACCAAACTTTTTTTTATGGTTTGAGATTTAAATCTGTGTTTGGAACAACGTCTCCCCGCTGTAATAGTCAACGGACCAGTGTACCTTGGTTCGGTGGTAGGGCAGCAAATTTTCTCTGGGTGTAATTCCTCGGGTGGCGTAGTCGAGCTTGAATTATGGCCATTTGTACCGTTTTTGGTACTATTCAGTAGCATCCCATTCCCCTCGCCACAAGAATATGTCACAAAACTAAAAAACTGAAACGAATGAAACACTAGGGAAAAAATCTACAGAAATACAAAAAAGGATGCAGGGTGTGAACATGGGATGAGGGGACTGAGCTATGTGGCTGTCTGGGGAGCAGAGGAAACACTGAAGACTGGCAATGGGGAGTACAGGATGGCCAGTGACACCTGCTGGCCAAACGGGGAGAAGGCACAAAAGACAGGGTGCTGACCCTGACATTCCCAAGGAAGCAGTGCACCTTCTACCTGGATGACCTGCTCGCTTATGCTGCTGACTCTCAGAAAAAACCTGCTCACCATGTTCACTGCCATGTCACTGAACTCTGCACCTTCCTGGGTCTAGCCTCATATTACTGGGGGTTTATGAATGACTTCATTAAACTGCCAGCACTACCAAGCCACTCCACTAGCTCAGTGAATAGGGACAGCCCTTCAAATGGTTGGAGAATTGTGCCACTGACGTTGGCTGCCTCTGGACTGTGACCAAGGCCCCAATGCTGGCATACCCTGAGCCAGCACTCCCATTCATCATGAAGACAGACACTAGCAATGTGGGACTCAGCACAGTGTTGTTGTGGGTGGAGCCTCAGAGCAAGAGGATGGTGGTCTACTTCAACCAGACTTTGAGCCACTCTGAAAAAATGTTATTTATCACAAACTCCTGACCATGGTCCAGGCCTGCCACCATTAACAATTTAAATGTTAAGAATTAAAATGATTTTTAACGATTAAAAAACATCTGTGAGCCCACCAACAAGCACACAAAACTAACTCAGAATCAATGATCCTTAATGTTACCTGTAAGCTACAGTTGGTCGAAGGCTCATTATCGTTACCCCAGCTCCCGATATCGTAATTCGCGTTTTCTTTCAAACGCGCTCGCGTTTTCTTTTAAAGCAACATTTCATAGCAAACCAGTTAAATAAACAGGTCTTTGAAAGATCAGAATTTAAGCCTCACCGTTTTCTCCCAGGACTCTTCCAAAACTTCTAGCTGAGGTCAGAGCACAAGGCAGCATGTGTCACGTGTTCCACAGCAAGAATAACACGGCTGCCTGCAGACGTGCCTGTCTGTAAATCGACAAACTACCCTGGGATATCGGCCGATGCCGATACATTTAAAAAATGCCAAATATCGACCCGATATATTGGCCGGCCGATATATCAGTTGACCTCTACTCCACATTAATTTTGTCAACTACCAGAGCCAGCGGTGACTATGCATAGTAAAATGGCCTTGCTGCCATTGAGCTAAATTTAGAACATTTTAGGGAGATTTTCATGTGAATGGAAGTTGGCACCACTGCTTACTTTTCTCCGAATCTGACTTGGCAGGAGACTGAGCAACAAACCCTTTTCATTATACTACCTGCAGAATAAAGGTTATGAACACAGCAGCTCCCTGTAAGTCCTATTAAAAAGGATGCCTGTCATTGGGGGTTTACCATATCCCTGTAGAGAGGACGCCTGTGATCAGTGGTTTACCATATCCCCGTAGAGAGGACGCCTGTGATCAGTGGTTTACCATATCCCCGTAGAGAGGACGCCTGTGATCAGTGGTTTACCATATC
>JAODJU010000039.1:84386-97158 GCA_026776725.1 Gnathonemus echidnorhynchus | reverse complement strand
CAGCTATAATACAGAGACCCACTCATCTCCACTGTAGGGACCAGCTATAATACAGAGACCCACTCATCTCCACTGTACGGACCAGCTGTAATACAGAGACCCAATCATCTCCACTGTAGGGACCAGCTGTAATACAGACACCCAATCAACTCTGCTGCCAATGATGACTTTCCTGCCTGCCCTGCTGCCAGTGATGTCTCTCCTCCCTAACCCTCCCGCCAGTGATATCTTTCCTGCCCGCCCTCCTGCCAGTCAGCTTCAGTAACTCCACTGGACCTTCCACATTTATACCTAGACTATACACAATTTTACTTCATAAACTGCGACTTTGCTATTTTGGAGTTCCTCTCCTGGCCCCTGGAGGACGGGCTCCCCCTTTCTGGTTCCTCTCAAAGTTTCTTCCTACTAGGAAGTTTTTCCTTGACACTGTTACCTCTGGCTTGCTCACTGGGGGCTTTGGGCAGGGATAATGTAAAATGCTTTTAGATAATGTAGCAGAAGCTGGTGGACGAGCAGTCAATACCCACCACTAACATCACGCTAAACAGGAGGAATTGAATATTTTAAAAGATTTTTTATCTTTTTTGTTGTCATTAGTTTTAGTATTGGCCAATGAACACAAATTAAACAAATTAGCTGCAACAATAACACTTATTCAATTCAATTTACTTTTATATAGCACCTTTCACAGCCGAGTCACCACAAAGCAGTTTACATGGGTATGTTGCACCCCAGAGAGTACACATTAATTGTAATCCTTCCCACAACTGTAAGTAGCTTTGTATTAAAGTGTCAGATAAATGAGTTAAATGTAAAATTAAGACTGTTTCCTTTAATGATATAAGGGTTCAAATACAGAAAAATGCTAGCATGTTAAATCTATTGTGGTGCTTAAATCAGATATACATTGAAGATTAGCCAGTTGTGGAAAGAAATGTTTTTCCCCCATCTAGTGGTCAAACATTTATCTATTTTTGGACAGCAAACAACAAAAAGTTTACTTGTGGCGTCCTCGGCCTGTTCACGCCGCCAGCTTTGGGTATATTGATTTTCATGATATATTTGGGTTTCGATTGGATTTATAACAACACAAAGCGATAATCTATATCACACTGAAAAAAGCTAATAACATGGGCTCTTGGTGATGACCATCCACAGTATTTTCTCTGTCAGTGAGAAACAATATAAATAGTAATGCTATGGCACAGGGTTAAGATTTTAGTACTACACTGAAAAAGCGGTCAGGAAAAATGGAAGGATATATTTTCTTATTAGGGTAACGTACAGGTCAAATGTATTTCTAATCAAGTTCAACTGCGTTACACTACTCTAATATTGTTGTGCTATATACATTTAGAACTCATCATTAATGGACCATGAAAGTATTATTAAAAGGAAAAAGTTGCTAATGTAACGTATCCATGAAAAGGCTTTGCAAATCATTCAGATCCTGTCAGGATTAGCTCGAGACAAAAGCCATAATGTCAGCAGAAAGCAAACAAGACATTTGCCAACTACCTTGGCACAGTTGTGGCTACTTCAGCTGAATGTTTAGGGTCTTCTGACTAATCGTAGCTAAGCAATACCTTTGGGAAAACAGTCAAACAATAAAAGCAGACATACCAAATAACGTGTAAGTGCAGCAGATCTCTACGCACTAGTGCCAAGTGCATGGAAGTGGACTAAAGCCTGTTGTCAGGCTGATGGCACGTTTATTTTGCATGAATGAGATTAGGGATGTCAGTGTTTACAGGCAGCTAAATGAGCAATTGCATAATTACATTAAAAAAGAAATTAAAATAATGTGTACGTTTCCACTGCTTTCAGTGAAACTAAACTACTTACAACAATCAACTTCTGTATGAATCCACATCAGAGTTGTTTGAATCTACCAAGTGAACTTTTGGACATAATTTAGGAAAGTGGAGTTATGATCATTATGATGCTGAGACAATCTCCATGATCATGTAGTTGAACCTGGTTTGATGGATACTGAACTGAAAACCTATGGAAATGAAGGAAAAGAAAAAAACACATTGTCATTTTTATGAATAACTCCACTGGTATCTTGATATACACAAAAAACAACATACTTCACAGTTTTAAAACGGCCTTTTGAACATCAGACTGTATTCGCATTAAGTCCCTTTAAGGAGCCCTAAAGGTCTTTGATCAAGTAAAAATTGATGAAGGACCTGCAGGAAATTACATTGTTCACTTTCATGGGGGAAAAAAACTCTACACTTTGTGCAGCTTGATTAGCTTTGCCACTAAATAAATGCCTTGAGCTGCCTGTAAAGCTGCCCTCTTCCTCCTAGGTGCTGTTTTACTGTTTGTTTTTAGGACATAACAACAATATCAGGAGGACAGTTTCAGCTAAAAGAATATAGTCACAGTCTTGCACCCTTCATGACGACCTGGAGGAGATGGAGTCAGAGTACCACCCTGGGCTGAAACACCATCCATGTTGACATACTGGGTCTGAAGGCTTCTGCTAGAGACCAGCCTTAAGTGCTCACATGCAGTTGGTGCAGTTAGCAGCAGAAACACAGGGGCTGATATCCATCACATTTAGTCACTCGGCACGAAAGTGCGGCGCTCCAGTCTGAACCTGATACCTGCCTGCATATTCAGTGAAATATAGACTTTTCTCCTACCATGTCGTCGGGCAGTTCAGCTATTTTAAAACCTGCTCGTGTTACTTTTATGGGTTTTATTTTATCAGTGGCATGCTGTGCCCTCAGTGAAATGGCATTTTGAGCTGCCATCTGGCACACAACTGCGAATAAGGGCAGATGTTTGCTGGTCGTCAAAGCCTGGCTTTGTGGAGACCGTGCTCGGAGCTAGCTTCGAATAAAGGAAGAATTACGGGCATGCTGTTGGTTTTTGGCTACTACTCATCACCTCAACAAGCACCCACAGCTTAATCCTGACTGAATATCAGGATGAACTCTTCAAAATGTTTGAAGGTCAATGTTAGCCACACATACACACACAAACCTACTCACAACCCTTGGTTTTCATCTTGATAGTGCCATTTTTAAGAATGAGCAGCTCAAATCTTACCGCATATAGTGAAGGCTGATCCCTGGAAGCCTCCAGCTCCCTGGCAGCTCTGCTGTTTCTACAAGGAGCCTGAAACTTGGGCTGAAAATGCCGTATCTCATTTCAGTGACCAATGACATCATCTCCTTCCTGAGGTCTAGGATAATTATGCAATGTGCTGAATGACAGTTATACATTCCATTTCAGGGACCAAATGGAGTTCAGGAAGGTGGGCTGTCTGGACAATGGTAGACTTTTATAAGTTTTACTGATATCAGCACCAACAACAATTCTTCTCATATATATCTTAACAGTGCCCATATGAAGTGCTTAAATATTTTACAAAAAAGATTAACTAGCAGAAAAAGCAGGGAGCACCACAGAGGTGAACCAAATGCGTTGCTGGTTTATGTTCCAAGAGGCAGTCTTCTGTTGAATATTACACAAATTGCTATATAAAAGGTTTAAATAAAAGAAATGTATGCTAGTCTTGTAAGTATATAAGCATCAACTAATCAGCCAAAATAATTAAAGTTAACAATAATAATATGTATTGGTTTAATAACCCTTTCTCTGAATAAGACATTTAAAGTTTTCACACAACAACAAAGGGTTGAGCAAAAGGACCAATTCATTGCAGCCCTCTCTCTGGCATTTGGGACATGGCATTCCAGTTGCATATAAATCCAGGACAGGGGATTTCCAGTGGAGGGAGTTTTCATGACCCAAACCACTCCTGCAGAGAGCCCCAACTCAAAGCAGACAGTTGGTTGTAGGAAAGCCCTCCACATGATTGGATGTGTGTCTCAGCAAACGGTGGATCATCCATAGCAGGGGTGGGCAATCTTATCCGCAAAGGGCCGGTGTGTATGCAGGTTTTCGCTGCAACTCCCTAATTAGGTCACTAATTAGAGGACTGATTGGCTGAAGAGTCCTCACACCTGGGTTTGAACAGCTGACCTAAAAGTGATCCTAAAAACAACCTGCATACACACTGCCCCTTTGCGGATAAGATTGCCCACCCCTGATCTATAGTCTATTTGGTATTCAGCCACAAGCAAGATAAAAGACAGATAGAACTGTGGATAAAAAAATACACATAAAACTCAGGTGAAACAGTTGTGCCTTACTGTTTTCAAGCACAAATTAAGAGCTGATAGATGAAGCAGAAGTGCAGCAATGTGACAGAGGTCACCTCGTATTGAGGCAAAGGTCACCTCGTATTGAGGCAGAGGTCACCTCACATTAAGGCAGAGGTCACCTCTCATTGAGGCAGAGGTCAGTTCTCATTGAGGCAGAGGTCAGTTCTCATTGCCAGTGTAGGACTTGCAGGAGGTTTAAACTTGGGTGACAGGTGTCATGCTAAAGGAGAGAAGTGACATTGAAAGAATCAAAAGTGGAAAACATTAATCTTCTGAAATTTTCATGTCACACAACAGTTGCCCCTAATAGCATTGATATAGAAGATGGACGAATGGACGGAAAGCAATAGTCTGACAATGTGCATCCCAACAATTCACCTATTCACCAGAAGAGGGCGCCTCCAGCCATTGAGCTACAGCATGTTTTTCTCACTTGCATTTGTAAAGCTGGGAACATCAATGAAACAAAAGAGCTTGATGGGCCGAATGGCCTCCTCTCGTTTGTAAATTTCTTATGTTCTTATGTTCATACTGGTACATGTGGCTTGGCTAACATTCTTTAATAGGCATTATACCCTCAACTGATAAGAAGGCTGCCCCATGAAGGAGGTTGTTTATCCTCATATTTAAAATGCTCCTGTAGCCCTGTTTCATCTACAGGAAGTCACAGATGTGATGGATAAATGAATTATCCAGCACTTTAAACAGCTACAAAATATTTTAAACTGAAAATATTTCATTTAAGAGTGAGAAAATAAAATCCTTTATTAAGGTAAAAGTCACAGACATATGATGAAAAAATACATCATTATAGCTTCTGTTATACCTGGACAGCAAGATTAGAGAGACATTTGTGTTGCAGCTGGGTGGTTTCTGTTTGTTCAGGAATCCTTACTGTGCCATGATGTATCTGCTCTGTAACACAATGCAACTTAGCCAATACATGGATTTAGTACGTTATGCCTTATAAATGTACAAGTCAGTGTCATGAGGGAAACACATCAATCTGCAATGTGGTCCCTGTGATTTCCATGTGTGACATTGATGTTTTCAGCTAGTATGCCCAGGTGGGCTGGGCAGTCAGTTGACCTTGGACCCCCAAAGGTTTTTTTTCTCCTTGCTTGGGAGTTTTTGAATCCCTCCTTCATTGTCATCTGGCTTTTATATAAATGCACATAAATTGAGGATTTCAGAAGGAGTATAAAATATTTAAATTCTCACAACCCGAAGGAGAAGAAATAAATGTCTTTTCACATATTGCTGTTCAGTTAGTGCCCACATCTGTAGTCTACTTTTTCAGTATAGTGCTGACATTGATTTTAGTAACTTTAGCTGAGCAAATATTGTTTTTTGATTGATGTTAGTATCACAATTTTAAGTCAAATAAAATTTATGTTTAATAAAAAGGTTATAGTCAATATAATTGTGCACATATGTGATATTGTGTGCATGCATCTATATATTACTCTCTACAGTTTTGAGTCTAGAAATATTTATTTTCTATAGCTGTTTATAATATATTTTACCTGCAAATTTTAAGCTTGAAGCTGTTTAGAATTTGTGGATTGTTGTCAGATTTCTACACCATACCACCCACTCTCTATGCTTTCTTCATGACTTAAGAAGATAAAATGGTCATTGATCACGAGAATGCTTTCCTGTGTGTCAGTACCTTGGTATGAAATCTGGCTACACATTAAAAGCTTATAGCTAATGAAGACACAGTATATATAGAAAGTTGGGATATGTTTTAAATCCAACAGCTTATGTGAAATAAGATTAAGCTGAAAAAACAGCCATTGTTAATAAGCTGAAATAGTCAGTTACTTTGTCCGCATGTTTGTTTAGCTGTAATGATCATAGTTAAAGTCATTTGCTCCTTTAAAAAGGAACATCTAAGCCTGGACACTTAACAATGGGCACCAAGGGCTTACAGCAGATCTTCACAGTAAAACTGTGGAAATAATTTGGAAAAACCTTCATTAAAAGGGGAAGATGTATGACATCACCTGACCAAAGCAAGCAAAGGTTGGCACACAGGACAAAGGAAGCAGATGACCGATCAGAGAGGCCACCAAGACAGGAGCTATCTGAGGCTGGTACATGGGGCAGAGCTGCATGCGTTTTTGTCAAACAATGGTCAGCTTGTGTGTGTTACAAAACCGTCCCAAGCTCTACACAAAGCTAGGCTCTCTGGGAGGACAATAAGAAAATAACATTTACTCAAAGAAGCCCACCTTGAGGCTTTTTTCAGGTAATTCTGGAGCCATGTGGAAAAGTATTTTGTCGTTTGATAAAACCAAGATAGAACTTCTTGGCCTCAATACAAAATGTTATGTATGAATGTAGTACATTAGTGAAAGAGCATATACCAATCATGGTGGATGAAAGATCCTTTACTGGGGATTTCTCAGGTACTTACTTATAAAGAGATATGGAGAGCCAGATGGTGCCAAAAACAGAGATTCTGGCTGCCCTGAGTCAGAAAAATAAAATGTGGAAAGAAGTTTAAAATAAAGCACATTGCCAAAGCCACTGTGGAGTAGCTACAGATGGGGAGGCCAATCAAAATTACCTCAGTAAGCAACCTCAGTCTGACTGAAATGCTGCGAGTGGCTCAAAGAGTGCAATCCAGGGGTCTCCCTAAAACTGTGACCTCAGTCCAACTGAATGCTGCGAGTGGCCCAAAAACTGCAGTCCTGGGGTCTCCCTAACAGCTGACTACGCTTGGATGGGTCAGGGAAGAGGAAAGGCCAAATGTAGGGGTGTTATGTTGTTGAATATCTACACAAAAATGCTCAATTCAAGCAAAAAGTGCTTCTGTAAAATTTTAAATCAGGGGTATGTAAATTAGTAAATGCAATTCATGTATAATTTAATCAACTTAAACTAATTGATTATTGTTGATTTACCTTCACAAAAAGTGTTTTTTATTTGGAACTTGTGTTTTACGATATATAAATAAATATTGAAGAAACTTATTTAATTTTTCTTGATTTTGAGATGGTCTGAAATATATTAGCAGTTTATAAAGGATGTTAAGACTTGCAAAATATGTACAGTAATATGTATTGTAAAAACAATATTTCACTATTATATTTAATATAACTGATTTAGATTGCTTGCAGTTGCTACATCGAGTTTTACATCCTAAATGTTTTTTGAATTTAAATACATATATGCCAAGTGAGTGTAGAGATTAAGACCAGATTGCCTTTTTATGTAATACATACACAGAACTTCAATATCCCATAGTTGGGAAATCTAGCCTTATTTGTAAGTGAAGCCAATTTCATCAAATCCTTTCAAATGATTAACTAAACACTCAACAGAGAGACTGTATAAATACATTTTCCAGCTATTTAATAGAAAGCCTTTTAAGTACATTGAAAAAAGATTTTTTTTTTTTCATGGATCAACAGAGTAAGACAAGGGAAGGTTGTTTACTGCCCTCTATGGGTAAATGTTGAATCTGTCATGAATCAATTCTAATCGTGCCTTTAAAACAACTTCTGCTGAGGAAAACAACCAAACAGTTGTTTGCCTTTTATATCGGGTTGTCATTTGGTGATCCTCTCAATAGGCTACACAGAAATAGCTTAACACCTTAATTTTTTTAATGCAAGCACAATACAAATGCTCAAACCCAGCTACCAGTTCAGTTTTCAGTTTCAGTACCAGTAGCACACAATGGTATTTCTGTTTAGTGGCAAAACATATTCATCTAGATTAAGCTCAGATCATTTGTTTATTTAAGCCTTTTAGTAAAGAATGCTCCTTTTGCCAACAGTCACATGATGTTGGTGGATATTCATTTAGTTCATCATTGAGTACTAATAACAAATCCACTGAGAATGACTTTGTATAACAAAATATAGAATAACGGTTCCTTGTGTGCTCAGCTTTGAGAGAGCTGAAAAGAATGATTGAAATAGAGTGTTCTTTGCAGACCTGCCAAAGTCTGCCTGTATCCTGCTTGGGGTTAATGGGGTTAGTGGTTATTGTTGCACAGAGTTGATGGGGGCCAGTGTCTGGGCCTGAAAGTCTGATGCCGATGTTGTGGAATAATGTGGAATAATTCCTGGTGGGTAGCAGGGTTACAGCAGGCACAGGATTGTTCTATGCCTGCTCAGCTAAATTTCCCTGACAGGTCAGCAGTGTGCAATGACCTGAGCAAAACTTACATGGGGATATGCAGTGAATTACTTTTAGAGGAACATGAAACAGAGACATATTTAAGAGCAGCCTACAGAAGCCCTATCAGGACAAACTTACATGGGGATATGCAGTAAATTCTTTTAGAGGAAAACAGACATATTTAAGAGCAGCCTACAGAAGCTCTATCAGGTCAAACTTACATGGGGATATGCAGTGAATTACTTTTAGAGGAACACAAGCAGAGACATATTTAAAAGCGGCCTACAGCAGCCCTATCATGACAAAGTTAACTTGTTCTGCGAAGTGACAAATCATGCTTCTCTGCCTTCAGTCTGATGGTCAAGTCTGGGTTTGCCATATACCAGGAGAATATTACCTGCCTGACGGCATTGTGCCAACTGTAGAATTTGGCGAAGGAGGGATAATGGTATGGGGTTGTTTGTCAGGGGTTGGGCTAGGCCCCTTAATTCCAGTGAAGGGAACTCTTAATGCTTCAGCATACCAAGACATTTTGGACAATTCCATGCTTCCAACTTTTTGGGTTTGGGGAAGGCATTTTCCTGTTCCAGCATGACTGTACCCCAGTGTTCAAAGCAATATCCAGAAAGGCATGGTTGGGTAAGTTTGGTGTGGAATAACTTGACTGACCTGCACAGAACCTTGACCTCAACCCCATCAAACGCCTTTGGGATGAACTAGAACGTAGATTGAAAGCCAGGCCTTCATATCTAACATCAGTGTCTGACCTCAGAAATGCTTGGATGAATGGGCTAAATTCCCACAGACACTCCAAAATCTTGTGGAAAGCCTTCCTAGAAAATGGCAAAGGGGGGAGCAGCTCCATATTGATGCCTATAGATTTAGAATGGGATGTCATACAAGTTCCTTTAGGTGCAACGACCAGGTGTCCCAATACTTTTCTCCATGTAGCATATGTTTTTTTAATTCTATTTATTTCTTTGACAGAAATAAAATACTCTGGCACACCACTTCCTGTACAGTTTATTCACTCAGTTGCCAAAGCAGATGTCCACCCATTTAGTGAAACAGTCAATAAAAGCTAAAATGCAGGCACTTCCCTGGATGGCCCTAAATGTCAACACTCACGTATCGCTAAGGATATGCAGCATCTGCAGCCTCCCTCAGACCTGCCAGCTCATCAGGTTCTTCCCTTCATACATGGGAAAACTTCACAAGCATATTGCTTTACTCAATCAGCTCAAATGTCTGGCCAGCACATACAGTACTTCAGATGTTTGTTTATAACCGACACACACAATATAAATGAAGGAACCTTTCAAGTTGAACTCCTTATCTGTGTGCATGTTTTCCACCAGTTCAAATACTGCATTTATGTAAGTGTAAGGACCATGCATGCATGGTGGGCTCTGCTTTTTGGCCTGTGCTTTCCCTCTGAACCACTGGCAATACAATGAAGAAAATGCACATGACGAGAAAACAGATTAATCATTTTAATGTATTTTAACTGCCATTTATACTCTAATATGAACATTGGATAGCTGTTCATTTTTTAATTTGCAGTCCTCATTTCATTACACAATACTTTCAAAGAATAATAAGACAAACACAACAGAAAAATGTGCCCTATTTTAGCAGATATAAAAACATCTTCATTACATTTTTTTAATAAGTATGTTTGTAAACATAAGAACATAAGAAATTTAAAAACGAGGAGGCCATTCACCCATCAAGCTCATTTCGGGAGAATTTAACTAATAGCTCAGAGTTGTTAAAATCTTATCTAGCTCTGATTTAAAGGATCCCAGGGTTTTAGCTTACGCTAAACTAAAAGGAAGACTATTCCATACTCCTAACTACACGCTGTGTAAAGAAGTGCTTACTCCAATTTATTTTAAAATGTTCTCCCACTAATTTCCACTTATGGCCACAAGTTCTAGTATCCAAACTAATACTGAAGTAGCCATTTGGCTGAACAGCATCCAGACCTGTTAGAATCTTATAGACCTGGATCGTGTCCCCCCTTAGTCTGCTTTGCTCGAGGCTAAACAGATTCAGCTCAGCTATCCTCTCCTCATAAGACATTCCTCTAAGACCAGGAATCATTCTCGTAGCCCTCCGTTGCACCTTTTCTAAGGTAGCAATGTCCTTCATAAGGTATGGTAACCAAACCTGCACACAATATTCTAGGTGGGGTCTTACCAAGGAATTGTATAATCGTAGCATCACCTCCCTTGACTTAAACGCCACACACCTAGATATGTAACGCAACATCCTATTGGCCTTTTTTATTGCTTCCCCATACTGGCGAGAGTGGGACATGGAAGCATCAACATACACACTGAGGTCTTTCTCATAATCAGCTATCTTATTTCAGTGGAACCCATAAAATATCTGGACTTTATATTTCTGCTCCCTGCATGGATTACCTTACATTTATCTACGTTAAATTTCATCTGCCAGGTATCAGCCTAGTCGCTAATTAAATCAAGATCCCGTTGTAAGCCTTTGTGCTGCTAGTTCAGTATCTGCTACACCACCCACCTTGGTGTCGTCTGCAAATTTAACCAGTTTACTGTATGTATTGGTGTCAATATCACTAATGTAATTTAGGAACAACAGCGGTCCTAAAATTGAACCCTGCAGTACCCCACTATGAACGCCGGCCCACTGTGACATTGTGCTTCTAATAACTACTTGCTGTTTCCTGTCTGAACATAAGAACATAAGAAATTTACAAATGAGAGGGGGCCATTGGCCCATCAAGCTTGTTTGGGGAGAACTTAACTAATAGCTCAGACTTGTTAAAATCTTATCTAGCTCTGATTTAAAGGAACCCAGGGTTTTAGCTTCCGCTACACTAGCAGGAAGACTATTCCAAACTCTAACTACATGCTGTGTAAAGTAGTGCTTCCTCAAATTTGTTTTAAAATGTTCTCCCGCTAATTTCCACTTAATGGCCACGAGTTCTAGTTAATGTTAATGTGAAACAGGTGTATTAGCGTCACACTGCCATCTAGTGCCTGAAAGTCGTCATTTTTCACAACTCCTCTGTTTCGCGGTGTATAAAATGAAATATACAAAGGAAGTAATTACATATGTCTCCTTCTTCGCTGTTAGCAGTTAAAAAAATGAACCCGCAATTTTTCGAATTTATGAAAATTCTACGCAAAAAGCATAGAGAACTTCGGAAGTTGCATTGCAAATTATGAGGAAAAACCGCTACAAATGAAGCGTTTTTTGGCCGCAGTAAACATAAAAAAAAAAACTCCGAGAAATTCCATAAGGTCTGGATAGTGCTGCTGCTGTTACTATGTACATTTAGGTCATGGTTGTCGTTAAAAATATTCTATGATTCTATGATATATATTCTATGAAATTAAATTTTAATTCAATTTAAAATAAAGTTAAATTGCAAGTGTAGCAGTAGACTTTTTGGCGAGTTAACCAGAATGTGAACTACTGTAGGTTTGCTGTCTTGTCTTTTCCAGTAAAGACAGACTCTATTGGTAGATATACCTATTTCTATTTGGTTCAACTTCTTGTTTTATAAATATCGTAATATTTAGTAGCCTATGAATGAGAGTTGTGTCAGGATTGTGTTGTTTTGTCGGAAATAAAAAATGTCATTCATCGTAACTGCCTAAGGCACAGGTTATTAAACGTTATTGTATGTTACTGCAATTGAACTCTCTCTTCAGTTTAACTTCATTTCAGTTAATTGCAGCTTAATTTATTCACGCTATTCATAATGCATTTACATTTACAGCATTTAGCAGACGCTCTTATCCAGAGCGACTTCCATTTTTCTAAATTCTAAATATTATAGTTACACTCGAACTCCCAGTGTTGGCCGCCCTGACGACTTATACGCCACACAGTGGGCGCACGCACACACGTTATTTACGACAGATAACATGAAACACTACACGCGACATACTTGTACACACAATAACGGCACAATACATGACAAACACACAGATGTACAGCGATTTACATTATTTACGTCTGGTATCAGTCCAGCATGCCGCTGCGCTGCTCGATAGTCTTCCCCGGCGCTACAATACATAAACTGGCTGGTGTTGGAGTACGCCGTCTCCACCGGGTCCGTTGATCAGAAGAGATTCACAGCTGAGACGTGGAGAAGTTGCAGGTGCAAGTTTATTGCTTACACAGATCGATCTAGGAGCCACACTCTGACATACATTCAGCATGTACAAGAGGAAGCTCAACCATATGTATCAGCTTGATTCCTTAATAGCTCGTTTTGGCCTTTCCCCCCCTCTCTCGGTACCTTCCGTCTACGTGACAACCACATGTTTGACATTTGCTCTAGTTAGCTGGTTAGTACTTATCCTTCTGGAAAGCTAAGTGTAACCGGTTGAAATATGGTTGAACTTTACTTTGCGTTGTGTTAAATTGAACACAAGACTCGGGTGGCTGTGCAC
>JAODJU010000039.1:10742-42094 GCA_026776725.1 Gnathonemus echidnorhynchus | reverse complement strand
TGAGCGAACATGAAGCTGCACTGCTCCCTAAGCCCAGAGGGAACCTTCAGCATTGCTGTGCTGAGCGAACATGAAGCTGCACTGCTCCCTAAGCCCAGAGGGAACCTTCAGCATTGCTGTGCTGAGCGAACATGAAGCTGCACTGCTCCCTAAGGCCACAGGGTCACTGACATGCTGAGCAAACATGAAGCTACACAGGCAGTAGTAGTCTAGCTGCCCAGGCCCCAGGCAGCCAACAACCTGATGGCCAAAAAAGCTGCAGGACCCTGGATGAGAATGTGGAAGAATGGATCGGGGGGGAGAGAGCAGACAGACTGCAACCAATAAAATCTACAAAAAAAAGACCAGAACAGAAAGGGAGGAATGGTGTGGAAAAGGCTGTCTCTTACTGCAGGAGCCCGACCTCATTATCCACACATTATCCTTGAGGAAAAAAAAATACCTGACTGTAATTCTGGGATTACACTCACAGGGTAAATGATGTTACCAGGGTAACGGCTGCACTGTTTGCTCAGAGTTAGATGGATTATGGTGTTGCCCTCCCTACATTCACACCACTCAGCTGTGCTGGAATAACTTGCACCGCACACTAAAGAGGCAATGGCTCCCAGCCAGTCCCCGCTTTGTTGCGGGGGACGAATCAATTCCATGTAACACAAGCCACCTCCGTTTTCAAAACCAAGGCTTGCTGAAGTCACATGGGCTGCTTGCATCATACTTAAAAGGAATTCACAGACTCAGCCGTGTGTCCCTCTGACTGAGCCCTGGCTGCAAAAAGCATCTGGAGCACAAAAGCTCACGCTGCTATTTTGCTGCAAGCTTCAGGGTCTCAAACACCCAACACGTTTATAACAGTCAAAATCACCATTCACAGTCATTACACCCTTGTGACAAGTTTTTTCTTCTTCTTTCTGTCTAGTCTGAAGCAGTTTCCCCTTTATAAAGCCGTCAGTATCAGCCGCAATGTAAAAAGCTTGAGCTGAGCGCAGGGAGGGTTGGAGCGGCTTACAGGAAGGACAGCTCAGCGGCTCCATGTGGCTCGATGCTCAGCAACAACTCCCAGTCAGTAACTCCCAGCCAGTGACTCCCAGCCAGTGACTCCCAGCCAGTGACTCGGAGCTGCTGAGAGGCTGAGACGTCACAAAGTGCATGTGCCGCCCACAAGCTTTCCACAGAAACTGGCCCTCACAGCCCCAGTCCATTCCAGCAGCTTATTTTTATAACTTGACAAAACAAAATGGGACAAAAAAAATGTTTTTTCTTTCTTTTTTCATTCTGTGGTACAGGATGAAAGTAAGTCTAATCTATTCCACCACAGCTTAACCATCGGAAAATCCATTTGTCTGGGCCTGTGACAAAATGCTCAGAAATGTATACCATTCTAGGGTTTTCAATTTTAATTTGATTATTCCTTTCAGAGTGGAAGCATCATGTAAAACACCACTCCCCACCGAAATTGGGTAACTCACCCTTCGCATTAATTCACCAGATAATTGGCCTGTACAAACACATTCCACCCACTGCAATTCAAAGAGTCAAGAATCATGTTTTACAGAATATTTAGACACCCAAATGTCCTGCAGACCTCCTGGCTACTATAAAAAAGATTAAATGAAAAGGATCCAAAAAATACAGCAAGAATAAATCCTTCCGAAGAATTTTGGAATCATATCCCATTTCTGGGCACCAAGGTGTAAAACCTTTGTAGAAAACATTAGCCAAGGAGATGTTTTCCAGCAAGGTCAAGGTAATCCCCAGCAGCTTCCCAGACAGGCCGGGCCTTAACGGTCACAGCCTGAAATAAGATACATTTCAATGTTTCTTCATCGCCCCACAACAGAAACCGCAGACGGCTGCTCCGCTTTCTGCATGGCTTCTGATTATCTGCCTTAGTGGGGGTGTTACACATTTTGGTATTTCCATAATATCAGATAGAGAAAGTCCAAGCAATGAGGAGGGGTGAATACTTCCTCACGAGATCCACTCCAAAGTTTCTCTAAATGAGCAAGATCATCTGGAAACAATACAAGGAAAAAAAAACAGAAGGAAAAAAGTAGTACTGTTACTCAACAGTGTTTATTACAATGTTGGGTTAGGTCCGCGCAATATTTTTGCCCTGCAAGTTATTTGCAACGCACAGAGGTCCTGTATAAGAGGCCTGCTGCTCTGCCATGCGTCCATGTCAGGTCAGGAGATCCCACCACACAGACAATCCCAGCCCCTGCAGCTCCAGCATGGGGCTGACAGAACCATGCAGTTACCACGACATCTGGTGGCAGCAGATCCACTCTGCTCGGTCTCCAGAGAGCTGGTCCACATCTCTGCAAGGCGTCTCTGCTTAAAATACACCTCCATCCCCCCCCCCCGCCACCACCCCCCAGTCAGCTCTTCATGACTGCTAGGCCTCCACTGCCTTTCCATTAATCTGCAGTGCCATCCCATCTACGTGGAAACTATGTTGTGATAGAATCAAGTCGGGGAAGGCAGCAACGTGTCCATTAATGCTGCTCAGATCTGCTTTCCCGCGGGTTTTCGAGGGGCATTAGTGCAGACGTGGCAAATAATCACAGGCCATCAACAAGAAGAGGACCACAAAGAGCAAGTCACCAGCAACGGCACCTGATATGATACATGTTGTGTGAGGAGATGAGCATGCGCCGTGGACACTCACGTTTAGCATTAGCCATTAGCAATGGGGAGTCACTCCCACTGCACCTGTAATGCAGAGTAAAGGCTCTTTCCTTAAATACACCAACATACATTCACTCTGCTGTTCACAACTTGATTGTGATCTCATAGATGATATTTAGGTTATGTTAATGCCTAGGTATGGTGACTGAGAATCAAAAACGACAACATATTAAAATTAACAATACAAACTAACTCCGGATGCCAACAGTGGTATAATGGGCAGCAATTAATATACATACCTAATCACAGGAAAAAAAGCCCCATTTCATAGTTCTTATACTAACTGAATGTAACTAAAATTGAGCTCGAGACAGATTTTGCTGATACAGTGACAATACTTTAAAATACTAATAACTGGTCACAGCCAATATGTGTGCATGCGTGTGTGTATGTGGAATAAATAAAATTTATTTTTTAATCTCCCAATTCATGAACTAAACCCAAAAACAGGGTTAAAAGTACAGTTAAAAACTAAACAAAAATGCAGCTACGTTGCAGAAGGCTAAGTGAACTGGGTCTAAATTGCTTTCCCGTATGCGCTTCCCTACCAAACAAAAACTGCAGGGAAACGTAATTAGTAAATCAGTAAATATCTGAGGAAGCACAACGCATGTGTGTATTGTGTGTGTGTGTGTGTAATATATATATATATATATATATATATATATATATATATATATATGTATGTATATATGTATATATGTATGTATATATGTATATATATATGAATACACATACATAAACATATACACACACACATACATATTATATACACATACTGTACATACATTGAAAATCTAAAATGTGTTTCACAGAATATCATTGCCGACGTTTCTATTATTCCGTCCATAGTATAGCCTTCATTCGTCCTTCCACATTAAGGTCACCACCGCATTCATTTCACAGTACTGGTTATTCCCTCCTGGGTAGTGAAGGAGCCAGGGGGCCGCCGGAAAGCCAAAGGAAAGCAGCGGCTCCTCTGTACGCCATGACCAGGGACGGCGCTGCGTCGGGGCCGCCGCGGTGCCGCACGTCACCGGTGCCGGAACACGCCACCCGAGAGCCATGCACTACCACAGCGTGCATTCAGTCAGGATCGCCTTCATCAGAAGTACAAACCGGACGATCTGATTTAATCGCGGAAGTTCATTAAGAGATCGGCACAGAGCTTGAAGGTTCATGTCCCGGTTAACAGCACAGAAATCGTAAAGCCCACCACCCCCTCCGAGAAATCACTGAAACATTGATCCCCGAAACGTCCAGCCTTCCCCCTTTCATCCGAAATCCGTCACGGCCATTTGCCTGCGTTGCATCGGCTTCGTGTCTCGGTTGTATACACACTCTTGGATATTAGAGTTTGGAAACTGACAGCATACGGCAGCCTGCCCGTGTGATTAGCGGTCAGCCAGCGCACAGGTGACGGACAACGCGCAGGCTAATAGAAAATGCAATATATCACACAGACAAGGGATAATAAAATCATGCAGACCCCTTAAAACCAATGCACAGATATAACCGAGAGACTATACATGCAACACTTGCACTCAGTCTCCTTTAGGACCCCCACAGCTTTATCGATTCATCGCATCGCTCCCGCAAAGAGTAAAAATGTCTTAAAAGTTGCTAAACTCCACACGCGCGACCCAGCGAACTAGCTAAACAAACCGTAAAAAGTTTTATTTTGCCTTGCATTTACCTGACTATGGCTGTAAATCAGACGTATAATTCCTCTTTTCAGGTCAGCTGAAGGTCGCCTGTAGATTTTGAGACTAAACCGCCGTTGCATCAGCCCGTTTTTATATACAGATTTCTAACTGGGAGGGTTTGGGAATGCGGAACTTTTTTTTCGCTAGACAGACGTAAGCAGGGATGTAAAAATACGGCCGAGCGTCTGTACAGAAACGAAGGGCGAAAAAAAGGTCTGTTTCGCTCCACCCCATAGCAACAAGAAAACACAACACAAGCCGCGGAGTCCCGCCTGCGGAAAGCTCGCTGGCAGCCTGGCCACGCGTGTGAAGCCGGCCGGCTTCAGTAAACGCGCACCGGGCGCATTTTAATGTATCTGGCAGATAGCAAAGGCAATCGATTTACAGTGGTTAACCACGAATAAAAGCATAAACAACCCAAGGAAATAAGTCACATAATCCAAAGACGTCTAACTCCTTTAATGTTTATAGGTCCACGTTGCAAGGTTACCGTATGAATGGTGTATAAGTCGTACTTCACCTGTGCCGGGGTCGCGGGACATTCTCGTATTTTATTACCGAAAAGGTGTTTGCACGTGTTCCGCGGCGTATACAGAAAGACACGGCTGTGCGGTAGTTTTAGCCCCACCAAGGAAACCTAGTCCTGGGTGTCTAAACAGAGATGCCACATCTGGTTGGATCTAGCTTCCATTCAAACGGTGCCCTATATATAGCATGTGAAAAGTTATCTGAGGATATAACATGATACTGCAGCCGGTCTGTAAATAACAAAACAGCAATAACTCCAGCTAGGCATATTTCTGTTGTTTCCTAGTGACCGCTGCTTGTGTCCCGTCTGCTGTTTTATTTATTTTGTTTTTGTTTGTTTATTGGAGAGGCCTTTAGGGATCTGTTTCCTACTTAACATGCATGTCTGTTTTTTGAAACCATATATGGTATATAATTTATTGTTTTGTATAGTGAACTATGACTCAGGTGCTTAGAAATTTGAGAATAACAACAATAACATAATAATAATAATAATTATTATTATTATTATTATTATTATTATTATTATCCGGAATGTAGGAGAAAGACTGATATTGGGAGGGACACAACATAATAACTTAAATGTAATGGTCTATTTTTTGTAAGGGGTGTGAATTGTTAATAGCCATATTTAGATATATGTTTTTTTGTCAGGTGTCTGTATCTTTGTTTGATTTGAACTGTATAATGTATGTATGTATGTATGTAGTCTGAAATCCACACAGGATAATCTATCAAGTTTCAGAATTCTTTTTGTTTGATTAAGATATTATGGGCATTCATGCACTGTAAATGGTAATGTATTCATGAAGAAAGCAAAATAGTAATAATTAATATTAAATGTTAGACCGTAAATGTCAATATTACCCAATGTTTAAAAAACTGTCAGAATAGTTATTTTGTGGATATTATCAAGCAATGTCAGGTCAAGGAACTGGAAACACGTTTTATAAGTGTGAGGCCAAGACTAGTCTCAGTCCTGACATTTTTTATCACCATGACAAGACAAAGAACCAGTCGTGTACCCAGCTGTAGCTTCAAATGATATTATTAGGTAACAAGACCCAGTATAATGTGGTATATAATCTTCGTGGGTCAGTGCTTGTCTCACTGAGAAAAAAATTCAATTGAATTGCAAATAATTTTTATATAGCACCTTTCACAACAGAGTCGCCCCAAGGCATTTTATTTGAGTGCATTTTATGTTTTCCAACATCATTTATACAGGGTATAGAAAAAGAAACTCTTGTATGCATTTGTATAATCAGTTCCCCTCCCCCTCCAAAACACAGCACTGCAGCTACACAGAGTCACCTATGCTCATCTTATTTAATAATGGATGTTCCTGGTTCCTTAAGCCTGAAATAAACCTCAGTTTGCTGGAACATGGGAGACTTTCAGCTGTTCAGCAATAGGAATTTGAAGGGGTCAGGAGGTAGCAAAGTCAGAAAGTAAGAATGCAGGTAAGAGGCGTGAGTCTGCAGGTGTATCCTGAATGAAAAAGGAAAACAGAGAGAGAGAGAGAGAGAGAATGAAGCCTTTTTGTCAAAAGAACACCTTTGATAAATGTTCTTTTTTCTATAGTTTAAATATTTATCCCAGTGATCTATCATATATTGAATGTCAGCTATTGAAAATCTTGAAATGTTTTGCATTGTGCTCCTCATCAAGTTGTGCCTGATACTGTAACATAGTGAACCAAGAACATGGGAAACATAATTAAACCAAATCAATAATTAAACTGAATCATATCTGGGAACATGGGACTTAGGGCAGGTGACATTCACACTTTACCCAGAATCCCCCACTGTAGTATAATTGCTGGATTTGTTCCCATTAATCTTGAAGCTTTTCTGACTTCTGGGTGTGTCTGAGTGACCATTTCATTAGCCATGCAGAACAAATACAAGCAAATGTTCTATCCTTTGTCTCTCCCAAGATGTCTTGGGGACAAATTCCAAAATTAACAAATTCCAGAGTGGCTGTTATGGTGTAATGGACCGGCATCAAGTCTGGCATCTTCTATCAAGGGTTTCAGCAAATTGGGTAGCTGGCAAAACCAAGCTAGAAGAAAAAAGAGAATAAAACAAGAACAGAATTCAGAAAGTTCATTTAGGGTCAGAGCTCAACTGTCAGTCAAATGTTAATTACAGGGAGCTTGGGTCATGAACAGGAGAACCAAGGACCGAGGTTCAAGGTACTGTCAGTCCCTCTCCTCCTTCCAGAAGCTGAAGACTGTGTTTTTCTCCCCCCAGCTGTTCATTTACATTACAGTATGCTGTGCTAACCTTTTTTACATTTAATTTCTTCATTTCCCTTAGCATTTTAAGTAGGGTCACAGAGTGCCTGAGGCATATCCTGGAATGCACAGGGCATGAGGCAGAGTGGAACTTATACAGGATGCATTGCAGGGGACATGCACCGGCATTTAGAGCATTTAGAGATGCCAAGCCACTAAAATTGCATGCCGTTGGACTGTGGGAGAAAACGTGAACGTTTTTACCAGAACACATATGTACCAGAACACGTGCTACCTTCAGCACTCAGGAAAGAAAACAAAATTAATTGGATCAATATATAATATACACCATAACTGCCCCTCTGGAATTTGTGAAGCTCTTATTTTGTAGCCTATTCTATATGGCTCACAGCAAGCTTCTCAATAAGTAGATTCATTTACTACTGCTGAAGATAGAAATAACAAAATAAGACCTCAGTGCTGTCCAGTGTTGGGTGTTACCAATGGTTACGAGCCACCTAGTGTTAACCAGGGTAAATCCTGTGCTGTCGTCACTTTTCATCCTCGAAGGGGAACTTGGGAGCAGTTGTGGAACCGGACCCTGATCTGAACACAGACTGAATCCAGTTTTAGAGAGTTGAAATTAGCCCTGCTCTGATTTATGTCCAGTTTCCTGTGGGGACCGCCACGTCATCCTTCTGACCCTAAACATAGACAGGAGGTTCAGGGTAGCATGTCCTGGCACACAAAAAGCAGAAGTACAGCAAAAAGGGGACATATGTCTGAATCTTTTTTTGCCTTATGCTGAGCTCAGTGAGTTCATCATTATCTAGAAGATTGTAGCAATATTCAGTATATAACACAACCATAACTTAGGTTGTTTTTCTCCAGTTAAAATCTAAAAGCAGCTGATTGAAGTTTCACATCAAACCATTAAAAACAATCAGACACTCATGAAAGCTGTCAGTTAATGCCAATCTTCCTGTAGCCTGAAAGCAATACTTCCATGAAGAAAGCAACATCTTTATGAGAATTTGCAGAACTTGTATACAGGTATAAGGACTTAATAATTGAGACGATTCCTCATTGTCCAAAAAAGATCATTAAACTTTCAATTCACGCATAATACAAACGGCAATTACAAATGTTGAGTAGTGCCGTCATTTTTAGGCGACATGGTACAGTCTAGTGAGAGTATCACCTCACAGCAGTCTTTTGAAGCTAAGAATCTGCAGCTCTTGGCTGTGCATTATCAGGGCCAATGTAGACGTGCTCAACGCTCAACATGGCTGTGTTACATCAAGAAGATTAAAGCCATGCTGCTCACATCGTCCTGTGGAGGTAACATCACGCCACTGTTCCTTTGATGTGTTGCATAACTTCATGTTATACATATATAGCCATTTTCAAACTTTCTGTAATAAGGAAAAAAGAACAAACTTTTCATTTTCATCAACATATCAAAGTGTGTTTTATAAAAACAAAAAGTAAAAAATACTTTTTTGACAAGATAATATACTATAAATTCGTATGCATTTCATCGGACCTCAGATGCAAACAGAGACCATATAATGGACAGAATTAAGCTAAACAAGTTTTCATATTAGAATGTCACATAATGAAATTCTTGCTGCTGTTGTATGATTTTGTATTGACAAAAAGCATTATTCAATCACAAAATCAATAATTTTGTAGACGAAATGTGTTTTTAGGTGCCTTTCCTGATTCAGCAAAAGGCAATTTTTTGTTCCACAAAAGCATTATGTGATTCCACAGAATCAGTTTCGTCCAGGAAATGACTGTGTATCATTTGTGACATACATTTTGTCTATAAAATGATTTACTATCACTCATGAAATGCATTTTGTAGAGAAAATGAATTTATCTATTTGAAAAATGCATTTTGTGAATGAAATGACTTTCTTCTCTCCATCAAATGCATGGTGGTGCTGTCAATTCTTTGCACAAAATTAAACATTCCATTTGATTTCTGTGCATGAAAGAAAGGGAAGTCTTTATGCTTTCATGGACAAAACTGGAGTTACATAATTTAGTGTCTCTCTGTGGACAAAATACAGCAAGGCATTAATTAATTTCCTTATTAAATGCTTTTTATGGCATAGAATGTGTTTTGTGCACGAAAAAGAGCGGTTAGCACTTAGGATTCCATACAATAGCAGCAAAAATTTCATTGTATGGCATTCTTATTTGAAAATAAAACTTGATTAGCTGAATTCTGTCCAGTACATGCTCTCTGTGTGCATTTGAAGTCATTAGAGACACATACGAATTAATAGTAAATTGTCTTGTGCACACAAGATAAAAAAATCACGTTAAGGGACATTAGGGGCAACGTAGATTTACAAACGTTTGTGACCATTAAACTTAATTTACCTGGAAAGAAATGTTAGCGGATGTACAATGAACTGAACTAAATTTAGTGAAAGCTAATTAGTCTACTAACGGTTTGCAAAGTTAATGGAAACGCTACACCGCTAATGAGAAAAAATAGCTTCGCTAATTAGCAGTTAGCAAATTAGTGAAACCCTGCACAGCACTGTAACCAGCAATTTGTGCTACAGTATTCGGGCCCTATGGATTTTTACAATTTCTTCTCAAATTACATTTAATTTTTTTCTAAATCTGGATTTATTTTGATCTGTTATGAATTTTAAGTTTTTATAAGCTGCCAAATCGAAAAAATTAGCCTTCAAAGTAGACAAAAGTGTCATACTTTTCAGAGTTGCATTCTGTCTCTATTGCTTGTATTCAGTTTACTAACAATACTACATTTTCTTTATATGGTGCTTTTACAAGCTCTCAAAGTTGCAGTTTTGTCTCCTTTTTTCAGTTCAGCAGCTTATAAAAACCAAGTTCTCTGTTCTTTACTTTGTTGGCAGTACATCCCATCACACAGCAACTTTTAGGCATGTTTCAGTTTTTTGTTAGTGTCACAGTTACAAGTCAAGCAAAAATATTTTAATAATACTGTGGTCATTTGTTGGCAGGTCAATTAAAATCTAAGCATATAAAGGGTTGTGTAGCATTTTGTCTCTATTAGTGGTTCCAGTCATGATCAGGTTGAATAAAGCATTGAGTGAGTTTGGGTCGCTTGTGAATGGATCCGCGCATCATGGTACCTACACTAAAACGGAGACACAAAAGGCTGACAAGGTCAATTAGGTGATTCTGTGCTAGTTTCCCACATCATGGAAATCAATGGGCCCTACAGTAGCTCTCCTGTGGGGTTGGACCAGACAGGCAAGTATTCACTCCCCACGCACATCAGTGAGCCTTGGGTGCCCATGACCCAGTTGCTGGTTCACCAGTTTGCCTTCCTTGGACAACTTTTGGTAGGAACTGACCACTGCATACTGGGAACAATCCATATGACCGGCCATTTTGGAGAAGCTCTGATCTAGTCTGGCCATCACAATCTGGCCCTCGTCAAAGTTACTCTGATCCTTACACTTGCCATTTTTCCTGCTTCCAACATACCAACTTCAAAAACTGACTTTTCACATGCCTAATATAAAATGGAACCCTCGATAACTAGCTATGTAACAAGATAATCACTGGCTCAGCAGGCACCACTGCAGCAGTCACTGCTGAGGGGAGGTGTTTGTATAAATGTGGCAGTGCATCGGCTCAGCAGGCACCACTGCAGCAGACACTGCTGAGGGGAGGTGTTTGTATAAATGTGGGAGTGCATCGGCTCAGCAGGCACCACTGCAGCAGATGCTGCGGAGAGGAGGTGTTTGACTCTTGCCCCTGCTCTATCTCTATGTGAGTGTTCTTGCTGGGATCAGCACCAGACTTGCATCGACCCTCCCCAGGATAACTAAAAACATATTTGAATAATTATAGAGTGTATTTACAGAATGGGCATTTCGGTATTAGTGTACAGGTAATTAATTTTGTCTGTGACCTCCCCCTCCAGCAGACCACTTGTGAAAGGGTCCACACATTATGTTTTATCTCATGCTTCCCTGATTCACATCACATCTACTACTCACTCCTGACTGCTGCTTCATGATCTCTTCGTGTCCCCAGTTCTAGCCACCACTTCCCACTTCCTGGTCAAAAATACGTTTCCTTGAACTGTCAGTGTCTCTTTATAAGAGCTGACTACCTCCACTGCACCTCTCTCTACATCGCTGGTATTATTGGAACTTCTGCTTTGCTCTATACATAGAACTATATTACAAAAGTACCTCTAGGTGATTTCCAAAATCTCAGTATCATGAATATTTTTGTCTTTGCCCTTTCCATACATTTGGGAGTTCCGCAATCCTCATGCCATCCTTCATAGACACACAGCAGCAGATAAAATGATGGTGAGCACATAGAGCTCTGGAAAAAAATTAAGAGACCACAGCTAAAATTTCAGTTTCACTCATTTCTCAATTTATGGGTATGCGTCTCTGTAAAATAGACATTTTTTTTTTTTTAGTTTTGCAAATTCCAGTCTGGCTCTTCTTTGTTTCTCATTAATGAAGGGCTTCTTTCTTGCCTTAGAGGACTTCACTGCTGTCAGATATTTTGAGCCTGGAAACAACTTGCTGCTCAGTGTAGCCTTCTGCCAGCAGAACCAGGATTTAAAAATGCCAATTTTTAAAAAATATAGAGTGGTCTATTTTTTTCTTCAGAGCTGTATACTGATGTATCAGAGAATGTGTGAAAAACAGACAGAAACTCACAAAACAGCACAAGGTGAATCTTTACAGCCTCATTCCTACAAGAATAATCCTTGCCCTTTTATTCAGGCAGAGTCACTCTGCCACGTAGCACAATGGATTTCAGTTAAACAATAATATCTTCCTAGGCTGCACTCTACATGGAAATTTTCACTCTTGAAACAGGGTTATTTAAGCATTTTAGTTAGATAAATCCAATATCAGATAAAATTATACAGCTATGTTTAAACAGAAAGTAACATGTTTGCTCAATATGATATATTTATATACCTAAAAATAAAAATCAAATACTTGGTTTTGAAACATCAGGGGTAAATTGAATCATAGAAAGGAATTATTAACAACAAAAAAATGAATAGTAACCCAATTATAAATATACAGAAAACAACAATATTTTCAGGACTGATGGTGTGCAAGAATAAAAAATGAAGACTCCAGGAGTGAGATACGTGCCATTCAATGTAAATGAGAGACCATTGTGTGGAAACTCCTAAAGCACCTTTTAAGTCATTTACAACCCAGACTTTTAGAGAGCACAAATTGTGTTGATGACTGATTCACATACATACATTAGTATGTAAGTTTAAAATGTTACCTACAGTCTCCCATAAACACAGAAGACTTGTGGCAGCAGTACCCATCTGCCGGGTTCTTCAGTGACATACCATATATGCCAGGGCCTTATTACCAGGAAGAAAGCACACTGGGAGGAATGGCGAATGGCAGCCCTCAGCAGAGATGGGCACAAATACATGAAAAAGTATCCATCCATTTTCTGAAACCACTGAATCTCAACTGGGGTTGCAGGGGGACTGGGAACAATGGGCACAGGTGGGAACCAACCTTGGACAGTCACCAAGACACCACAGGGCACACAAACACACAGGGCCAATTTAGATTCACCAATCAACCTATGCCGCACGCTTTTGGACTGGGAGAGGAAACCGGACCCCCAGTAAAAACCCACACGAACATGGGGAGAGCGTGCAAACTCCACACAGAATGGACCCAGGATGAAACCCAGGACCTCCTTGCTGTGAGGCAGCAGCACTAACCACTGTGCCACCATGCCACCCTCAAAAAGTAACTTGTTATGAATTACAAATAGTACCTGAGCATGTCTGGTGACACTAACTAGAGAGCCACTAGCAGGCTATCAAGTTAATTCACAAGTTCTAGAGCTCACCACTGCTGTTTTCTAATTGCTTTATTTTTCTGTCCTTAATAATGACATTCAAGATTCAGGATTCTTTACTTCTCACATACACAGTTATACAAGTACAACATGTAGTGACATGTACCCTGATTCGGTCCCGAGACTGCAATGAAGTTTAACAAATTGAGATAAATATGAAACGGCTAAGATTAAGGCAATGAAAATATATAGAAAATATTTATCCCAAATAAACCTTACAGTTATAAACAGTATCTATAGAGTGGTCAATATAATAGAATATATACACATATGTATTTGTATTGTAAAGTGCAGTGTGTTCGCTTGTTGAGGTCAGTAGGCATAAGACATAAATGTCATAACTGAAGGTAAGTGACAGCGAAGTTGAGTTTCTTGAGAGTTCAGAGTGTGATATTGTGAACAGTTATTGTCACGTCCAGCCCCTTCCTCCTTGTCTGCTCCCTGCATTTCCCTCGGGTGTGACTTCTAATCAACCGCGCCTGAAGCTTGTCACCTCTTGGTCCTGCCCTCTTGTTTAGCAGCCATAGCTGCCTTGTGTTTACTCCTCTGTTAGTCATGTATATTAGCATCTCTTAGTCTTGTGTTCCTTGTTCAGTCGTTGTTGCCTGTCCATGTCTACTATATTTAAACACTCAGGTAGTAGTTCATCTTCTTGTCATTTTTTCATGCTCTATTTATACCCAGTAATGCTGTTATATATCTTCTTATAATTATACTGTATTTAATTGCGAATGAACCATTGTAAATAGCCCCGATGTGTAATATTTGTTAATGTAAATACTAGTTGTGCTGTGTATCCGGTTGTCGCATGTGCCGTTAACTGTTGTTATGCTTGGTCCTTGCCTGATCTTTGCAAGTCTTAGTCATTGTGTAACTACCCGCCGTGTGTGTGCCTTACCGTTCTTAGTGTAACTTTCCCATGTTTCCCTGCCATTCGTTGTCTCCGTGTCATTGTTGCTTGAGTGCGGTCCTTCTAAGGACTACATTAAAGAACAACTTCCTGTCAGTTCGTGCCTCCTCAAGTTTGTTTACACCATCACGATGCCTCGGTCTACCTAGCGCAATATAACACTACAGTAGTGTTGTCAAAAGTATGGAAAGTACTGAAAGTATTGATTCTTTCATGTATAAAAGTTTAAATATAGACACTGCTCTACTTACGAACATGTTACGTTCCAAGAGGCCATTCGTAACTTAAAATGTTCGTAAGTCGTTATTCAACATCATTTTAAGGGTATACGCAAGAACAAAAAAACTATAGGATGCTGGGAGTACATACACTACACTGCTGTGTGACAGGAGTAGTGGCCAGAAGTCGTACTAGGCAGAATTGGCACGCAGAAAAAAAAATGATGTTGTGGACAGGAAACGGGAGGCCAATGAACACAATTTGGACTTGAAAGTTCGTAAGTTTAAAGTTCATAAGTAGAGGAGCGTCTGTACTAATTTTTCATGATATGGATTCTATAGCCTACACTTCCGGTTTGCTCTGGCCACTGAGGGTCGTAGGCTACCAGTGCATCTGAGTGCAGTTTCACACGGGGTGTTACTGAAGATGCAGGAGAGGTTTCACCACCGCGCTTAATCGATAAAGAATGTAACTAGAATGCCATCTGGAAATACTTTGGATTGGTGCCTGATGAAGATCAGACCGCAGAAGTTATAAATACAAAGGGGGCAAACACTACACTAAACATTTAAATGCCCAACACATGGTGTGATTTGAGGGATAGGTATCTTATTGCTTAATTAATTAAATATTAATATGTATGAGCCTGTTAGAGCTGAAGTTGAGACGTGACATGCATTTTTTCCATTGGTTGAAACATTTTTTGTAATTGGTTAAACATTTCCACATTAAGACAACAGTCTGCAATTATTTTTACCTGTGGGTTATGATTGCCTCTATAACCTTTTGTGAGGTTATTGCTGATCATTCGGATACAAACTTTTTTGCAGTTGTTACACGTTTGTGTGTTGAGATACAGGATAAAGGTAATGTATATCTGTTCTATTATACATTGTAATAATAATATAAAGTAAAATCTCATTTAATAGTGTTTAAGTTACTTCTTGTGAATATTCCTAAACACTATTACTGCTTGATTACAGTGGTTACTACTTTACATAATCTTATTCTGCTTTGCATTGCATTGCTGACAATGCAATGCAAAGATTTTTTTATAGTGATGTGAGTTCACAAAATATTGTAAAGTTTTTTTATTTCAGACAAAACTACACTTGAAATTAATTCTATTGATTTACATTATATTGGTCTACTGTCTTGAGTATCGAAAATGGTATGAAATTTTAGTATCATGACAAATATTACACAGTACTGTACTCTCTCAACCAAATGAAAGGGATTTTGATATTTTAGCATATTTGTATGTATAATTTTATTATATTTGTAAATGTTTTAAGAGATAATAGAGCAAGGAAAAAATATATCAAGAGATGACTAAGCAATGAAAACCATGCTTTTTATACCCCTCAAAGGACGAAGAAACAATGAAAACAGTTACACATTTTCAAATGTAAAGCACAGATATAGGGGACTACTGTATATAAACAGATAAGAGGGAAGCTTGGGATCTAAGCCTAGGGTCAGGCTATTATTCAGCACCCTTGGAACATTTTGGGGGCATTAAGGGCCTTGCTTAAGGGCCCCTCAAGTATGCGACTATTCTGCCGAGGCCAGGGCTTGACCCAACAACCTTCTAATCACACAGACTTCACCCACTGAGGCACATCCTTTTAATCCCATGGGAAGTATAAAAGGATAGATTGTGGCCATGAACAGAGGCCCTTTGCCAGCAATAGTGTACTACCTGCCAACTCCTCTTTCTCCTGCATTCCTTGTCTCACTGGGCGAGGAGTGTAGGCAAGACTGTTCATTTCCAATACTTGGAAATTTACCTCCCTCTCTCCTCCTTATAACTCAACATTTAAATACCATGCTCTTACCAACATAAACTATGCCAAACAGCATATTGTTGTTAATTATCTCCCACCAGACCTATTAGGTAACTTCACTGAACATTTAGATATGCTTTTGTTAGCCGTCCCTGATGACAACTGGTCAGTTGTCATCCTGGGGAACTTGAACATCCACCTTGATAAACCCCCAGCTACCAACTTCCTCACATTCTTGACCTCATTTAGCCTGACCTGGTTCTGCACTCTTTCTACTTTTAAGGCTAGATACTAACTGGACCTCGTGCTTAAATGGAATGTATCCCTGACAATCCCTGCTTGTTACCCCTTTATATGATTCTGACCTGTTAAGTTCACCTTGCCTCTCCCTATCCTGCCTGATGGTGGAATGAGCCACCGATTCACATCTGGTCATCAGACTCCCTTTCTACCTTCAAAAAATACCTCAATACCCATCTGTTACATGAATTCCTTTATTAGAGTGATGCCTCTTTACATTCCCTGAATGTTCTTATGTTGCGCTTCTGGTCCCTTAATAGTCGTATTAGGTTCTTGCTTTGTTAGAAGTTGTGTAGCTCCTGCTTTGCTTGTACTTACACTTGAGCTTCCATTGGAAGCTCAGCCTAGCTGCACTTATGGCTAGTTGACTCTTTGACAGCATGTTAAGTGAGGAGTGTCTGTATTTTATGAACAGCTGTGCTACTGCTCTGCTAATTTAACCTTCACAATCTGCTGTTACTGATGTATTGTACAATCAGTGAAGACTGGCCACTTGGCTGTGCATATATAGGCATGAAACACTATTTTGGCCAGTGTTGCAATTTCATTGTCCAACCCCTGTATGATGCAGCATTCAAATGATGTTGATTTGGTATTAAGGTGCCTTATGTAGCCAAGGAAACATCCCTAGCCATCATACTACCATCAGCAGCCTGGACTTTTGACACTCGGCAGAATGAACCCATTTATGAAATTTATGAAAATTTCTGATCATCAGCATGTTCCAACAGACATGAACATCTGCCAGACCAATGTTTTTCCATCCAGTCATGTTGATCATATGCCTGCCGTAGCCTCACATTCATGTTCGTAGCAGATAGGAAAGAAACAGCATGGACATCTGCTGCTGTAGCTCATGTACTTCCTCCCTTAATAATGTGAGATGTCTTTCTGCACATCACTGTTGTACTGAGATGCTAATTTAGTAGTTTTGGTCATTATTCTCTTACCACTCTCATTCACAAGGTGATACCAGACATTTCTCTACAAACTCTACACACTGTAGTGTGTAAAACCTCAAGAGGGCGTCTTTCTCTGAAAAGCACACACCACATTCAAAATCACTTATATGTGTCTTATCCATGCTCATTCTGGAGTCAAACGGTAACAACTTCCTAACATTATCTTATAAGTTTATTTATTGAATTTCAGTCATGCAGTTTGTTGTTTCTGAGTGCAGGCGTTTACGTTAATGTGCAGGTCTAATGCGGTGGCCACGCAGCGTGCCCTTGTTATGAAACAGTCTAGTTCCGTTTCATAGCTATATCTAAATATAGCAACAATTAAGTTTTGGTGGTTTCAGGAAAAACAGACTTGTTTTTTTTACGAAATAGCTTATTCACAGATTCCAATAAACAGAAAGATTCCCTGATAGCTCGATTCCCGTAAAAAAAAAAAAAACAAAAAAAACACAATACCTCCATTACTGAACTCTTCCGGGAAACCTAAGATGCCGCGAGAAACGCGATGCGGCGGATCTCCAAGGTAACAAAACATAACACACGATCTCCTCCGCTTTCTGCCGGATCGAGCCTTCGCGAACCCGCTTGTGACATCAAAGCGTCAGGTTTCGAGCCGCCAAATATGGTCACGGAAATGAAACGAACGCGCACGCAAGCTCGCTCCACACATGGAATGCTAAAGAGCCGTGACGACATTGTGTTCGTGCCCTGCGCTTGGCATTCAAATGACCCGGCTCTAACCGGAGCTTGTCTGTGGCCCATGTAATTGTTTAATAAGTATGATTGAAACGTTGCCTAATAATGTCTAATAGTGTCAAAGCACGAAGGATGAAACTCGATGCAAATGCACATAACACAAAGAGTTTGCATTCTTTTCAGAAGAAATCCTTTAGCCCGGTACTAGTAAATATGAACGAAGTATTGCGGGGTTACATATTCTGTCCAGCTGGCTGGCATGGGATTTTCAATTCGAGGCAAGTTTGCACACGAAGGCATGTGTAACAGTTTTATTACCTTGTAAATGGTAGGATTTGCAAACTACCTCAACGCTTTTGATGTAGCTAATTTTAGGTTTATAATGGAATAATAAACTGCATTGAATTTGTACCTATTACGTGTGACATATTATATTTTAATCTTGATGGATGCATTATGTGCTACAGCTAATGTTAATACATATTATGCACGTCACAGTGATTCTAAATGATTCTATAATAATTTATAATCAAGTGGTTAAAATGAAAATGACATATATTCATCTTTGAGGTATGCAAATACTGTAAATATGGTGTTCGTCATTGTTCAGAACAAAGATGTGCACATCATTTGGAACCCTTTGTGAAGTTCATATTATTTATTATTTTCCCATTCCTAAAATCTGCGTACATCCCATCGAAACACCCCGAATACAAAACAATACGACACTATTTGCACATGATCTAACTGTCAATAAATCTATAATGTATCTGGATTTTGCAATTATGTGTACACAATAAGCTATAACAGATTCAATTAATATTTGTAAATATGTTTTTATTTAGAAATCATAAGTAAATACGATTGGATAAACTGTTTATAAATCAATTTCTTGTGATACATATATAAAATTTTACTCTAGACACTCAAGAATATTTTTACAAACATTTAAAATATTTCAATCACATGAAATTTGTTTAGTGGTAGAATTAAGCATTCAATGCTTATCAATTTTTAGTCTCTTTTTTGCATCTGACAAGTCAAATCCTTCATTATAAAATAATAACAAAATACCTGTTGGTAAATTATGTTGCACAATAATTTATTTTCATGGAAAACTCCAACCTATTCAGCAGAATATCATATCGCAAACAAAACCGATGCATGCAAGTACAGATAATAACAATATCCTCTCACATACTATATTCCATTTCATATAACATAATTGCTATTTACAAACAAATAACGCATTGTCCTCTTTCACTGTATATTAAAATATCTAGCACTATATAACGAACTGAAAAAATATACTGTTTGTTAAAATATTATGGAACCTTTCTGCATGCTTTATTACTATATCATAGGCAACATCTATCTTTGAAAAATGAATACCCATGCTAATAAGTACATCCATGTGTCTGAGCATAACACATGGCATGAGACGAGACCCTGAACTCTAAGCTCATGGCCCAGTAGGTTGTAACTGTTGCAATCAGTTACAAGGCAAGTATAGTGGGGGAATTCAGAACATCTATGGCTAAATCTGCCTTGGCCAATCCAACTTTATGATTTTTGTCCCCGTCAACTAAGGAATCAAACTCTGGATGGGTGTGTGCAAATGTGGACAGGAAACTAGTACAGCTTGGGGTGACTGTCAGAACTGGGGTACTCAACGGATCATTGTCACTGGACACAGACTTATAGAAAGTCTCCCAGTCCTTTACCCCAAGAGAAGAACTCAGGTCAATATCTGGCACTGAGCGAGTTGTATCCAGAGAGACCTTGTCCATCTCACTGATCACATCATCAAAGTGTTCCTCCTTCAGTCCCATGGTGTTTTCCAGCTCATTGATATTGTCCCTAGTACTGGAGCATAGTAAGATGTTTGAGTTTCCTGAGACAGCACTGGTTGGGAAGCTGGGACAGTGAGCCTCAGAAGCAATGCCATTGGGTGTCCTTGGCATCTCTGGAGAACAGTGGGGGGATCCGATTGAGTCTTGGAGCATGACCTCCAGGTTTTCTACAATTTTACATGTTGGCTTATGGGCAGTTAGAATGAGTTCCAGCTGTTCCTTCTCACTCAAAAGACTGGCTATTTCATCCTGCAGAGTTGCCTTTTCATCCTGCAGCTTTTCAGTTTCCTGCAGATATGATCCCAGAGGAACACAGATGAATCTTGACAACAGGCAGCTAAGCATAACTGGTGTTTTTCTTAGCTTTTAGAGTCACAAGATGAGCTACTGTACTTACAGCTTGAAGGCTGTTGGTGAGCTCCTTTCTCCTGCTGCGGCACTTTGCTGCAGCCACTTTATTTCTTTCCCTCCTGATCTTCCTTTTCTCCTCCTCTTCTGGAGAAAGCTATTTCATTTCATATTCAATGATTACGCAGAATAATCCCTCCATTCCGTCTTGAAATGCTCTGCAGTTAGTTCATACTTCAGGAAGACTAGTGAAGGTATCCTTGGCTGCGGTGCATCTAAATATAGACTGTTGTTGCCCTCTCCATGAGTTGAATACAAATGTGATAGAGCAGGGCACACAGCCAATGAACTGCAAAAATACTGTACTACTGGCAACACCTCATGCATTTTGAAGCATATAGTTTTTATTGTCACTGTTTATTCTATCTTTTCCAGGACTTATGTGTATTTAATGTGCATTATGTCATATACAGTAGACAACATTACCTGCTGGGTTTCCCCCCATTTTCTAGTGGTTTGTCCCTTGCTCCTGCCTGTTTCAGGAATCGCCTGGATGGAATTCTGAGCTCTAACAGGGGAACTAGGAGAAGGCGAGAGGGTGGTGGGCTGGACCAACCACTGCAACTCTGGGGTGACTGAGATTGCAGTCACAGTCGGAACCAAGACATCTATTTCTGTACAGAGTTCCTGCAAAAAGGGTACATGAATACTTTAAAACACACAGACTGTCAATTATAAATTAGATTGGGCAGAAATACAATTAGTGGAAAAAATAGACCCCATATGATATAGCACTTCCTGGTAATAGCTTTAGATGTTTGAAACAATTGAAAAAAAATATGTAAAATATGGCAACTGAAATCTGTATAAACAACTGACTATATAGTTGTAATTTCCGTGACAGCAATATATATTTTATTCATATGCAATTTTTCCAATACGCTCATCAATATAATTGTTGCTGACGTGCACCATGACATAAAATGTTGGAGTCGATTTTTCTGAAATAATCAAACAGCCATATTTACAGATGACATTACACGCACGAGTCTCATTCTTCTTGGCAGCTTTATGTTTTTCTTTATAGCTGTTTAAAGTCTTTATAAGAGTATTCAATTAAATCATATTTTGTTATATTAACTTCCAAAAAATTGTTTTTTTTTTCTTTGAAAACACATTGCCAAAAATATTATAAAACATTGTCTCTAAAATTAATCTTAACACAAAAGCATTTATTTTATCCACTATGAGTGTGTATATGTAGCTGTAAATTACGTGTGTTTATATACAAATACACATACATACATACAAATGCATACACACGATGAAAGATACATACATACATGTAAGTACACACGTATATATCACAGAGAGATATACGTATCTGTCAAAACTGTAGTTTATCAGAATGGTATTTAAATAATCTAAATTATGTTTCACTGGACATCCAAAACGCATAAACATCACTGCTTAAAACCGACTTATGATTATTATCAAATCATACCTGCGTGTTTTCTCCAAGAGAAACTGAATCGCTGGAGAACGAATCAGCTGGAGACTGTTGGTTGTACGATAAGGTGTCCCCGACAGAGAAGGCGGTAATGCAACACGATGAGGATTCCAAATCGGAGCTAAAGTTTGGAAACATTTCTCTATAAAGCCGCAAAAAAACAGCATTCAGACAATAAACAGCCCGAAGAATTATAGAATTCCCATAAAAAGGCTATTTTAACTGGCGAGGTGATCTTCTCCTCCGCTGGTTTACAAACCCAGTAAGTGCTGTATGTTTTCTAGCTCCCCCTATTATACTGAGCGAAAAATTTATGAATGAAACTGTGGACCAGGGCTGTACCATTTCTCTGAAGGGGACAATCCAAAGCAAGAGAGAGGAACCACATATTACCGGTTTTGCAAGAATAAGATCAGACAACGTAACGTTGGTTTTAGTTGGAGGTGTTCGAATGAGATTTTGCCTTTTAACAAAAATGCATGCATATACCTTATATATATATATATCTTGCATATATGCATATATCATATATATATATCTCTTATAGTAGATTGATATATATATCTACTATAAGATATATAAGCGACGACAGACGTTAAACAATATTTTGTATGTCATTGGAAGATGTGATCTGCAGTGAGTTTCTAATTAAGCTACTGATGTGACCTTGGGAAAATTATCTATCCTCCTTCTCCATTTTCCATTTATTTCTTTAGAATGATTTCTGATGAAATGCAACTCATATTATTATGATATTTTTCAATTCAGTACTTATTGTAATAAGTATGCGATATTTCCATTGAGTATACCAAAAAGCACCGATATCGTTGAACATATAATTCAAAACCAACAATAAATCATTATACTGTGTGATTACCTCGGTCCTCCGAGGTCCTCGGAGATACAGAATAATTGTCTTATTTTCAACTGTATCGCATTTATTTCACATGTATTATACAAGCCTTTCTGGGAAAAAGAATAGCCACAATTATTTATGCTACCTTGGTGTACCAAACAATCACATGAGAGGCCTTCATACCATATATCAGGGGTGTCAAGCTTGAGTCCTGGAGGGCCGGAGCCCTGTGTAGCTTAATTCTATCCCTGTTCCACCACAAATGATTCAACTCAAGAGCTGTGTGTTTATTAGCACAAGGAGCCATGCATGGATCAGGTGTGTTAAATGAGGGAAACCCAAAAATGTGCTGGGCTCCGGCCCTCCAGAACTGGAGTTTGACACCCCTGCTATATTTGGGACGTCCTGGTCTCATATATTAGCTTGGAACTTAAACACACTATGTCAGAGGTGGCCAATCTTATCCGCAAAGGGCCGGTGTGTATGCGGGTTTTCATTGCAACTCCCTAATTAGATTACTAATTAGAGGACTGATTGGCTGAGGAGTCCTCACACCTGGGTTTGAACAGCTGACCTACAGGTTATCCCAAAAACCTGCATACACACTGGCCCTTTGCGGACCATGGCGACGTGAAATATTCACGGGAAAAAAACATGGAATAACTCAATCTTAAGACAGCACTTATTGGGAGTAGCCTACTAGACAAACAGAAACATGATCACCGGAATTAAGTCTTACTTTGCTGAAATATAAAATGATATGCAAATACAATAACAAATATACCCTCTTTATGTTTATAAATTACTCTCCCATTCACTTTTGGAAATAGGGCAATTTCTTTACATGACGTAACTAGTTATTTCGCAAGTACTCCGTTGCAGAACTATTTATAAACTTACTTTCTTACATTTTTTTTTTGTTAATATTACTGTGTTTACATTTTATTTCGTTAAATATCTTGATAGTATTAGGCTAACATTCTCAATAGTATAAATGTTGGCACCTATTCAGAATTTACACTGGCAACCTCCTGAACTGATACCTGAACTATGCATGATTACACGTCACATATGAATAAAACATCTATAAATTCAAGAAGTAACAAAACATGAACTAAGAAAGTTAAAAACAGATGCAATATATGTTTACAATGAAAACAAAAATACCTTATTAGTACAATACCGACCAAATTATACACCTCGAATAACGTGTGTTGAAATGAAACGTTGTTATATATAACTTTTATGTGAGTATATGTGAGTGTTTTTCAGGGATCAAAACTGCAAGATTGATGATTATGGCATTTTATAAACTGTGATTATATAGACTTTTTTCCTGACATACTACAGACATACTGCACCTTACATGAACAAAATTAATGAATATGATAGGCAGGTGAATGAATGACGGTAACACTGCATCTGTTTCATAAGCTTTATGTGTTTCGTCATGTTTATGCAGTTGCGTGATTTCGTGTTTGTCGTCTGGCTTGTTAAATGTCAAAGCAAGAGCTTACCAGTCTGCCTCCACACCCCTTTCTTCGCTGAGTTCTGACGTCTTTCGATGTTATCCAATTGAAAAAGCATTATACCCGGTCTCTAGGGCTAGATGCGATTCCCAGTAGCGACCCGCCCCATTTACAGGATGCAACCATATAAGGATAGTTACGTATGGGATTCCCTGGTTGGAGCAGTTCAATTTGTGTATGTGGGGTAGTTTTTATTTTGGAAAACTTTTTTTAATGCACAATAAATTAGTATTTATACTGAATTTTATGCATACATGTATATAAAATTAAATTTCTTAACTGATTTAGTATGTAGAGAAAGTTAGCAATTAATTTTACAAGCAGTATACACTTTTTATTTATGTTTCTTTAAAATGACTCCCCTGTTGTTGTTTGCAAATGCGAGATCGGTAGTCATAATATGAGGTTATTTATTCATTCGAGTAGTATATAAGCTTCGCTGAGGACTTTCGCTGTTTTAACTTCAGATCGCTTCACGAGAGCACGGTGATCAACTAAATCGTGAATTTTACTATAGAAGACCCATCAGAGGGCTATTTTGACAGCTAAAGCTACGTTCAACTTTCGATCATCGTTGGAGAAGAGCGTTTATTTTGGACTTAGGCATCGAAAATGTACCTAAGTTTTGGCTTAGAGTATGATTCTTCTCGCTCCAGCACAGCCTCTCCATCTGGGGATAATCTTTTTCAGTACTCGTCTTCCGCTGTTTCCTATTCTAACGTGGGCTCACCTTGCCAGTCTCAGGTAAGAAAAATGGATATTAAATTACACTAGGGTTACAATATATCTATTTTTTCCGGTCTTATCCTCGTTTTCGGGACCTAAAGATGCCTGCAATATCTAGGATTTCGATTTCTGCCATGCTGACATTTGCTTTCTACAATCAAAATACTTTCTATGTGCATATTTGCGTTTCTTTGACGCGTCGCTTTGCGTCCTGCCTCCGGTGTTCTCTTATTTGCAAAGCAAAATATGGTCACCCTAATTATACGAATAAGTAGATTTTCGCTAGGAATTAATTTATTTTGTAGATTTTCAAAGTAATGCCATTTTACGTATATATAGTGTCCATCTAGCTGGTGTGCAATTATATTCGTAATTGGTATAAGTAAATTCCTTCGTTGTGTTTACTAGAAACATATTTCAACTGCAGAGTCTAACTGTCACATTTTCAGAGTACTCACCCTATATATTTTTTTTCCTCCAGTTTACAAGCACAGTGCATGCAAATTATCTATGTCTTGTAATATGTTATCTTTTGAGCTTTTATTTTTGACTCATAATCTGTATGTGGTTTTTGTCTTCCGTTTAGGACATAAATTCAAAGATCTCCTTCACCCCAACAATCACAGACATTTCCGCAAGCTCCGACATGAAGTGGATGCTTCAGCCCACTACTTGGATTTCAACCATGAGCCCATGCAACAGCAGAGGCAGTCCATACAATGTCAGGGGATCAAGTATTCCCCAGTCCACAACAGGGATGATCAGGAGAACAGACTCTAAAAATCATAATATTGGCAGAAGGGGAAGAAATGAGCAGGTAATTAAGCTTAAAAGTCTTCAGATTCAACGCAGAATATATACATAAATATTGTATACATGGTAAATGCCAATACAATTTACATACTTTTCTATAATTTGGTTTCTTAATTGCTGAGGTTAAATTCAATATGTAGCTTTACTGATGTTCAAAATTAAAGTCACAACAAAAGTGTGAGAGCAAAGAGATCAATGTCTTATTCAGTGCTGTTGGAATGACTGCTGAATACTATCTGATGGCTTAATTTGTTTTTGCATTATAGCTTTCCCCTGAAGAAGAAGAGAAGAGGAGAGTGCGCAGGGAGAGAAACAAGCTGGCAGCAGCAAAATGCCGAAATAGACGGAGAGAAATTACAGACACGCTTCAAGCTGTACGCTTCTTTTTATCCATTGCTATAAATGTTAAACTTAATATTATTTTAATGTAATATTTGTATATTACACATAAAGTAATTTTTTGTGTGTTGTTTTCCTTTCCCCTTCCTTCCATTACAGGAGACTGATTCTTTGGAGGATGAGAAATCAGCTTTGCAGAATGAGATTGCTAGTCTCCTGAAGCAAAAGGAGAGGCTGGAGCTCATTTTACTGGTCCACAAACCAATCTGCAAAATCCCATCAGAAAAGGACAATGAATCTCCCATGAAGAGTGTCTCCAGTCATCTGAGTATCCAGCATCCCACAGCCCGCCCAAGTGGTTCCAAATTGGAAGTCCCAGCCACATCTTCCCATAAAACCTCTCTCTTTGGCACCAGTCATGCTTTGGGTAATGAGACCACATCTACAGTACAGATGTCAGACCTTGATGCGTCTCTGGAGGAATCTCTAGATCTGCTGGAATCACTGAGGGCAACGTCAGTGGAGACCTCACAGTCTGTCCCTGATATTGACTTGTCCACCTCCTTATACACGCAGGACTGGGAGCCTCTGTATACCCCTGCTACTGGTGACTCTGGACCTCTTTGTACTCCGGTTGTGACCTGCACGCCAACATGCGCTACTTACACATCATCTTTTTCATTTGCCTACCCTGAGGCAACCCTTCTTGACAGCTGCCGTGTGGCCCACAGGAGAGAAAGCAGCAGCAATGAGCCATCCTCAGACCCACTGGGCTCACCCACGCTGCTTGCCCTGTAAGGACACTGGAAGGTGCATCATAAACATATGTGTACGACAGATCACTTCCATCTGTGGATGATGCAAAACTGTGGGGAAATTTCAGTCTGCCTTCCACTCTAACTGAACAAATATCTTGTCAAGCACCTATTTATTTAAATCTATCTAATTATTTATTTGTTTGTTTTGGGGGGAGGAGGGTGTAATGTTTGAGAAATGGAATAAAGTATGTTAAAGTCATACATACAAATTCCATCAATGAAGGCTTAGGCTGTTGGTGCAGAATTCTTGCCTGTGGTTTGGCCTGTAAGTAGATCTAGGATATAATTGTGTGTTTTTATATTATAATATAAAGTAATAATGCCTAACCGTGTTAAACATAAAATCAAAGAATGGAGTAGTTCCATGAAAACATTGTTTTAGGTACAAGTATTTATAAATTTTATTTTTGTATTTAAAATTGGTCTTAAGCAATAACTAAAATCCTTGTTCATTCAATAAATATCTGAAAATGTGTCAAAAATGCTGTTTTGAGTGACACTCAATGGTCTCGTCAATGGTGTGTACACATATTTTTGCTGCCTAACAGAAACTGAATTCCAAAAACCCTTACACAAATTGCCAACACAGCACTTCCTTGGTTGCGTTTACTGTTCCGTTTCTGTCTCGAAAGCGGGGATTCCGATTACTCGCTACAATGGCACCAGAATTCCTGCACTTCGGTTAATGTCACACGTCATCCTGCAGACGTCAGTATACCACCTCCCCATTTGTGTCACGTTACCTTGTGTCGCAGGCGTGATGCTGTTTCCGTGCCCAATTAAAGGTGTGCTCTCCTCAGTGGAAAGTTCCGGAAACTGCTTCACCGAGTGGCAGGGTGTAGTGCTTACCGCTGACTGTCCACTGGAAAATAGGATAAGAATGTTTTTTAAAATTGTCAAATTGAGGGCTAATATTTTTGTGAGTTGACTAAATGTCTACGTTAATGTCGAATAATGTTAATGATCTGACCTCATAAGTTACAGCCGTTAGCGTATTTCCTGCTATGTTTTTTGTAAATTGTGCGCTTACAGTTTACAGTGCTGAACCCTGAAAGTAATAAGCCAAAATAGAAATGCATGTATTTTCTTTGAGGAAAATAACGTAGCGCTCGGCAGAACCAGGCATAACGGAAGCAAAAACTAGAGAGATGAGACGGTCTTAAAGAGGATGTGCTCTTTATTCATAACAAAACACACGTACTAACTACCACACCATTGGTACATAACGGGGAAACGCAGGGAGGTCTGACGCCGGACGGTACGGCACATACAGGGCGATTATTTATAGAGGGCACGGAAACACGCGAGTAATTATCACGGATCAGGGTACACATAGGTCAACACACTAACAAGCTGGGGACACAGCACAACTATTGACATTAACAAACACGGGGACTATATACAAGGTGTTCAGGAAAATGCGCAGCAAGTTCTTATCAAGCAACCATATATAATGAATTGTACTGTATAATCACATAGATCTGGATACAATGTTGGTATAATACGTAAAGAGGACATATTTAGACGAATTGAAGGATGTACAGCAGTGTAGAATATGATAAATATGTTCAGTACACAAGCCTTGGAAACTTAGGAATGCGGTTTAAACAACTTGTATATGTACACGTTTTCAAAAATTCATAATGTATTTTCAGTTCTCATTGTTAAATATGTTTAATGTTTATTTTCACTCTAGAGTTTAATCTCTTCAGATTTTTTTCTGAGTAAAGCAATTGTATTGGGTATAACTGCATTTATTATAGGTTCAAAAGACGTGATAATCTTTGATGGTAACGTTTAGTCATAAGAGCATTTAACAAAAACATTTTTTGTATCATTGATATATATTGCTACTATTATCATGTTCAGTCAAGGGCTATCTGGTCTGAACCTGTGGAAAAAGAGTGAAGCTGTGATGGATATAAAGAATGCCCACTTGCCTGACTCAGATTTATATATCTAGTTATGGAATGTTACTCAGCCTAACCCATCTGGATCAGATATCACTGTGACAGTTTTGATTTTCATCCTGGTTTATATGGTGTACTGCTGCCCTGCTGATGTTCCAAACTGTGCCCTGCTGATGTTCCAAGCTGTTCCCTGCCTTATCCTGTAAGTTTATTGCAGTGGCATTTGAATCTCTGTGAAACTGATTGGAGAAGCAGTTATGGAAGGTGGACAGCTGAGTGTGTTTGTTCTACAATAAGGAGGTAGTAGTTTTATGGGGGTATTATTGTAGCAAAATTATTTGTAAATGTGTGTGGAGACTTATACAACTAAATCTGTGTGCGTAATCAGATTTGTTCATCTGCAAAATAATCTCTAAATGTCTGAACAAGTGCTAGGGAACAATTGGTAATGATATAGAAATGTCAATTTGACATACATAATATCATTTCTGAAGTGACTGAAAACTAAAGGAGGCTCCAAAAAATTCCACTGTTCAAATACCATTAATTCAGGTCAGTGTGCCTGGCTGTTTGCTACAAGCTGTTAGGTTGTTTCCCTCCTTCCCTCGACCTTTTAAATGTGTGCCATTCCAGTCATGGCCATAAGCTGTAACATGATAGAATTTGTCAGTCTGGTGTCATTTTTAACTGACATAACATTAGTTATCACTCATTTACATATGCTGTCACTGGTACAGAAGCCTGTTAATGTTTCCTTCATTCTATATTTCTACCAGATTGTTTCCCTTTTCCAGATGTCTTTTTTTTTGGATGTTATTTGATGTATCGCTTAAACCTCTCAGGCTAAGTTGACAAACTATCACATTACAACATATGGGACAGTCACGACTGCAATATCGCATTCCTTTGGTCTCTTGAGTAATGATAGTATATTTTAACGTGAAAATTTTTTGCCCTTATCAATTTGTTCCCTTTCAAACAACCTATGTCAGTACTGTCGCTGATGAAGGGGGGCTGACAGAGAATAAAGCCACACAGAGGATCAGTCTTACACCTCCAAGGTCTGAGTTTGATTCCTGTCCCAAGCTGTGAGTGTGGGTGGTTTGCATATTTTCCCCTTGTTTCTATTTTCTGAGGAAACTAAGATCCTTCAATGTGTGCTGTAAGATGCACACCCTTGTTTTTGTATTGATGAAAAATTGACAGTGACTCAAGACTTGACACAGTAACCCCTTCACTTTCCTGAGGGTTAGGGGCATTAGATCTCCATCAATGTGAACTTTTATTATAAACAAAGGCATCCCTCACCGCTGCCCATAACAGTCTGCTTGCCTGAACGATAATATAATAATCTATTTCTTACCAGATTCTAAACAAACATGTAGGACTGTGCACTTTGCATGTCAAATTACTTCATTTGCATGTCAAGTCATTTTCTGTCAAGACATTTTAATATAATATACAAGCCATCTAAATTATGCCCCTGTATGTACAAAGATACTACTGACTGCACTGGGAGTACGTTTTGGATTCATCATTTAAAATGTAAAATTAAAGGCAACACAAAGTTTCAAAGTTACTGAGGGAAATACAAGATTCCACAGCCATTCAGACAGCTACATGAGTGAGGCAGGTTAAGACAAAGATGCATTGTGTACCTAAGCAGAGAATTTCAGTATGCACTTACACAAACATATTACAGTATGTATCACACATACATTGTATGATTTATGTGACCCAAATCATTTTCAGTATTTTTTTGCTTAAGTGTCATCTGAGTTTCTGCAATCTTTCAGCAAGCTCCAAAAATATTCCCGTTTAACTGTCCCACCCAACTCAAAAATGACTAAAACTACTAATGTCAAAAGCACAAATGTTAGGTCAGGTCAGGTTGGGGAGCATGCGCTGATGCAGCGTGTTGCCGCACCCACCACACAGTAAAACTCCTTGGGATCCCAGTCGGCAACCCCCCAGGCAGATACCCAGTCCAGCCCCACCCTCTGGTAATGGCCATCCATCAGCCACAGCCAGGTGTTACGTGGGCGTCCCCTTGGCCTGGTCCAGCTGCTTGTGTCTCCAGCAATGGGGATCCTGTGAGCTGGATCACCCGCGAAAACAGGCCACATGGCCATAGTGCCGTAACTGACATTCCCTCACAATGCAGGTAATGTGCTTCATTCGGGACTCCTCTAGCAGCCGCTTATTTGACACACAGTCAAACCAGTGGTAGCCAAGGATTCTCAGAAGAGACATAATTCCAAAGGAGTCCAGTCTTCGTCCCAGATCACTGGATGCATACAGCAAGACAGGAAGGACCAGGACTCGAAAGACTTGGACCTTTGTCCTCTTGCAAAGATATTAGGAGCACCACACACCCCTTTCCAGCGACCTCATGACCCCCCAATGCCCCATGCTCTTCCAATCCATCTGCTGACTTCATAGGAAGATTCACCAGACATGTCACAGCCGAGGTAGGTAAATCTACAAGGTCAACAGTCTCCCCGCAGACAGACACACTACTGATGGCTTTGTCCAAGAAGTCATTAAATGCCTGGATCTTGGTCTTTATGCAGGACACCCATAATCCCAGACACTCAGACTCCTCACTCAGTCTCTCAAGATCCCCGATCAGAGCCCGCGGGATCTGACAGAATTCTCGCGAGACCATTTAAATAACTCCGCGAGTTTTTGTCATATACACATTTAAAAAACACCCTCAG
>JAODJU010000038.1:21508364-21518551 GCA_026776725.1 Gnathonemus echidnorhynchus | reverse complement strand
ACCCCCCCCCCCCCCCCCCACCAAAAAAAAAAAAAAAAAAACTCCAGTTCTCCCCATCCCTTATTTTCCAGAAAAGTTGTCCACTAGTTTGTATGGGGAGGGAGACCATTACAGAGATTAAGGTCTGCTTGGCTCATGGATGCCCGCTTTGTCATCTCTGATTCCCCATCAAGCCTGCCGGCCGGGATCGCGCCTTCCTCTGCTGAAGCGTACAGCCTTGACCCCTCCTTCATCTCCTCCTCCTCATTCCAAAGGCCTTTCAGGCTCCCTTCACGATATGCCGACTACGTGCGTGGTACCCTTTCTATCCAAATCAGACACCGTCGCTTTAAGCTGCAGCCTGCGTGTCCCTGGCTTTTTAAAACCCAATTCCGTTTTTATGCTCTGCCCCCCCACCCCAGACGATTCTCTCCCGCATTCCCACAGCGAGTTAAAATGCGTGGTGTCAGGTGCCTCGTGGCAACCTACGAAGCCCCAGCCTGGTTTGGGGCCGCGGACGCAGATCCCCCCCCAGTCCGCCGCTTGTCTGATTATTAAAGTAACAAACGGGAGGGGGGGGCGTCTCGCCTAACTCGCAGCAACGTCGCACTGAATCACCGAGCTCCTCGGAACAAACTGACTCCCCCCCTCATCACTCTCGACAAAAGAGAGCTGGAAGGAATGAACGCCTGTGATGTCATGGGGGGGGGGGGGGGGGGGGGGGGCACATTGCTGCAGGAAAAAAACAGAAAAGTAAAAATACGGTGACCTGAGCATTCCCTTTGCCGAGAGTCACCCGTGTAGATGTCCAGCGCCGGTCGGCGTGGTTTTACCTCCGGCCGCGCGTCCTGCAGCTCGCATGCCCCCCTCCGCTGGCTCTCGCCTCCTCTTCGTCCTCCAACCCCCTCCCTGCTCTCATCCAGTGCGTCGGGAATGTGCGAGGCATGAGGAGTGGTACAATGTGTCTTGGACACATTTCTTCTGCGGGAGTTTAATTAATTCAATCGGCGCTGTCAAAATAATTTGGACGAATTAGCCGCGCACGGACATATATCCGTCATGATGGCATTGTGGCGGACGGCAGAACGCGCCATCGTATTCATAACGACAGAACTCTGCGGTGTACACCAATATATATAAGTTTGCATTAAATGTGTCAATATTAAGCGAAGTATTTGGCTTGTCCAGTAGTCGCGAAGAACAGCTTGCGTTTGTTCTCACATGTGTGTTTTATTCAGGCATGTGAGGCTAGCCTGTGCCTTTCAGATGGCTGCACAACAAGGTCCTCCCGTGTCACTCTTCAATAAAGTGATGAACCGAAAGTTCCCTTAGGGCACGAAGACGGCTCAAATCGCACCTGTCTGAAGGTGACTGACGGCAGATAACTCTCGGGCCTGTTCTGCCCCCATGCAATAAAGGACGACAAACAGCTCAGCAGCTACGGATAGCTCCGCGATGTAGACTAAAAACGCGAATTTATTTAATTGCCAAAGAAATGTGTTCTGTGTTATTTCATAATTGCTTTCAGCAAATTTCCTCCTTTTAAATAAACTTCACGAGTTACGCCAGTCCAACACAGTTGAACATTTTGCATTATTCTGACAAAATTTCAGTAGATTCAAGAGAAGGTTCTGGAAATGGCATACAAAGAAAAAGCAAATAAAAAAAAAAATCATAACCCAAGAGGTACACCGCTGATCCGTTATTTAAATCGAAATATCTCAATCTGTCGTGCTGTTAACGCAAGACTCTTAACTGAAAATGTGTTTCTCGCACACACTACAATAGCACTAACATTTTAACATTTTGCAGTCCTTGTAATTATCTCCACGGCCAAGATCCTCAAAAAAAAATCACAACAGCAGTGTTTTGTCAGAAATAAATCTTGACAGTTTTCCAGACACTCATATGTCAGGGAGCGCCGATGTGAAATGTCACGGCTGCATCCTGACATCCCGCAATCTTTAACTTAAAGGGGAGCGAAACGCGGCGGCCGCACACCGCGCAGGGTCTGGCGGGCAGGGCGCGCCTGTCAGCCGTCAGATCCCGCTTCACCTCTGCGGCATCTTAACTGCGGGAGGCGCCGGGGATGCGCCTCCGCTATCGAGTGAGACATTGACTGAGATCTGCATAATATATAAAAACTGTGACCGAGAAAATTCGCATTATTTGCATAGCAAAAGTTCTTATATAATCTACATTGGAAGGAGGCGACCCACTTTTCAAACTTTGCATACAATAAAACGAAACAATTCGGTGTATAAATCCGTGTATAAAATGTCATTCATACCAGAAGATTATTATACATACTACTTTTTTAGGAATTCGTACATTTACTTAAATCACTAAAGCGGAGTATTCAAAATCCCAGAATTAGGCCTATACCTCAGGAATTCAGATTAATAGTTAGCCTGATTGAGTATAAAAACATAGCAATAAGCTATAATTTCTATTCACACGAACTACATTACGTAACATTTATTCCATCTGTGGTAAATGTATTTTTTACACGGCGTGCATGTCACTTATTCCTTGGGTGTATCCCGGTATATCTGTCCGATAACTTTCTCCCCAACTACGAAAGAAGGGATTTGAAATGAAGTTTTGCGCTGAACTGTTTTGCAGAACAGTCACTTTCCCTTTGGTACTATGAGCGGACGTCGCATTTCAAAACAAATCACTCACAGAGGCCCTTATTCAATCAAACCCCGTCTTTGTTTCCACTCGACGTTACCTAATACGGCCAAGAAACCACAGAAAGTACAAGTGTCACTATTATGCCTTGATAAGCAATTAAAATTTCGAAAGTGAATGTTAAGGTCAAATCTTATGTCAGATTATTGTAGCAAAAAATGTCAGATGTTTAGCCTCGAGGTCCCTTCAAGAGAACATTCCCTCTCGTCCTATAGTTGAAAACATTTTTAAATGAGTTCTGAAACGGTTTAATCAACTATTGAAAAGTTATTCAGCCTACTGTATGCTTATATAAAGCTTTTTATTGAATGATGTAAGCTGTAGGTTGCAATAAAACGTGGTGCTAACAGTGTTTTAACCTATAGGCCTATTATTTAACTTCGTAAATGTTATCCTGCTCTGATTAGGTCCATCGGAGAAAACCGTGGCATTTTAAAACTTGATGTTTGACATTGTTCACAGCCAATGTTTTTCTGCTCATTTAAACGTGAGACAGGAGACTTTTAGCGAACTGTCCTAATCTCGATCTGACGTCGTCGCGGCGGAGGGTCTCGTAAGCAAACACACAGAGAGGGGTCAGCGACTTCGGGACTGACTCTGCAGACCCCCGTAATACCTACCGACCCGTCGCAGGTGGGTTACATCATTGATGGGTTTTATTTATATTGATTAAAATATTTAGGATTATACATCCAAAACGTATAGCACAGAGTGGTACGAACTCCAAAATGGGTATTTATTTATGGCGAGTCTTTTATACATATATTTTATATACTGAATGTATTGAGCTATAATTACACTCTAAACGGCATTAAATGGATAAATTCCGATATTTCCTTGCACATCGTTTAACCACTACCTTCAGGGGAAAAACCGGATTGAATACATGGTAACGACTTAAACGTTATGTGTCTTTATAACCGGAGATATTCAAAATAACTGGGAAGGATTTTAAGTGGCTAATCACCTGGTTATATTTCATAAACTGCAAATAATTTCTCTAAAGAGCAAAGAATAATTCATAAAAGGTTAATTACAAGTATTATAAATTAAGTAGGCAACGCAACATCTACTTTTTTTTTCTGGACAACTTGTACAAATAGTTGCTTCGCAATTTTTTCCCCATAGTATAAAATTTTTAATTGTTGTACTTCAATATATGAACCTAAATATTCTACGAAGGGTAAGGGGATTTCTGTCATTCCCAATGTTTTCAAAATAAACCCATTATGGGACGAACTCACACGTTATCCTGAAGAATATATATATGTTTTAATTATAAAGACATATAAACAATATATGAAATTCAATGTCTCAACACAATCAAATGTTTTATCAATGTAGTGTTTTGTAATTAATGCCTTGATATCGATACTTTGATCAAGTTTCCCACAGTTGTACAATACAATCAAGTGTGTAATAACAAAGTCAACATCCTGTACACATCTTTTTAAAAATATATTACATTTCCCTCCCCCCCCACATCGTCTAAACTGTAGTCATGAGAAATACATCATTCATAATTAGCAAAACCGACGATCACGCCTCATTAGTAATGGCTGTTCAACGTTAATGACAACATGTATGCCTCACTGATTTGTATCACATTTGAATGTTGCATAGTTTACATGTAGGAATTTTAACTGAAAAACCTCCGAAAACTTTCAAATCCAGCATGTCCAGCCAGTCGCTCATTCAGTATAGGACAACTGAGCATGTAGTTCTCCACTACATCATGACATAAACGGTTTTGTTACACGGAATTACAAATAACTGTGTAAACGAAAAGAATATATAATAAAATAAAGAGAAAGTACAACTTTAAGGTTAACAGCGATTTGAACGCTCCATCCCAACACGAATCAAGCCGTTAGTAAAGAAGTCTTGGGTTGCGATCTATTATATGTGGATGGCAGAATTTATTTGATCATAGTGTATGATTACGGATCAGACGAAACTCATTTTCAATCAAATACTTAAATAAATCGAGAGTCTGACATGTGGACGGATGAAGGCGAGGAAAGAAACTTAATCAAGGCTTGTCGCTGCAGTGTTTGAAGATGGAGGACGATGTGCCGGAGTACGAGGTGCACTTCTCGGCGCAGGTGGCCAGAGCCGTGCCCGTGAAGGGGTACACGGCCGCTTGTCCGAAGGGAGCCAGCGCCGTTGGGATGGGCGACGTGATGGCCTGTCCCTGGTTTAAATAGGCTACAAGCCGCCGCATCTCCTCCAGGGCTTGCGCTTGCATGAGTATGTAATTCTTGGCCAGCAGCAAAGTGGCGATTTTGGAGAGTTTTCTCACGGAGGGGCTGTGCGCGTAAGGGATCACGGAGCGAAGACCGTCCAGGGCGTCGTTCAGGTCGTGCATCCGCCTGCGTTCCCGCGCATTGATGCTCAGCCGCAGCGACCTCTGCTCCTTGGGCTTCTTGGACAGGGATCCTGGGTGCTTGTCGTCGTCGAAGCCCGTACTCCTCTTCCTGGGATCCAGCGCGTCGTAGCCGTCCTCGTCGTCGCTGGTATGCTCGCCGCCGCTCTCCGCCGACTTGGCTGCCTGGCCGGAGAGGAAATCGGCGGCCGGCGTGAGCGGATAGCGCCCGGGACTTCCAGCACCATGGCCAGCTCCGAAGCCGAAAGTGGACTGGCCGTAGCGCTGAGTGAGGTCCAGCAGAGTGTCGTTGCTGATCGACTTCAGCAGGTTCTCTTCCCCAACGTTCATTTTCTAATGATCGTTTATACAAATGCCTCTGTCCCTTCTTATAAAGACTGCCTTGCCTTATTCCGCGGGGGCTCACTTTCCCTGCTTTGCCAGTATTATTTCTTTCAGAAAAGCCCGTCGCCCAATTTATTAACTTCCGTGCACATAAAAATGCAAATGTATGCACAGTGTGCCCAAATATTAGTATAAATGCGCCGTGCGGGGTAATGGCAGACGTACCTATGGCTTCATGAATGTCTTCTTGTCGGCTGCTCGCAGCGCGTCTTGCCCTCGCCCTGGGCAGATAGTGACTCGTCCTCCGTCCCACTTGAGCGTTAGTAGCAAAGTGAAGCCCACTGGGATTAACTATTCGTCCAATCAGGGAGGCCGCTTAATTAATAGGATTAAAGAGCGGAAAGATATTGATTTCAATCGCTATAATGATGGGTCTCGCCCACAGAACATTTAAAACGGCACCACTTTTTAAATGAAACTGCAACATTTGCTTCAATTGTCACACAAACATAATTGACCATTTGATGCTCAATTCCTCTTTATCCGTAAAGGGTAGAAGACTTATTTCCATCTTTTAAAATGCAGATACCTGACTGGAAACATAATGTAGACGGCATACAACAACACACATTGTTATTTATTTACAAAAAGACCGTACTGTAAAATGAATGGCTTAACGTTTTATTTGTGGACGCGTTGGTTCTGTCAGTAATGTATTCTTGCAATATTTGCATTAGGTATATTTTAATTATATGAAGTTGATTCAATCTTCGTGTGTTTAGTTGCACATTTTTATATAGTCTAATATTAAGAGCGAAGTAATTGACTGATGGCAGAACGAAGCTGGACGCTAAGTTTCGGGTTGAAAAAGAAGAACTTCATGTTAAATGTAATAAAAACGTAAAGTTAGAACGGCCTCCCTCAATAACGCCCCCCGGTGATGGAAATTTATCACGTCTGGGTATTCCGCAAGTATCGTCACATTAATATGTCTTCACCCGCACAATAGTAATTCGCCAACAGTGTAGGGCGTACTTTTAGGGGTTTGCAATCAAATATTTATAGTATTATGCCCATAAAAATCGGACGTACGTGCAAACACGTTAGAGTTCACTTCCATATGCCTCGATACAACAAAAAGGCCACTTTTAGAGGAAGGCCGACTTTGAAAGAACGGGACCGTGAAGTAGACGTGCTGCGGGGAATTAATCACATTGCTTGGATGTGCCCCAAGAAGGCGGCTTAGTGACAGGAATCCAAGGCGTGGTTTTGCACATTGGCAGTAGGAAAGCCAGTAGGCCGGCACCGTAATTGTTCTCATTTATTTAGTGAATAAACAGGAATCACACGGGCCAATATCCGTTACAAGGAATACATTTCTACTTATGTATGTTGGTATTTGGCTTGTCTTTTGCCAGTTCACAATGTCATTGCCATATAGTGTTTAAAATTAAACAGTTTACCCGTGACACGTGCCGGTAAAAACAAACAAATAGTGCCTTTATCGCACCATTATTTAATTATATAGTGACGGTACGTGTTTGTATTTACATGTTCTCCTGAATTGATGATACTATATAGACCCACAAATTGTAAATTTACAGTAGTGTTCTGTCGACGTAAAGAAACATATATGATATCATACAGAACATTACATGACACGATTCATGGATTGTCCAACACTGTAATGATAAATGCTTAAAAACCAGAATGTTTAGTGTGGACTCGGGCCCTTCAGTCACAGCCCTATATCCAGGTTACAGCAGTACTGCCACCATGTGGTAAATTTAAACATCACGCACAAATATATAAAGTAAAATTTGAACGCCGCGGTCGTTCATTTCAATGTTTCACTATTTTGCCTGGATCCCCGCGCCAATATCACCCCTGTCAGTTAATCCTACCCGAATATGTCTTAGGTTGTGTTAGTGATACCACTCATGGACTCGTCTTTCCCGAAACAAACCCTTCATAAATAGTTTTGTCAAACACGAGCAACCTGAAATAATAAAAGCCGTGTATGAAAACTGGACCAAACAAGGGGGGGCTGTAAACATATTTAGTATTGTGCAGTCTGGTATAAACAATTATATTTTCATAGTAATAACCTAAATAGCCCAATTTAATTAGCAAACAGGAAAGCCAGTCAAATGCTACGCGCAACGAGCTCTTTGCTTTAAACACAGTAGAAATGCGTTGATCTCCCATATGGTGGCGATGTTGTCAAAAAAGTTCATATAACCACGGCTACCGGGGGAAAACCGTGTACGCAGCTGAAAAACGTGACTCCTCACCTTTTCCTCATTTCTCTAAATATTGTTAAGGAACTCCGTATTTTTGCGTAACGTTAGGGTGTTTTAATAGAGAACAGTTACTATGATAAAGCTGCAAATAGGAGAAGTATATAGAAAAACACTAAAGCCAAGGGCAGACAGAGCAAATTCCATTTTTTCGGCGAAAAAAATTATTAATTACACCCACTTTAGGCCCAGAATACAAATATGGACGTTCAGTAATGAAATATATTTTGATAATGACTATGTGCAATCATTAAAAGTTTATAGTAATTTTTATAACGGGATCCTAAATAGAAACGCGTATACTATAGTATCTGGATAATAACGTAATATCAAACACTGGTTCTGTGCACTATAACTTTGAAAAGACTTTAAACGTAACTCCGTTTAAAAAATGCGTCATAACATTGTAGGACGTGAACAACAGCAAGCGGAGCAAGTATTTTTCTTCGCTATTCAAAACTAAACCAGGTATTCTGAAGGTATTTAATCCACGACAGATACCTGCTTTTGTCTGTGAAAACATTCAATCAAGTGGATCAAGTGAATCCAAAAGCCCTTCCACCGTAGACGATTAAGGTCTATTAAACGATTTTTATTATACGAGCACCTTCTTAGGTAAGGCCACAAAGAGCTATTTAAATTATCACTTATAGGCCTATCCCAGAAAACTGTTCCCGGTTAAAAAGACAGCGGAGGATGAAAACAGATTTCTTTACCGAAGTTCTGCGTGTTGCACGTTTTGTTTCGTTGTTGTTTCATCAGAATGCAAACGAAATCCATTTTGTTTCCCGTCACCAGACCCATCCTTTACACTAAATCCACAGCGACATTAAACTAGCATTTCTCATATTGCGAACTTAGTCAGTGTCTGGTTTATACGCGAGCTACTGTATTTTTACAGCACATCTGAGGCGAATCCTGTTACAGTGTCGAGCTCTTCAATCATAACATGGTACCGATCTGACATATTACCAGTATCACTTTCTATCACCCTCAGTTTCACATTCGGCAGGATTTATTGGTCTGAAAAAAACGAGTCGCCCGCTCTCTCTCCCCATTGTAAATAGTTTTTGATGCCAAATAAAACTCAAGATGTGATCACAGGTCGCTCATGTGGGACAATAATCCCATGGGGTAGTAGATATGAGATCCCGCGTTTTAAGTGACCTTATCAAATGATTTCATTAACGGCGAAAAAAATCACCCCCACCCCTAGGGAGGGGGATTCTCTGCCAACGCCGTGATAGCTGGACTCGAAATGCAGTTTTCCCCTGTGCAGCGCAGCTATCTTAGCATTACGCCCCCTCCTGGGGGATCTTAACTTTCCATGAAATTAAAGTTTAAAGGACATTGCATCCACCCATCTCGAGGCTGCTCCCCCTGGTGAGAGTCACGACGCTGCAGAGAGTCTGTCTCCTTCATTCCTGTCCTTCGGTGGCACTGTGCATATCTCCAGCTGAAGTTTCTATATACGGCTCCTAGTCATTTTTAGTGTTATGACGGCTCCGTACTTAGCAATAACGCTCAGGATTTGAGAGTAGCTCCGGTTCAGTTGTTAACATTCTCACCGTGTTTATGTTGGTTCTGGTCAGTGCTGATCAAGGCGATATAGCTGGTCACCTAGGGCGCCAACTTATGAAGGAGCGCCAACTAATTTCCACTTGCCTCGGAACGGGGGGCGCCGGCGATGATGCTCGCCGAGGGTGCCATATTGGCTAAGTCTGGTACTGGTTCTGTTGGACGTTCCTCTTTCTCCCTTCAAACCGAACATGTGATTTTCAGATTTCTTCTCCTCTCTGGGACAGACCCCAATCAACGTTACTTACCCTGCCTGTTTATAACGCGGAAAGCGCTTCATAGCAATCAGGATCGATTCAGTAAGCTCGCGGAGATGGAGCTGGCAAGTCTCCGCCCATGTTTATGTTTATGTGGAAAGGAATATTATTCTGTTGCTGTCACGCTGCCACCTAGCAGAGAGTTGGGAGTGTTGTCAGGGTGGAGGTGCATATCCTAAATGGTGAGAGCACAGCTGTTGCTTTGGGTTAGGAGTTTGCGCTTGCATCCAGAAGATTGAATCCCATGGCTTGCAGGATAAACGTATCACTGTAAGGCTCTGCAAACTGCTCTGGGATGCTGGATAAATGGCTGGCCTCAAGCTGTGCTCTGTTTTATACAGGAGCTTGTGAAAATCAAAGAATTTCTGTAACTCAAACTTGCACCAATCAGAAATCAAAGTTTTATTCAATCACTTAGCACTGATCTTATCATATCAGTGTCTCTGCCCATTCAGACGATCGACTTAAAGGTTGGAACAGCCAAAAGAGGACCAGAGCAGCCCCACTGAGGAGGGGCTGTGTGTCTGAGGCACCATGCTGCCTGGGGGGAAATCTCCGGAAAGCCAGCATTCCCTTATGGAACTTGGCCGCTTGGGCATTGCGGATGAGAGTGGCAGTTGGCTCCAAGCCAGGCTGAGGGTCACCTTAAAGTGACCCCCCCCCCCCCCC
>JAODJU010000038.1:21480906-21505532 GCA_026776725.1 Gnathonemus echidnorhynchus | reverse complement strand
AGTAATCCAACTTTCCCTGACCAGATGTGTAACAATTAATAATCCTGACTACGTATCTGCGCTGGATATCACCGGCATATCAAAAACCAAAAAGCTCTAAATTCACAATCAATAAAATGACCCATCCACCTCTCCTACATCCATCCATCTCCCACATCCATCCATCTCCTACATCCACCTCTCCTCAGGGCCACAGTGTTCAGCAAAATAAAAGTGGAACACTAAAGGCTAACCCAATTCCTCGAGCCTTACAAGAACGGTCGGCTTTTTGCAGTTAGGAAAAGCACAGAAATTTCCTTAACAATGGTTTCTGTTCTACATTGCAGATGGGGAAAAAACGGTTTCTTAAATTGTGGAAATGATTTAATTTGTTAAATTACATAGCTCCTCTACCCGTGAAGCAGTTCTGGAGGCAAAAGCAGGTCCTGTTACTAACTAGGTGTCCATAATATATTGGGTCTTACACGGTACTAGCTGTGTCCCTAACAAAGTGGGTCCTACCCAGTACTAGCAAGGATTCCATAATTAAGTGGTTCCTACCAGGTGCCGGCTAGGAGTCCATAAGCGGGTCCTTAAGCGGGTCATACCTGGTGTTAGCTAGGTGTCTCTAATAAATTGCCCACTAAGCATTTGTTTTCCTCTGGATTTACAAAAGCAGACAATTCATGCACCCCGTGCTTCTCAGTGCTGTGCAGTTTTGGTTCTTATTCCCCCATTTAAGCTGCTGCATATTTCAGCTAGCAGGTGATACTCCCAGCTGTCCGAAATGCAGTATCGCTGAGCTGGTAGCTGAGCTGGCCTTTGTCTGCCAGCATGAGCCAATATATACGCGTTTGGATGCCCTGCCATGTACTGGTGTTAAGCACAACATCTCCTGCTGCGCGCTTCCTGGGGAGGGGGGTCCCGGGGGACTGCGAGCGCATTTGGATCAGTGGATATTTGAAAGTGGATGGATGAGAAAGATCCAGAAACAAACGGTCCTTTCATCATCGTGCAGTTCAGTGTTGTGCATCTGGTTATATTTCGCCGCTTGCTATATTTGCGTTCCTGCTGTTTGCGATGCAGCCAGTGCAGCTCTACGTCAGACCACAGGGGGCAGCGATGCTCTTGTCCGCGGCTGGTTAACATGCCCCAATAAAAGCATATTCACTGAGTGATGACAACTGCCCCATTGCACTCTCCAATACAATCTCCTAATGGCAGTGTACGTTTACACCTCCTACACTGCACCACAGTGCTGCCACATCATTATAAATTACCCCTCCCACTGTAAGTACAGTGTTTTTCAATTGGTGTTTAGTGATTCAGGGAGGAGCTTGAGGAGGAAAGCTATAAGCATTAAAGGATGTGCATTCCTCCCTAACCTGATTCTTTCCAAAACTGTAGACTTCCCAATTCATAGGTAAGCATTCGGACCGACCAAAGGCAGTGATGGTGCTGGTCAGCAGTGCTGGAGAAGCGACTGTCCTGTATCTTATCTCCTGGCATGTTTATTTCAATGTTCTTGATCAGGCTGCCCTCAGACATTCATAGACGGTTAACATTGTTGCAGTCAGCCGTTTCCATCGCTGCCCCTGGTGGCCGTTTGCACGTGCAAATAATGCATTGTGGGAAATGCTTCTATTTTTTCCCCCTAGAAAAATCTTAGAATCTTAGAGAAAATAACCTAATTTATTTCACCTGAGTCAATGTCACCTGACTCTCTACCAAGAAGACGCTCGCATTCAAGTCGTTTGCTGGCCACGCCGTTTTCCGAGCCTTGCAGCCAGATAAAAGGCCCTTCGCATGCTCGCACACATGCACGCACGCGCTCTGAGGAGGACATCAAAAGCCCGCATCCCCTGAACGCGGAGGCCAGGTCTTTGATCTTCCTCTGGCAGCCGTGATTAGCTCCAAGACGTACAGTCTGAGCCTTTGGGAGTGGGCGGGACTGGAGCCCATATGTTGCCGTGCCGACTTCCCTCATCCTGTTGCTAATCACACGCTTTGTCTGGGAGCCTCGGAGCCTCGGCAGCGAGGAAGCGGCTATCCCCTGCCGACATGGCGGGACCGAGAGCCACAGCTCTGTCGCTGACACCGTCCCGAAAACCCACCAAGCAGAATTAGACTAAACCACGGGGGAACAGACACACTGTGACAATCAACAAGGGCGATACTTTCCTCACGATTTTTACATTTACAAAATATATACGCCAGACTGTTAACTTTAGAAAACCTACAGTCTCAATGTCAATCACGATCTTGCATTCCTGATACTATTTATAGTTAATTCCATACACATCGACTGATTAAAATACTAAATCCAGCAAGAAAATAACTTTTAAGCATTCATTTTGACAGAATAATTAGCTAAAATAATACAAATCTGTCCATCCATCCATTTTGGAACCGCTAATCCGTGTCAGCATGGGCCCTGGAGCCTGTCCCAGGCAGCGCAGAACATTTAAAAGGCTTAAAATAAGACAAATGTGGGAGAGATTCTGAAAGGAGTTTCCTTTAAGTCAGTATTAACTAGGGCACAACATAAATTTCCCAAAAAATAACCGAGATGTCCACTATAAAGGTGCAGGGGTCGTTATTTCCTGCCAGGAACCAATAAACACTTTGAAAATCACAGCCTGACCAATCAGCACTATTTACACCATTTTACAGTTTTATCTGTATTTCAGCCAAACACAACCCATTACAGACCATTTAGAGGAAACTAAATTTATATGAATCTTAATACAAAGGCTAATTGGGAAGAAAATTAAGAGAATCTACATGATCCCCTTGATATCCGCCTGATTCGTTGGGGCTGGGATCGCCAGCCATTGAGCTTGATTGATGAATCCCGTTGCCAAGGGCAACAGCCAATAGGTCAGCAAGGTCACATGAAATGTTTTTCCCCTAAAAACTGTTCTTTCCAAAATATAACAAATAATAAATAAATATGCACACTAAGGGGCACAAGGGGGATAAATCTTCAAGAGTACCAGGATTGGATTTAAAATAAAAAATGGTGAGAGTATCAAGGGAGTATGGTATACTGTACCAGAGTAATTCATCCATGCAATGTCCATTTTAATCACAAGGACATTACTGATGCATCTGCTGAAGGGAAACCCACCCCAGTGAAAAAGCTGTTTTTATGGCTGGTAGTAAAATTAGGAAGGAAACTTATTATTGGGAAAAAATCTTTATTGTGTGTGTGTGTGTGGTTGCTGAGGGGTGGGGCTTGCACTACCAAGTGAGGCTGATCTTTAACACGGACATGGGGGGGTTGGGAGCCCTTGTCCTGTCCTCACTAGGACCATCAATTAGACTGCAAGACTGCCCCCAAACCCCCCCCCCCAATATTGCACAGGAAATGTGGAGAAGCAGAGCATATTTCTGCAGCACCTTTAGAAGAGGAAATCCATATTTAATTCACTAGCCGCCCACCTCCCCCAAAAAAATGTTCTAAGTGCTCCTGCAAGGAAGTTCAAGCTGAGGATCTTTTCCAGGATGGGGGGGGGGGGGGGGGGGGGGTGCATTTTTCATTTATTTTTCACTTCTTCCTCTCCGGGTTCTAAAAGCGGAACCGATTAAAAGGGTGGCAGCCCCAATCCCCCCCACCCCAAGGGACGGGATGTGTCAGCCCGCATTAACTTCCATCAGCAGGGCGACCTCTGGCCATGTCGTCATGGCTTCTAAAGCCTGTAACGGTCCCCCTTCCTGGGATCGTAAACGGAGAGATAAACAAACATCATCCACGGTGGGACTACGGGTCACATGCTACCATATACGGTCATGTTTACCTTTTAAGTACAAGCCCATCGGCCCATCCTCCGATTCCCATGTCATGCATATAAATGACCATATATACGTCATTCCACATCATTAATTTATTCATGCTATATTCCAAGACTCAACAATGACCCCAGATAGATTGTAACGAGTGTCACTACTATTCTGTCCCATTCAGATTGCCTAATTTATAAAGCATAATAAAAAATGTTATTAATTTAATTAAAAGACAATAATGTGCACGTCTGGACGTGGGTGAATAATAATCCATTAACCCCACACGTTATATTCCAAACTGTTCAGAATTCATCTAAAATGTAAGGCGTCAATGAATGTGTGCGACATTCTATAGTTAATAGCTATGCATTAATATTCTCATTATTATACATATCAATAAAACATCAGTAGGAGTTGTAGTATTTGACTCAAGCAGGGGAACCAATATTAAGCACTATTATAGTTATTTCTAATATTTTGTTACATTTATTTTAAAATTCAGATGCCTTTTTCTAGGGCAATTGTCAGGAGTGTAGGGGAATACGGTATATTTTGAAACCAGTGTTAACAAAGGGGAGTCAGTAATGCACTTGTCACTTTTTGATAGCAATATTCCGGTGCACTCCTTGTGAAAGGTCACTGCGGCATGCTTCAGCCACAGCTCAGCGAAAAGGGTCCGGGGGCTTTCAAGAAAGGGGTCTTCCGCTTTATTTTCTGAGGAATACTGGGAGAAAAGAACCATTTTTAAGAATGTATTTAAAGATTAACTATTTTATTTCAGCCCAGGACATCTAAGGAGAAATGCATTGGCTGTCATTGTACGTTTCTGCTGTGCTTGTTTAGCGTTTTGCAAAATTAACGGCTTGTGAATCGTGTGTTTTTCTTTTTTTTTGTCATATGTCTCTGAATGACTGGAGCGAAGAGCGAAGTGTGGAACAGGGGACGGAAGGTCTGAGGATGATTGTAGGACCGGAACCATTGCAGATAAAAGGAAAAACATAGAGAGCCCGGCCAGGCGTTACGGCACGCGCACACAGGCACGCACACGCGCACACACAGCCACCTAAAAATGCTTGGGGTGTCACTGCGCAGAATAATGCAAATAAACCCTGGTTTCTGTGCGATATAAGGATTTATCTAAAGATGATGCTGGTGAGGCTGTATTGAACACTATTTCAACAGCAGGAAACCAGAGATTTGTAAACCTCACATTTAATTCTGACTGCACATGAATGATGAATTCACAAATTCTACTCCATTCCAAGCCATATTACTGTCTACAAGTCATGTCTACAAGGATGTGTGTACACACACACACACACACACACACACACACACACACACACACACACACACACACAAAATCAAATTGATTTTGAAAGAGCACAAAGTATGTCTAAAAAAAACAATGTACAGGTTAAACAACGTACGAAAGGAGATCAGTGCATTGCAGGATGTTCAAACCACTAATAAATAAAAATTAAAGGGTACTATAGTGATATAGACAAAATTCTAATGCTGAATCTAGCAAATACTAACAATGATGCATTTTAATTTGTGGGCAAGTAAGCGGGTGTAAAGCAAGCTGAAGGAGATGAAATACATAACATGTTTTGAGCCAAAAAATAAAACCTGAATGCAAAATATTTCACAGAAATTAGCCACTGTTTTGCTTGTTGCTGTTCCACAAATGCAAACAAGAACATATTTATACTAGAGATCCTGTTAACTAAACCAAAAGGAGTTTTAATACAGTTTTAATACAAGGTGCAAGTTGTGTTCCAACATCGCACATTACATCAAAGCAAGGCTATTTTATCAACATTCCTGTCTGTATGTTAAGCTGGTTCCTGATTTCCCTAATGTATCAGCATAAACATAATGCATCGGTCCTTATTTAAGCCTTAAAGAAATTTAAGCATTTTGGCAGCCAGTTCAACCTTCTTTTGTAAACATGAGAAAACCACGTTACCAGGTGTGTAAGTTCCCGTGAATTGTACTAAATTGGCGCGAGTAAACGAAAGCCTGCGTACTCGACACATCTACTACATTTCCAGATCATGCGGAAGGACACACCCCCCTCAAATACACACGCAGACATACAGAGTGCACACAGCATGCCTCAAACTAATTGTAAAATAAAGAGAAAACACATTGATTAGCATAGAGACAGGTTTAATCTAATCAAGCGGCAAGTACAAATTAGGCAGTGTAAGTGTAATGAGTTGGGAATTAATTAGCAGCATAATGAGACTATGTGCATCCACCACCGATGCTGTGGCCAGTGGGCTCCCATAAGATGGTCCCGTACCTTCTCTTACCTCCTCTCTCTCCCTCACTCTCTCACTCACTCCATCTCACTGAGTCAGTCATTCCTCGTTCAAATTCACAGAGGTACCCTGGACTGGAAAGTGAGGGGCCAGATCTGGAGAAAGAGAGAGAGAGAGAGAGAGAGACATGTATAGAAAAGACAGCATTCTCTGAAGATATGGTTGGCTGTATAATTAAAGAAATCCCACCTCCAAATACATACTTACACCTCCCCCACCCCACCCCCAGTCCCCAGATAACCCCTGACACACCAATTTGCCCAAATCCCACTTCATACAGGAAGCTTAGTCTGCCAAGGCTTATGTTTGACTGCTCTAAGATAATATATACTGTATATATACACACACAAAAGCACATACCCTATGTATAACGTTTTTAAAGGACACAGAAAAATTCAGCCACTGCGATGCTACAACAGCCATTATATCTATTTTCCCCCAGAGCTGCCAGGATATTAGCTGAAATGCAACAACTTCTTTAAAATCCAGCGGACGGCGTTACATAGACTACGCACGCAGGAACGTGTCATCTCCACGACGCTCTCCTCTAAATTGCACAATCAGCACATCAAGGAAGACGTAGGTGGTGGTCAATAGCGGTCTAACACGGACTGTGAACAAGAACCAGGCTGTCCAGCGTGTGCTTATTTACAGCGATACGCACATGCATTTTATCTTGTATAAATAATACAGACCTCTGCTTGAAAGGGCTAGAGATATAAAGAAAGATGAAGCGGTCTTGGATCAAACGTTTTTTTTTTTGTTTTTTTTTAACCGGGTAGCAGGCCGGTTCACCTCGGGGGAACCAGGCCCAGCTCGGCGTGCTGAGCTGTAATGGCGGATTATTCACATCATTTAGCAAACAATCCCCTCGTACGACAAAGTAGACGTCGGCCCGTCAGCCCTCACTAAGGACGACGCATTTACCAGCGTTCATCTCGACCGGATTCCTTCCTTTCAGTGGTTTAGGGCGGTTCTACCGGGTTCCTTTTGCACGTACACCCCTGGCTGGGCGCTATCGGCGTAACAGACGTAACTGGCGTTCTGATGTTGCGGCAGTCTCGTGTTACGTTTGCGCAGGAACCGCAGAAAACGAGCGTTACGGTCTGTGAATCGCGCTGATCGGTGCCTGTGCCGTTCTCCTCCTATTGTTTTTAATTTAGCTACGTCGCATTCCAGGTGTAAGGAGGCCTCTCTGCGCACGCGTCACGCATCGCGTTTCCTGTCATTTTCCCTGTGCTGGAAGGGTAACGGCTGTCGCCTTGGTCCGGTACTAAAATGAGCCCTCTAAAACACTCGTATTAATTAGACTTTATTTGTTCATGCAAATGAGTTTAATTAAAAGCAGACTTTGCGCCGCGGCTTCAAAGGGAAGAGCTCGAGCACCACCCAGCAGCGTATGCGTGGGTCCTAATGACGGCCTACATTTTGCCTAATGAGACAGTAATGCAGTCATTTGCGTATGCTAACAGTGTTAAACAATATGCGGCCTTCCTTCAGTGTAACTGTGCGGTACTCGGTCTCCGGCTTATCGGTCCTGCTGCCAAACACTGTAGCAGAAAGAGCTGCAGCAGAAAGACTATATTCATGTTGGTACATATAGTAGGATGAATGTAAACAGACTTGCTCACAGAAACCGCACAACCAATGAGGGGGCATTTTCTATTTATCAGATCATAATTGGGTTTATGGGGACGGATGGATAGATATTCATATAGCATTCATAGCACCAAAAAGTTGAAGAAAATTGAAATGGCTGCAAATGAAAAAGGTGCCTCTTCTCGCCGCTGACCACACACAAGTGCGTAATTGGCTTTTTTCGCACGCTGCTGCCTCAGTACAATGGAAAGTTACTTGCTTAGAGAGCCCTCTCAGGGGTAAAATTGACCAGGAGAAGAACTTCTGTGGAGAAAAGGTTGGAGCCGGAGATCAGATCAGCACTTTGGCTCCATCTCATTTGTTAAAAAATATCTCCAAATGTTTGGTTTCAGGACTAGGTTCTAAAGTGAACACATGTAAACTCATTCCAATATGCTAGCAGCATAGCACCCGTGCTAACAGGGACGCCGCTAAAAGGCTTCCTCCTAAACTTGCTGCCTGACTGCTCTGACAAACAGGGTGGTCTCTAGCTTCCCGGGAGAAGACGGCTACATCTCACAGTATATTCATCATTCTCACAGACAACTGGGGGACAACTTCAGCCGCTAGACACTTACGCAACTCAACAAGGAAGCTTTCAGGTTGGGGGTGGAGGGGAGGGGGACGGCCTTCGGATCCTGTCGAGTGTGTCGCCCTCTCAAAGATGGCAGCCATGCACCGCCCGTCTCCGCCTCAAGGGGGCATTGTGTGATAAAATGGCAGAGGAGGTAATCCGAGGCATCCGAAGCGAGGCCTTCCATGCCGGGGCCGTGCCGAGATGCGGGAAGGGGGCTCGCGTGCCGGAAAGCCGTATTTAAAAGGGGGGGGCGCCACCCCATCCATTCAGTGGCAGTCAACCCAGCGATGTCCTCATCCTGCCTCTTCAAGGCTTCAGTCAAGATGATCCAAAGAGTCGCCAAGCTGCCGCCTTCCCTGCAGAAACACGATTTAATTTCTTTATTCCATTCAGGAGGCTCCGCCGCTGTTTGTTCCCCACAGATTGATTGTGTGCCCAAGTGAGACTCGGCAACGCCTGGCCAGCACTGATAACCGGGACGACCAGAACCCGGCTCTGCGGCCCCATTCACACCCGAGTTCATTAATGACAAAGCCAAAGACGGGCCTCCTTCTCGGTTAATTGGCCCCGACTGTCTTTCAAAGTCAGGAAAAAAATAAATAAACGTTATTTCCTACGCGCCTATAAATAAAAAGAAAACTACGGCATTATCGATAGATCGCAGGATAGTGGATGAAAAAAAAAAGACCAGTGTAGAGTTAGGAGGAGAAAATGACAGACGTGGTTCATTTCGAACATTTTGATAAGACCGGAGGTTTGGGTGGAGGCGGCTAAAGCTCCAGCTTAAGAGAAGGCGTGGGGGCTGGAGGTGACAGGTGCCCGTCTCGTATTAGACCCCCCCTCCCCCAAGTTCGCTCTCCGTGCAGAGCCGCATCAGATGCCACGTAAGCATCCCAGAGGCAGCCGGTCTGACCGCTCCATCCTAAGCAATCAAGGAATGAAAAAATAAACAAACACAGGACAGGGGCTGTAATGAGCCAAAGAATATCGTTTACGTCTGTAAAACGTGATAAACTCTGCTACACAATGGATTCCCGGGTGAAGATATTTTTGAGGGGAAAAAAATATTTGGAAATTTCTCAAAATTATGCATAAAGCAGTCAGTCTATGCCTGCATTTTCATTGCTAAATAAACAGTCAACTCATTTTAACTTGCCAGAAATGGCTGGTAGATTATGCTATTAAAATGAATCTATGTTTAAATGTATTTAAATGTATTACATAGCTAATGCTTTGCTCTGAAATGAAGCTTAGCGCAGTGAACGGGCGTGTATTCTGCTGATAGGGGATCAACCACTGTCTGAGATTGTAACCCTTCTTGCAGTGAAACCTCATAATGAGAACACAAGAAGTCCCCTCTCTGCTCTGCCCCAAAATGCCCCACCCTAACCTATCACCTGTCCCAGCATGCCTTGGAAATTTACAGGCCCACGATGCATATGGTGAGCACGATGGTGACTGACAGACTTTCTGGCTGATGACCACTGTGGCCCAAGATCTGCAGGAAGCCCCTCCCCCATGGTCCGGATCCCATGCGAGGGGGTGGGGGGGCTGCCGCTGACCTCGTCCTTCTGTTTTCATCTGCTATCTCCATATGACGAGCCAAGGCCACGGACCTTTGGCTGTCTGCTGACCATGGCCAGGCGCCTCAGACACAGCACACTGCTGAGCCATCTTCACAGAGAACAGTGTTCATAGACAATCTACATTACCGCAGAGAATATACACCATCTACATTACCTCAGAGAATATACACCATCTACATTACCGCAGAGAATATACACCATCTACATTACCGCAGAGAATATACACCATCTACATTACCGCAGAGAATATACACCATATACATTACCACAGAGAATATACATTTACCACAGAGAAAATACACCATCTACATTACCACAGAGAATATACATTTACCACAGAGAAAATACACCATCTACATTGCCATATAAAATATATTGTACACCATCTACCTCAACACACAGAACACACATTATCTACATTATATACCATCTACAATCACACATTATACACATCTACATTACCGGAGAGCATAAATATACACCATCTACAACCACACACATTACACACCACATTACCACACATAATATACATTATGCACTGTACATTACCACACATTACCACATAAATCTAGATCATGTACACCACAGACTAATGTGTTGACTACATTGAAAAAATACAAGGCAGTAGAGCCTGATGACACTTAATAATAAGTTTATTTAACTGAAAACACCACAGAGCAGAAAAGAACAAAACAAACCTCTGTCTCTCTCGACATACACCGCATATGCAAGGAAGGCTAGATGCAGGTACAGTGACATTCCAAAAAAGACAGAGCTGCATGTAAATACCCCCCCCCCCTCAAGTACTACATGTGCAGCAGCAAAACGGGTAGCAATGCACAAGTTAAGCAACGCCAGCGCGGGTGGTGTTCCTGCGCCCGCGGTATAAGTGGTTTTCGGCAGTCGATGACGCTGTATGCTGTAAACACTCAGAGTAATAAAAAAAATGAAACATCTGCCAATTAAAGAGTATCCCCGAACAGTAAAAGCTTAACACCTACCAATTAAAAGCCCCGTGTTTTTCTGCTTCTGACTGTTTTCTTGCTTGATAAGAGCGTTAAAAGCGAGGAACGTGAATATGGTCTCAGAACCAGAACAGCATCCGGCGCAAATGTGCTACGTACCCTGCTTCTGTCCCTATGCTGCAATGCGCCATGAAACTCCATCAGCTGTTCTCCTATAGTGAATTTTGCTTCAAAAAGCTTGCTTTAAACTCATAATAAAGTTGGTCAGATGGGGATGCAGTCAGCTGCTGGAGGTCATAAAAAAGACTGAAAACAAACACTTCAAAATCACAGGGACATTATGGTTCTTCACAAGAACACACCCTGCCAGCTTTAAAACTCACATGGCGACAAGGACACACGCACGTGACTTGAGTTAGGTGTCCAGCAGTCATTTTTGAGCTCCCCGGTTCATTAACTAAATTATTGCCTTGTTGAGCAAACCGCAGACTATAATTTTACTCAGAAATCCCACAAGTCAGTCCAGGCTATAAAACAAATCCGAGGTTGACTAAAACCAGGACGTTATGCAAGGGAACGACTGAACTCCAGTGCAAAATACGATCCTCATCTCTAAAACCCAGAACTTCTCACGGTCACTTCACTCCAGTGCACTTTAACACCAAAGCATCTCCAAACTAATATAATAAAACACCAGTAATCAAGAAGCTTAGCCAGCAATATATAACCTTAGCAAAGGCCAGTTCATGATACAGAGTGATAAACGTTCACTTTTGTCCTCTTTCAGAACACAGACTAAATGTCTATGAAATGTCCACGTTGACATACGGAACCCAACCAGAATATACGGGATTCTGTTGCTTGCATGACATTATACATTTAATTTTCAACCTATGGGTAAATCAAATAAAGTCCTTGAAGTATCCTTCTGGCAAATTAATCTCCATCCAGTGACATATTGCTTTACTTACTCATCCATTTAACAGCCCTTCTCCATGATCACTGTCCCGCTAATTGCTTTTTAACTCTCTTTGATTACAAGGTCAATTCTGAATGGCTAAAGAGGCCAGTCTTAAAGGACTCCACTTCCTGCTCCTTCCCAGTCGAAGCCCAGAGCATCACGCCGTGTTAAAGATTTTACTTTCATGACGCTATTCATCATTTTGACGCCGGAACATTAGACCGTTAACATACTTTGTCATGTGCCACCTGCACCGTGGAAAACTGAAGGAAAGTGCTACTTTTAAAAAATTTTCAGAGTTGCAAAATACTTTTCCATCTCTGTACACGTTGACTTGAATCTTTCCCAAATTAATGGATAAGAATTAGATGCTCGGTTAGACATGTGATCAGCTAGTAGGCCTACTGTATTTTAAAGACAGCAGGAAGCGTGGTGGCAAAGACTGTGTGTGATAGCTGGTCGCTTTATCTTTAAGGAGGTGTGGAGACATGCTTTTGTAGCTGTAACTGGGTTAGGGATTTAGTGTCTGCAACTAAACATTCAGATGTAAAGGGGGGAAAATGTAGTTAACTACATCCACAAGCTTTGAACTGCAAAAAAATTAATGACGATTAAATTATTAATAGATTGTCAGTATATGTGGTATTGATCCTAAGTGCATAAAATCCTCTAGATGTGATTTCAAACACCAAGAACATTTACACTCTGCCATCTTTCTTGGTGGTTTTGGCTACTAGATTTTGTTTGGTTCAGTTGATTTTCCTGGTTCCTCTTCTGCCTCCATCAGATTTTATTTCACAGAGTAACTTTATTAGAAATTCAGATGTGCTCATCTTTCAGTCCTGTTTTTTAAGTGTTGTGTGTGTTATATATATTATACACACACACACACACACACACACACACGATACAAGCAGGACACACACACATAAGAACATAAGAAATTTACAAACGAGAGGAGGCCATTCGGCCCATCAAGCTCGTTTGGGGAGAACTTAACTAATAGCTCAGAGTTGGTAAAATCTTATCTAGCTCTGATTTAAAGGAACCCAGGGTTTTAGCTTCTACTACACTAGCAGGAAGACACACAGTAGACACACACACACAGACACCACAGGATTGAAACGATGAGCACATCTGAATTTCTAATCAAGTTACTCTGTATATGTTGTACAGGACAATTTATGTTATCCTGTCACAACCCAGACCAGGATGAGTGCATAGATGATGACTAGACGGATTACCTCAGTTGTTAATTTGTAAACCTGAATGCATGTATTCAACTGAAAGCAAAATCAATACCTGTACATCTTAGTATTCATCTGCTTTATGTTGTACTGGGCCTAAGAGTTTGGCGTGAATTTAACAATACAGTAGTTATGAGGACTAGATTCTTTCTGTAAAGTTGAAAATAATTTTATTGTCGGTAGCTTGAATATTTTGGGATTTAAACAGTTTACCTTGTCTAAAAATAGGCTAGTACCGAGCTGTTATTATCTTGATAGGATAGAAAGATTTCTTTTTTGCGCGCGTATCTTGCTTCGGTTGGTGCCACTCATTATACGACGGGCTGTAAATAAAGGCTTACGCGCATCCACAGCGGCGTGTTTGGGAGCGATAACCCAGCGCGTCCGCCCATCTACGCGCCTCCCATCCCGTCATCTCCCATAGAACAAAACAGATTAGCGGATTATTGTGGGACATACGGCGGCGCAGGAGCTGCATTGTCAGCGATTGCTTTTGTTCCCGTAATATTAAATGCAACCGACGCAAGTAAACAAACCACACTTAAAAGTTGATTGCAAAATATGAAAAGATCGTTATATACAAATAATGTAAAAAAAAAAAAAGTACCTTAAAACAATATGCTAATTATCACGACCGAAAAATCTGGATGTTTATGTTTGGCTTGACTTGTTATATATTCGAAATTAAATGTGAATATTTTGGCAAATACGGAAAATATTTTACCACATCTCATAGCGTTTTGCAATGGAATGCAAATTATAGGCTTATTCACTAGAAGCTAAACATTCTAATTATATGCGTAATTATGAATACATAAATGCGATTACTTAAAAAGTAAACACTACCAAAAAATACGATGGAAATTGCCGCGATGTTTTCAAAATATATTAGGCTAAAAGTCCTTTGAAATCATATCCACCAAACTCAAGTCCTATGGCTACAACACGTTCGCTGGCACCTGAACCAACGCAGGAAAGCCAGCCTGGAGACTGCCGAGGTCTTGTTTCACAATTAACTTGCAGCAGGGGCTGAACGGCGGAGGCACGTTTTTCAGGTCACCGGGAGATGAAAAACACACAAAAAAGCAGTAGGCCTAAGAGAATTAACCTAACAAATGTCACGACATGAAATGACTCTGAGGTAACAGCGAAGAAGGTACAATTTACAAGGGAACTACGGGCCCTCTGTGGCTTCCCCTGCATTTTAAATCCAGTAATATCTTATTCTCAGGCTTGCTCTGCAAACACGGCCTGGGATCTCGGTCAGCATTTCGCGGATTATCTTCCCGTGACACCGTTCCAGTGCTGCAATGACTCCAGCACTGCTGGGGCTCTAATGGGTTTGACCACGCCGGCCGGATGATCAGTGACCGGTGGTGGTAAGTGCATTTCACCGCTCTGACCATGCTGGTGCTGGTGATGGGGGTGTGGGGGGTCAGCGGTTCATAGCTGTCGTAATCCTGCCGCATCCCCCCCCCAGCGCAGCGGGCAAACAGCGGCGCCGCCTGAGATAACGGCTCTTTGCCGTCTCTTTCTGCACCGCGCCGCTCGCCAGATGCTCGCTTTGCTCACAGCTCTACCCCACCAGCCCCCCCAAAAAGCTGCCGGCTGATCAAATCCCGCGTTTTCCCCGCTCTCAGGTTGCCTGTGCATCATTTGATCGCGCGTGTTAGGGAGCAGGGCCAGGGGGACCCCAGTGTCACTTTATTTTGTCAGCCCGGAGCAGCTTTAATAACCAGACTTACCGCGGCGTATGGCATTACTAAAATATGAGGACTGGATCCTAGGCTGCACACTGCGAGCAACGCGCACAAAAAGCGCGGCTCGGGAACCCTAATAACTCACAGCGCTTATGAATTATTCCCAGACAGCGGCTGAACGCTTGCATCCAACTGCACGTAGGAGATGAAGGCATATTATTATAATCCCATTAAATAACTCAACCAATTACATTTCCGAAAATCGAACGCAACGTTTCACACTAATTATGTAAAATATGTCTACAACCAGGAAAAAAAAATCAATTTTGAAATCTCTAAAAAATCTAACAGACTACAAACAATCATTAATCATCTGAATGTTACGGTATTTTATTACATTTGCTTTAAGATACTGGTATTGCTTCACGTATCGGCAGTTCAAAGCTGTAGGCCTGACGGACGAGCGCAGAACATTCTGAGGGATTCTTTCACTAAAAGGCCCCTCCACCCCTTTCTATCCCCCTCCTCCTCACACAAACACACAAGTCATTATACATATATAAACAGATTAACGCGGAAGATTTTCCGCGTGTGCGTGTGTGTGTACACACACACACACATATATATATATATATATTTAAGTCGCTTTGCATTTGGAAATGCACAAAGTATTCAGTTACATAAACCTGTATTATCCGAGATACTCTTAAAATATACGGAAATCGGCAGTGCTGAATAGACGCATTAATCACTGTGTAACGATGACGGCAAAGATTATCATCACTGGCCATATTTGCCTGTTTGCAGCCAGGATGTTATTTAATGTACACGGATGCAACCAGAAATTGTGTCTTATTTAACTGAAATTCACGACACTTGCTATCTAGAAAAAAGACAGCGAGTATAAGGTGCAAACGTTTACCCAGAATGTATGGCACGACAGATACGTCAGCCATACAATGAACTTATAGCTACTTAGATTCGGAGCAGTTAAAGTGAATATAAAACGTCCCAAAAGAGCAAAAATCTAGCTACAAGAATATTTATTATTGATTGCAAAAAACCGCGTTATTGCTGATTTCTGTCAGAATTTTGTTTTGTCACCATACTAACTGTGAATGACAGAATTAGTCTAGCAAAGCAGCTTAGCTATTTAATTGTTAGTGTAACAAGTAAAGATTCAGTACATACACACACACATACATACAAACACACACACACACACATACAAACACACACATACACACACATACAAACACACACACATACAAACATACACACACATACATACAAACATACACACACATACATACATACATACATACATACACATACATACATACATACACCCACACACATACATACAAACATACACACACATACATACATACACCCACACACATACATACATGTACATATATATATATATATATATACTCACACACACACACACATATACATACATACATATACTTATAAACACACACATATTTTATATCAAACACCACAGAGGCAGCACGGGGGGGGGGGGTGGCATTATAGTCTAACTCCGGTTTTGGGGCTTTCAGCCCCTCCCCCCACTACGCGGGCCCATCCGTAATGTGTCAGTGTCTGCAGCCTGGGACGGACTGACATTCCATTCCAAATGTACTCGGGGGTGTAGCTGCTCCAGCCTTTCCCCCTGTGCTATGTGGGACGCCCCCGCCCCCACCCAACGATAAGTGGCTGGGAGGGGGACGGGTCGATGCGGCACCACAGAGCCGTTCGTTCTACCGCCAGCGGTACCATCACCGTGACGATGCGTGACGCGGCTGGCAAACTGACGTAAACATAGTCAGCGGACGCTAACTGTAAAGGTGTCAAACACATACAGGAAGCGTGGCGGCTTGGGATCTGCGCTGTTAATCACGCACTCAGAGCTGCTGCAGCAGGGTCAATGATAGTCACCATTAGCATGATAGATGCCATTAGCAATCTTAGGCGCTGTTGACAAGTGGAAAAATCCAGGTTGAAATTTTCGACGAAAGTCAATCCGTTTTCTTCCGCCGTACTAAGAGAAAAACATCATGAGTAACTGATCTTAAGTCCTCCATAAGGGACCCATTCACCATTTCGCAGGTGTATATATACAGTACATAGTTTTACGGTACCTGAGGCTAGCCATTGACACCCATACAGTGAGTATCTATCGCATGACTCAGTGGTAATTTCGAATAAGACACCAAATCATTACAGCAATTGGCTGTACCTTAGTGATGTGCCTAAGGGTCAAAGGTCATCCCCCCACACATGTATAACAATGGCCAAAATAGTCTATTTTAAATGCGTCTTACATGTGGTGTTGAACTAACCTGTGTCTCTTTACAAAATGGATCTGGTAATAATATATTATAATCATATAAATAATGACCCAGGAATGCAGTCATCCATCACATAAGTTCAGTTCAGTATAAAGAGAATAATATACATTAGTCAAAAAATTCTCTTATCTACACAAAGACAAGTCTATAGACTGGCCCTCACAAACACCATGTTCTCAGTGAGGAGAATGCCAAGAGGAGCCCAAACAATGCCTGTAAATTTTAAAGTCCTACCTCTTGACTGCTCTAACATGCTCGTGTTCGGGTGCATGGCTTATCGCTGGACGCGCAGGGACATTTCACCAGATGCAGTACAAAGGTGAAATCACATCCTATAACTCCCTAATGCACAAGTAATGTACCCAGATGCTCTGCACACTTTCCTGAGAACTCGCTTACCTGCTTGCTTGCTATGCATTACACTAGTTACAATATCTCACGGCGTTCAGGCGGTGATGGCATAATACCTGAAATTAATGCCGTTCAAATGATGCAGCGTTAAAACACCGTTTGAATTGCTGCGTTTTTGTTATTAAAAAATAAAAGTCGAAAGCTTAGAGTGACTGACAGTACAGCTGTGAGTGATCTCACTGCAGAATTAAATATGCCCCATCCCCCATCCCACACAGCGCAAACGCAGAGCGGTAATTCGGAGCTGCCCTGTGAAACGAAAAGGAATAAGATTTGACAGAAGAAGGGTGATGCGCGCGCCACCGCATCAAAACATACGCACCCCGATGCGCAAAGATGTAGGGAAAACAGACAGCAGGACTGCAGCTGAGAGAAACGAGTTATTACAACCGGAGGTGTAAATGACCTCAATTAGCTAATTGGGACAGTAACAGCTAAGGTGTGCGTGGCAGGTTGTAAGACCATAACTGTGGGCCACTAATAAACATGCCAATACAAAGTGGAAAATGAAGAGGAAGAAAAGGGGACGACTATGACGAGACTTAAACATAGACGAGTAAAGCTCATATGTTCTGGGGGCGGGGATCGGACCTTGAAACCAGAGATACTCCCAGCCGGACGTCGGTGAGATGGTTTCAAGCTACACGTCTCCGTTATAAACATTACAACAAGCATGATTTCATGCGCACGTTACATATTCCTCCCTTAGTCCGTTTCTCCACTAGCGCTGGCTACAGGGCGGTATAGAGCTACTCTCGGATTACAAAACTGCGATAATCTGACTGCGGCGGAGATATTACCGGACTCCAGGGCACGGCAATCCCAGGTCCAGACGTATATGGTACCGATCACCGCTCATCACACAACTGCGCTGAAAGTCCAACCGAACAAAACACTCGAAAAGTGCCTTTTGCCCCATGCTGTGCTAATGTCTATAATACCGATGACGGATTTTAAGGGTCACATATATGTATATATATATTACCTTTGAGACAAGATCGATTTCTCAGTCTAATAGAGCCTCTTAATTGGATGAATCAAAAAGCAGAAAAAACGTAACATCCTCCACCAAAGCATGGTAATTTCCAAACACATCCCCTATGGTACAAAGGACAGAGAATACAGTAGCAAAAGGTCTAGACATCTACATAGCCTACCTAGATAAACGTATGAAATGCATATTTGTATATGCACTTTTTCACGGGAAACTTAAGGGGATTAATTAAGAGGCATCATTTATATTTAAAACTCATATCTGTTTGGGGGGGGGGTTCGGGTGATTTGGGGTTAATGAATGTGCTAACAGACGGGATTTACTGCGCTTTGCACATGAAAGCGATGGAAATCTGAGGGGATTAAGGGAGCCGAAGACCCCGTCTGATAACACGCCGGTGCACAATACGAGGAATGCCGAGTGGCGATCTTCCGCGCCCGGCTCGGGGCCGCACAAAAGCGCTCTGAGAAGGGGAGAAGGAGCCATCCAGCCCCAGCCGAGAACAACACATTCGGTCAATAAAAAAATAAATAAATACGTTAAAAGTCACCAGTCTGACTAGAAAGGCGCCATGCACAACATAAAGCCAAGATGAGACATCTCTTTAGTTACGCAACGGTGTTCAAAGTAAGAGGAACATTTGAATTCATGAAGAGTCGAGTCCACGGTGTAGGAGTCAAACCAAGAAAAGCCGCCCAACATAATTTTTTTTCTTACTTGGCCTTTTAACTCTTTAGCGATGGGAGATTTTTTTCCACTTTTCAGCAGCCATGAGCAATCGTGAGGTGGGCGTTTATTTTTGCTGGGCCGTTTCTTCTCTTTTGACACGTTTGCCAGCCAAGAGCTGATTTCACCACCTAAAAAGGGAGAAAAACGGAGAGTGAAATTATGAGTGCTGGAAGTTATTTCCCCTAATGCACAACGATTTCATTTTTTTCCATTCCAACAAAACGACTAGTTCTGCATCTTAGAAATATCTGAGAAGGATAAAACTCCGACATGGAGCCGCGAAGGGGATGCTGCTCTAGCGGCGATGCCTTCAGCTCCCATCCCGGGGACCGTGGTGATGGAGGCTCTGTGACCGTCTCCCCTCTACCCGAGAGCAAAGGCGCCGCCGAAACGCGTCGCTAATAAGTCACTTTACTATTTCAATTAAGAGTGTAATAAAATTGCCCCGTAAACTGAAAAGAGTAACACTTTAACAGAAAAGTAATGCCGTGTACTTAGCGAGGAGCACTAATTGCCTCGTTTGGTATAATAGGAAAATATGCAAAAACTTATTATTTATTTGGAAAAAGGGCATTTTCATTAAAAACACGCAATTTCAATCTTTATGGATCCTTTAGGGCAAATTGTTGATGCAGTCAAGGGTTTCTTGGTAATTAATTAGACTAATTACTAATAGTTCTCATCTGCATATTAGAGTAGGCATAAAATAGACTTCAACTTCGAATTAAATGTTTTGCACAAACGGTTCCGTAAGACGGTATCGTTTTTGCATCAGGTTTTATTTTCCGTATACAATTGCTTTATCAGAAACGGCTCGGTTTAAAAAGTGCCATCTTGCACGAGGCGCTAATATCAGTTCCCCTCGGATATAATGACCCAAATGACTCTGCCGCCAAGACAAGTCACCAAGATGCACTTTACCGCTCTTCAACGATTTAAAAATCAAGTGCAATTAAACTCGGGGTCCTTGTGGAAATATGCAAATTTGTGTCTGCGTGTGATATGAGAGAGGGGGAGATAGATGCAGAGAGAGAGAGACTCCCTATTTAAACACGGTGACTGATGACTGCATCACGGAATATCTAAAGGTTTACAAGCCAGAAACCCGGCCGGTGAACTGTATCTATTTTACAGCAAGGATGTGACACACTCACCACATTTTAAACCCCCAAATCTACACAGATCTTCCGACTGGACTGTCTCGTTCAAACACACAATCATGATTTAAAAAATATTTTTTTTATGCTGAGTACAGTGTATGTAGATGGTATTGCCTATACTCTCCGTTATGTTGTTGTGGGTTTACTCTGTACAGCCGTCTCCTCCATAAATGTGCCCTAAAGAAGCGTTAATGCTGTAAACTAAATTTACACTTCTGAAGTATTATTTTTTATATACCCACAAAAGCATTCTTGGATAAATCTAACGAATACTTTTTGGGCACATGAGACAATGGTAAGATATTGTAGACTACATAGAAAAAATGCTGAAAAACTGGCAGCATTTTAAATTTGGCCTTCTGGACTGCTACTAGGAAGTAATTATGACGTAAACTGCACTGTAAAACTTTTCACTGTAAATTTGCAGTAGTTAACTGGCAGTAGCTTCGCCTGCGAGGTACTGTGTTTTTTTAACGGTTTGTTTTAATGTTTAATGTTTACGTTGTTTTTTTTTTCTTTTCAAATTAAAGTGTACTACTAGAGATACATGTACAGATCTTTACTGTATTACAAAAAAATAAATTGGTCACAGTTTTTTTCCCCCAGTAAATTACTGTATGCATATGCTAACTGTATTTAACCCTGGTATTTGTAGCATTTTTCAAGGAGGATATAACTGTATCAAAGTGACAAGCTACGACAACAAATATTAACCAAAAATTAACTCTCCATAATAAAAAACCAACAACATCCGCAATTTGTTAATCCAAACGTGCCCAGCAGTTTACGAAAGCAAAGCCCCGGACTGAAATAATTCTGCCTGTATCCTCTCCAAAATTTTGTTGGCTCTCCAAGGGGATATTTTTAACATTTTTTTTTTTTTTTTTGCATTTTTTAGCAACTGAAATAATTTGCACATTTTTTTCCAGACTAAGATGAGAAAATATTTTTAATTCAATAAATATCAGATCATGACAAAACAGTACGTTCAAAGAATAATAAAGGTATCACCCTTTGCTTTAGCAAAAAACAACACAGAATTTAATAAACTTCACGTATTAATGAATTTTTTCGATATATTGTACTGTTGTTCTGAATACCTTTCATTTGAATTCAGGTCACTTATTAGCAATCATGTAATAATTGTAATCCTGCCCTGGACAGGAATTAGAATCTTTAGTTTTGATTGGGTGATATTCTGAATGTACCTGTATGTTTCACAGTGACCTCTAACCCCTAAATGTACAGGCACTGAGGCTGAGGAAACAGGTCTATGACATATATTGGGGGTCCCCAGTCGCAGTGTTATAAAAGCTCCCCCCGGTGCAGGTGACACTTTACTGGACCCTCTGAGCAATCTCCAAAGTCAGGTGGATGACATGCAGACTTCTTCAGAACCTTTTACCTCAATGGATGTCTCTCCTTGAGAGCTGCATTCTTACCATCAGGAATGTGTCTGAGTTCCCCCTGATTCAGCAGCGTCAGTAGCATCAGAGATGATACAAAGAGCCTCCCTGAACAATAACACCACCCTTCAGGTAGGAAGGTACGGCCCCGACTCAGGCCTGACCGCCAAGCGCGATGAATAAGCCTCATTTAACTAAAATATGCACCTCTCACTTCAAGGCCTGCAGCCTTTGGAGTGGCTGTACGCTTATTGACACTCTACACAGACCCACCTCCCCCCCACAGCCTGAAAATGGACAACGATTGGGCGGGCACTCTCTCGACAGCGCCAGTGAGGTTCCGATCGCTATTCTGTCAGCAGGTCGCATGTGAACAGCGTCGGTGGCTCGACCCACGAATGCTCCCTGTGCGTCACGTGCCCGTTTGCCCCTGCGACTGTTTTAATGATTTAAGCAGACGGTGTCATTCGGAGGAACCTGCACCCCCCCACCCGAAATCCTCCTACCAGATTCTTCTGTTTACCCGGCAACCGCCGATTCAGGATGGGAATTTGCATAAGCGATACTCGCCATCACTGGCGCTCACCAATGGCTTTGGGTTTTTTTTTTTGTTCCCCCTTTTTCTCCCTCTCCCGCCCCCACCCCCAGGATTTAGCGTGGAATCAGGTCGAGTGGAAGGGTGGCTGGGGCCAGGCACGTGCCAGCGAGCAGACGGCGCTTGTAGCTAACAAAAAGGCTGTTGTTATTTTTTTTTTATTCGGTAGCGCCGAACAAGTGTCAGAGATTACGGTTATTCTGGGCGGCGTCCGTGCTGAGAACCTCCTCTGAGGGGTCCTATTCGAGGCCTCACACCCTGTCCGCCTGTTACATGTGGAGCCTGGGTCGCATTCGGGAATTTCCAAGGGGAGGGCGTGGCCTCACCGAAGCGATTAAAAAGAATAACAGAGCCTTTTGAGGATTTACGCAGAAATGATGCCGTCACGCGCAAACTAAGCTAGTTACAGCAAGGGAATCGTTACTCACAGACAAGGTCAGATTCAAGCAGGAAACAAGTCCTGTTATTTTCCTGAAATTTGCACTTATATATTTTACACGTCTATGCTTAATGGTCACTGTGTGCTTGTGTTATGCTTACCTACGTACATACATATAAATACACACAAAAAACATAGATAAGAATGAGCATCCATGCCATCTGTGCACCAGCTAGCAGGTCTACAAGTTTCATAAACATTAGAATAACATTGGATCCTTAATACAATTTATAGACAAATGCTTAAATAAGTACAAACACAAAAGTGGATTCACTCACACTGGCGTACACAAAAATACTTCCACAGACACACTCAGACAGGTCCAGACATATACGTATACATACATACACAGACACATACAGAAATACACGCTCCAGTGTACACAGACAAAAGCACACTCACACAAACATACACATACAGAAATGGACACAGACACCCAAACAATCATATACAAAGAAACACACACAAGCACATACTCACATAAATGGATACAGATACAAACATAAATATATACAAACACAAACAAACCTACACACGAATGGAGATAGGCACAAAGACAAATACGTGAAAACCCTCACAAATGGACACAAACACCCATGCAAACATACAAACATATACAACACATATACTACACTATGTGCAGACACAGAATGGGACACAAGTAAAAATATATATAAAAAAACACAGACAAACGTATACAAAAACATGGACACACACAAATGTATATAAAGAAACACAGACACAAAAATGGACACAGATATACCCTAAAATAATACAAACATACAAACACACAAAGGGACACACACAAATACTTACCAACACACACAAGCATACACCCACAAAAGGACATAAGCAAAAACAATTTACTTAAGATACCTTCATAATGCATTGTAATGCATTCATAAAGTGTTATAAAATAGCTATAACTATTTATAAAAAGGCATAACATCATAGGCATGCTTATTATTATTATGAATGCTCTATAAAGCCATTAAAAGGTATTTACATGAGTGCTTTAAGTAAAATATTACCCAAAATTACAAACACTAACATGTATACACATGGGACACACACAAACACATACGAACACAAACACATACAATCACAGAAACACAGAAACACAATCATGCTTACAGAGACACACAAACATACGCGCACAATCATACACATACAAATCCACATGACTGGTTTTTAATATTCAAATAAAAATACGCATAGAAAACATTGAAGTACAAAAAAGTATACAAACAAAAACAAAGATACATACATAAAAGCATGCTCACAAACATAGACAAACACATACACACAAAGGGACACTCACAAACGTATACAAACACACACAAACTGAAACACACACACACTCACACAAAAGTAACAAAACAAAATACAAGACTTTGGCATTTTAATTTTTTTTGACTGCCGTTACGGATTTTTATAAATTGAGTTTCCCCTTTTGGGGACCAAAAAATGGTCCCTACAGCATCAAAATTTGGTCCCCACAATTTAATATATACATGACCCACCCACACATACACTGAAACACACACCGGCCACACAGACTGACACACACTTCCACACACCCACACACACATTGTGATACACATGTACACACGCGCGTGCGCACATGTAGGGTAAACATATCCTTATGGGGACTGCTCATTCATTTCAATGGGAAAAATGCTAAAACTAACTATGACAACCTTAACCCCTACCCTGCCCTAACCATAACCATAAGTAACCTAACAAAATACAAGAGTTTTTGC
>JAODJU010000038.1:21435989-21453412 GCA_026776725.1 Gnathonemus echidnorhynchus | reverse complement strand
CTGTGCAGCCCGCGGACCGGTACCACATGACCCACGGCCCGGTACCGGTCCGCGGCCCGGGGGTTGGGGGCCACTGTACTATAGTATCCAGGTCTGGTTTCTGGCATAGTGTTGTGTACACATAACTAAAGACAATAATGTTTGAAGGTCGTTAAGTTTTTAAGTAAAAAACAGTAGTTATATGATTTGTTTTTTTGCATTATTTGTCAAAAATAGAATTACAAACAATTTGGATTTTCCAGCTAACAGGCACTATGTGAAGTTACATTATGGAATGCTAAAATCTCAGGTCATGCAAAATCACTCGTTAAAAATACCAGGGCTAATGAAAAAAATCTTTGCAAACCACTAACCATTGCATTCAAAAAGCTTATCTTTGAGCCTTTAATTTTTGAGCAACAAAAGACATTTTCTTGTAGCCTACATTTTTATGGCAAGGGACTAGATTTTGAAAAAAAAAATAGTAGGAGTACATATCTCTCCTTCTCAGACTATGATGCACACTTAGATACAGGATAAACATTATGATACCAAAAAGATACGGTCAAACACGAGACATTTCGATACGCTTCAAATCAGCTCTGACTGGATACGATTTAGGTCAATTTAACAGGTACTGAAGTGTCCTACTTTTCAAGTAAAAACATTCTGAACGTTTCTCATTTCAAAACAAGTCAATCTGTTTATTCTTGTACTGCAAAAATCATCTGAAACAAAAAATCATCTGAAAGTCTGGATGACGGAAATGGATAGTGACATCTTAACATGAAAAAATGATAAATTAATATGCCATAGATACAGATTTGTGTCAGTTTTACTGTTTTAGCTGAATTTCTTCTAAATTTGAGCAGGATTGGGGGTTTTGAATCAATTCAGCCATGTTTTCCATATTTGGGCCTGGCATATGGATCAAATCGGTTTTTCGTTACTCCGTTACGCAAAAAATATGCAATACTTCAAAAATAAATACCTACATAACAATCCTCCTAAAGATACGCACCCTATCATATGGTTACGTGTTGTACATAATTTAGTTAGGCTATTTAAAAATGGCTGGACTGTAACATGTCTACGTCAAATTTTATTTTTGGGTACAAATGGAAATTTTGCAAGGCAGATCATCAAGTTTGAAGAATTTTTAAAGAACATGGAAACAACAAAATCAAAATCTTTCGGTATAGATTTACTTTGCGTCATGAAAGTGGCCAGCATGACGGCTACATCAGCAACCCCGTTGGTTTGTGCCTTGTTCCCCTCTGGGGCTTCGGAGTTTGCATGTTTTCCCTGGGTATTCTGGTTTCCTGCCGCAGAAGAATGGAACGGCTGGAAATTCCAGCATGGAGTTTTACAGAGGCAATGGGCATAATTTTATGGGGGCCTCGATCCTTGCATTTACAGCCAATAACTGCGACGGCATTTTGATATACGGTGGAATCCGCTTATAGTGATCACGTCTGTCCGGGTGAAATTGATTGCTATAAGCGGTTGATAATCATAACCAATTTTTTCCCCCTTTTTTATGTCTTAGGCAGAATAATGTCTAATTACATGAATATAAAGTAATAAAACAGTGTCGCTATTTACAGAATTTTATTAACTATTTCACAATACAGTACAACTGTTTCAAATGCTTTTCAAATTACAGTACTGTACAAACTGAATAACTGAACTGTGTATAATTCAAATACTGGTGAAGTAGGGCGATCAAAATAAAGTAAAAAGAAAAAAATTAACAGTTTTAAATTTTTTCCATATGTTGTCGTGTTTAGAGACTCAAAATGAAAACTAAGTGGACTACTTGATTAATATAAGTGAATTATTTAAACAGTATTTGTACAGGAATAATCCAGATAAGTGATTGGTCACTATAACCGTGATCACTATAAGCGGGTTCCACTGTATTTCTGTTAAGCCACAACCGGCAGAAATTGCTCAGAAAGGCCCTTTTACATTTACAGGGTTAAGTAAATTTAAAGCGAGATCTCTGGTGCAGAAACAAGGACAGCTACAGACTTCAGAATATGCTTTCCAGTGAGCAATGAAGAAAAACAGAGGGCACCTATTGTCATTTATTCTTAGCATGTACTCACTGTGCCAAGAAATTTCACGAATGTACAAACTGTGCCTTTCGCTAGAGTTTCATAATAAGCGTGCGAGCAAGCAGCAGCCCAATGAGCGTTCTGCATGTTAAGTAACAGCGCGTTGAATTGAATTCCACTGACCCGACACTCAGATTCAAACCCTAAGCTAAAAGCTTTACCCACACACACACACACACATGCACACATAGATCCCAGCCAGACAGCAAAGAAGCAAAGCCACATATTATTTCAGAGCCCAACAAAACCACGGTGGACCTGAAAAAGGAAGGCCAACAAAAATCAAAGAGAAAGGAAAAGCAGGAGAGAGAGAGAGAGAGAGAGAGAGAGAAAGGGAGAGTCCAGAGTGAAAGAGTGTGACATTAGTGCTGTCCCCTCCCCTAAAGCTTTAACAAGCCAATAATGAACACTTTTATAGATGCAACTAGGACCTGCTCCAAAACTAACTGAGGGAGGAAGGGCCCGCTCCTGTGGTGTGTGGCCAGCCGCACCCCCCCTGATCTGCCGCCAGTGCCCGCGATGGGCCACATCGCCAATCATTGTGTTTGGTTACTGAACCACACGCGATACCAGTTTATGGCACAATAAACCGGCACGGACGCATTCACTCAGCATAATAGCCTGGAATAATTTTGCACCTTAACACCGGGGAAAAAAAAATCTACTTATGAGTCCATTTTGCCAAATATCACCTTCACCCGTCGCCAGAACTTCCACCGCCAAGAGTCCTGTCACAGCTTCCTGCAGATCTCCTACTAAAGCTTCCTTTAGATTTCCTACAAAAGCTCTCAACAGATCTCCTACAACAATTCCCAGCAGATCTCCCAATGTAGGTCCATCCAGATCTGCAAGTTTCCTGCAGATCTCCCACAGAAATCACCAGATCCCAAAAAATCTCTGACAATGCACTCAGATCTCCTATAACAGCTCCCTCAAGATCTGCTCGAACAGCTCTCACCGCATCTCCTACAACAGCTCCCACAAGAGCTCCTAACAGTGGTCCCTTCCTGTAGCTCTCCCACAGACATCACCAGATCCCAAAAGATCTCTGACAACAGTTCCCCCCAGATCTCCTATAACAGCTCTCCCCAGATCTCCTAACATTGGTCCCTCCAGATCATCTACAATGGCTCTCTGCAGATGTCCCACAGAAATCACCAGACCTCACAAGATTTCCGACAACAGTGCCCCCAGATCTCCTAGATCAGCTCCCCCCAGATCTCATACTTGCTGAGGCCTGCCTCCTCTATGGTTAGTTGCAGCACTGGATTTATTTTATACAGCCACAAAAATAGCCAAAGAACATTGGAAGAGTGACGCTGAATTATCTTGACAGATAGTGCACAGTTGTATCTCATTGGGAAAACACAGATAAAACGGAGGATGGCCCAGCACCCCCCACCCCCCCATCAAGGAGTCACTGGCACAGCAGAGACTTTAAAACACACCTGATCAGCTACAAAATTTAAAAAATAATAAGAACAAAGGAGAGATCATGTCTACACATCCATCCACTAGTAAAGAGAACCTATGAAAATAAAACATATTTTTCATATATGCATGTTGCTAGATATTAACCTTATTGTATTGTACAACATCCCAAAATTTAAATGGCTCACTTTAATAAAAATCTAAACAAATAATTTAAGGTCCCCGACAAGAAAAGCCCCCCCACTGCAGCCTTTTTGAATTGTCATCCTGCAATTTCTCATTTAACTGATTTTCACAACCCGTTCCAACTGAATCATTTTGTTCGGTTACTACTCCCATCAGTAAGAGATGTGTAAAAACATTAAGTACAGCCTTTCATATTCAAATTCAGAGAAGTTTTTTAGGTCACCATCAAATGGCACAAAAAACACTGGCTCCCAAACAGGCCAACTGCTAGCTTTTATTGTTACGTAAGCTTGAGATATATATCTCCACACTGGTCATTTCTTAAATTGCTAAAATATATATATATATATATATATGACTACAGTTTTTTTGACATCTTATTTGTGAAGGTGACACAAATGTATTTTTTTTTCCAAGAGGATTTTCTCTTTTTTTTGGACCAATGACTAAGGTAATTGAGCTGAATTAAGATCGCTGCAGCATCACTATATTGGACCACTTGAAAACAGAACCACACTGGATGCACAAAAGCAGGTTGACGGGCCACTTGGCAGGACTCGGTGTTGCTTTCGTTCCGCTTAGCGGTCGGCTCACACAACCCTGAGTATTTACGCTGAGGGGGGGGGGGGAAATCACTCCTGACACTTTGACACTCAGTCCACAATGCCGTCCGGTAAGTGGATGACTCTGAATTTCCCTGTGTATGACAATACGATTGAGTGGGTATGTATGCGAATACCTGATGATGAACTGGAATTACTCAAAATATTCACACACTCCCATGAAGACACCTGAACAAGGGGAATGGAAAACAGCCAGGCATAAATTCCACACAGATCAAGCACACATCAGTACTCGTCCAGTACTCTTCATCAGTACTCGTCCAGTACTCGTCATCAATACTCGTCCAGCTAATAAGCCGTGAGTAAAAGTTTCATTTTCATACTCTATTTAATACTCCATGTCTAGGTATATTTGTTTATATGCATCAGCTGAACATGTTTGTTCACATGGTTGCCTTATTACATGTGGGTTAGGTACATACAGGAGATATTACGTCTATAAGCATAACAAATCAAGGCATTAAAGCGAGATAAAAATACACTACTTCCATACAGTTTGAATATTTTTGTGAGACTTTTAGAAAAAGACAGCCATCTTAATCTGTGTACTGCAGCAAGTTAATTTGCTTTGTTAAAGCAATTAAATATTATTAAGAGACTGCAGACAGTTATACTTAAATAAGTACAATATCAATCGAGCTTCAGGGTAATGTATATCTTGCCATGATTATACTGGCATTTACTGACCGTAATTTCTATGTGCTTTTGGTCTGATTCTTATTAATCAATGACTGAAAGAGAGTAAGATCTTCATTGCATAGTGTAACTGACTGTTTACTGTGCATATGACAATAAACTCTGGAGTCTGAAACAATGCTGTCATGCAAATTTTTTGAACCCACATGGGCCCTCATGCAGGTCCCTGCTTTTAAATGACTACCAGACCCTCCAAAGAAACGCTGACCCCCCCCCCCCCCCCAGGCCGGCTGTGCTCGGAGAGAGGATGCACTTTTTTGTACGTACATAATTACCAATTTAACGTCATATCAAATCCTTCTTGCAGACTGACTCTGGCCTTTCACTCTGCGCCTGGCGGATAATAAAGGCCAGACGAGGGAGTTGCTCGCTCTCACGCCGCGGCCTAATAAACACCAGCACACCAGTCAATAAAATAAATTATTGCTAATCTCCCTATGGAAATATTGCCTCTCTTTTCAGGGAGGGCTTGATAGGAACCAGATTGAGTGCGAATAAGTGACTGTGTGGCTAAATTCACTGAGAAAACATATTTTATTTTTCCACACCACATGACAGAAACTCCACCCATTAGTACTACGCAAGAGTATCCAAGTTTAGCTAACTAGCCTGACAAGCTGTTAGAAGCGAACGCAGGGAACTAGCGCAAAGCTAACAGCAGACACGTTTGCTTAAAGATTTTCAGTGAGGCCTTCATCTCCGGGTTATGCACTTACACCATCCTCGCCTTCATCTTCCGAAGCACCAAAGCATTTTTTTTTAAATCCCAGCAACCCCCGTATTAAAAGCCAGGCCCCTTGACAGCATTACATACCCCTTTGTTGCTCTGAGAACAACGTCAAAGGCTGTGTTTGTGAGGACAGGGATAATATTAACCGCACTGTTATGTAAAATGGCAAAAATGAGGACACCAGGAGCATAGAGGAACAACCAGAGCAACCTGTGTTTATATTCTATTTTTTGTTTATTTACTTGCTTGGCTGACTGGCCTATCACTTGCCTACCAGTGGTCACACACTCATTCCATTATAACCCCACAATATAACATCTTGCAGGCAGTATTGAGAGACATCAGCTCCTTGATGAGGACATTGTCTAGGGCCCATGTGCGACCATGTGGCTCTACAGTCCAGTCAACGTATACATATTATCTCGTATGGACTCCCACTGTACAGCTCGTGTACTTAAATAGTCAGGGGCACAGATGGGGCGCCCTGGCAAATTCCGGGGGCTCAGCATTTCATAAGGGCCCCTCAATATGAAAAATACTAATTAATACACTTGCCAAATGCTACCACAGGAGAACACCCCCCCCCCCAACGATCAGCTAATTCTACCTATTGTGGGGGACTCATATTTTTCCAAATTCAAAGTGGCGACCCTAGCGAGGGGCCCAAAGGAGGTCTCCACCTATTTAAGGGGGTCCAGGGGGTTGTATTGGCTGGTATAGATTATTGGGAGGTCACAACCCCTTCATTTTACCATAATTTTTGCCCATGTATCACGGGGCCCAGAATTTCTAGCTACGCTACCATAAGTACTGAATTACGTTTTGTTTCCATTTTTATGTTCCCTGTTTCACAGTCTTGGACTCAGGCAGCCAAGCAATCACTGCACATTTCATTAAGTATAACTGTGTATGAGACAAATAAAACTGACTGATTGGTTGATTGATCGATTGCTTGATTGAACAAGGCCACAATTTGTGAGGAACCTGGTAGCTACACCATGATGTGGTCCCTGGCAAAATTGTTTCCAGGCAAAGCAGGCTGAACCACACACTCTGGAGACACAACGTTAGTCTCCTTCCTTCGGAAACCGCAGCCCCAGAGCTGAGCTCCTCGTCACCGCTTCTCAAACCCGTTCTTTTTCAACACCCCCTCCAGTAAACCTTCACATTTGCCTGTCTTCAAAATCAAGTTAAAACGATGCAGAGAATACAGATGGCGATGCAAGAGAGACAGGCGTGAGATAAAAAAAAAATTAAATAAAGTGAGACAGAACATACAAAGTCCCACAAAGGGGTTGAGTGAGTCAGGGGCACCGTTCAGCGTTGAGACCAGCGTACAGCCCCACTTAAAAGTTTCTCAGCTGGGTACAAAAATACCAAGAAGAGTGAATTTATCAGCTGCACAGCAGCGAGTCAAACATTAAAAATTCAGAGATGAGTGTCAAAGCAAGTAAAATATTAATATGGACCAACAAAAGATGTATATTTGCCATAGAGGCATTTTTGTTCATTCATTTTTTAATATTTTTTTCTGATAACTTCACTACTTCATCACCTTTAAGAAGAATAAACCTAAAACCTAAATCAGTGTAAATACGCCCATAAACATATTAAGTCACCATAGCCTCTGTTTAATAAGTTTTACAGCCACTTCATCACATTTGTGCAAATCATGGCAACATATGAGCGTCCTTTGGCCTCCCAGTGATTTCACAAAGGTTACATCCCAGTGTCACCTGGAGAGATGTGATGTACTGGTTCTTTACTTCTTTGAGTTACCAGCCGGTCTTTGTCCACTCGACTCGGCCGGCTCCTGTAAGGCATAAAACGTGCAAGTGATTTTTTTTTCTTGTAAATTTGGAGTGTGCATTTATACGTCTGTAATGCAGAAAAACAAGTATTGAGACTATGCAATCACAGCGTGCAGGAGGCTTATTTTAAACCAGTGTATCAATTATCCTCATGTATAAAATTCCTGGCATATAGCCTTTTATTTATTTTTTTGTTGAGGTAAACATGTACTTTACATTAAAGCGAAGGGTGTACTTTTCATTCGCCACAAAACCATTACTTGTTTCTTCCGCCTGCTCCCTTATTCACCTTGACGACAATAAACGCGGGATTCAAACGTCTCCCTTGGCGATTTAACGGCTTAAGTAAAATGAGCACACACTATAATGCGCTAGAGCCGCCCCCCCCCCCCCCAACTCTCCGTTGGAGTGACAGCTCTTTGTGGTATTTACAATATTCTCCTTGGCTGCGGATCTTGTAGGTTGATTCTAAAAGGTGACCTTTCTCGCCGCCCCGAGACGCAGAATTTTCCGGTTCGGTACAGACCGGCATCCCGCGAACTCGGCTAGTCAGCAAAGCGCCCGCGCTAAGTGCTTACATGCTGTTAGCTCCGGCGCGCGGCGGCCAGATCTGACCCGACAGGGCAGCCCTGCGCCAACTGTTAACACAGCTGTATGCAAAGCCTGTGAATGAGAGCCAGACCAATGGGTTTGTATAGGATCTGCTGTGGATGGGGAAGGGGGGGGGGGGCGGTCACTAAATATTTATGCTACTATATATAGTATCTGGAGGGGCTTAATCCACCATAAAGCCCCCACCTCCAAATCGAAACCGAACTAAACAGGCTGCTTCACACTTGGACTGAAAAATGCCTCGTCCGCTTGAAACACAAAAGCGGGATGAAACATTTGGCATTTTTTCAAAGTGTATGCGGCGTCAGAAATCCGTTTCAAAATGAAGATTCCCGCACGGCGCAGGAGAATCAGTTAAACTTATGTGATTAATTAGCGGGAAATTGTTCTGTGTGGTTCTTTGCTGCTTATCGCGTTCGTGATCGTTATGGTCCAAAAAGTTTGCAACACTGATTTCAGACCAAATGTTGAAATTCTGCATGCAGTTAAAGGACAGTTGATTACAGTTTTAAGGGAGCGTTTCCATTTTCTGTGACGTGCCTTTTTCAAGAGTGTTTTTCTGTTCTGATCTGAAAAATATTAAATGACCGTTTTAATAACAGACGGCCAACTCTACAAAAATGCACTCATATGCTTTAAGCTACTTGGTTTGTGATCATTTAGCATAGTTTTTCTCTTGATAGTTTATTTTTCAAAATATATCTCATCCCCATGAACCCTGACCAGAATAGGGGGTCGAAAGATGGATGGAATGGAGTGATGGTTGAGTGACAGGTCATGTACATTTACTAAATTATGAAACGGGATTTGGGCCAATGATATCCCTTTAAAGAAAGAGAAACCAGCCACAGCTGGAGAGCACTGCAGGGGGGTGGAACCTCTGAGAACTTTGCATTGTGGGTAAAATGGTAACATTTAATGTAAGAGCCTTCCAGCTCAGCTGACCTGACACTTTCAGCCTAAGAAGATACAACACAAGGGTCACCTCCAAGCTGGTTCAAAGCTGCCATTAACCATTGCTTTGGGCTCTGACCCCACTCTGCTATTGGAGACTTTAGAGAACAATGAACCTTCCAGTTTATAGAAGGAAGCTCACAGTATGAAACTGATAGAGTTGGGAAAATCCAGGAATGCCAAGGGTGGACAGGTATGGCAGATCAAGGACACAGCATGTGTGGCCAGATGTAATCAGTCTCTCCGCGAAACAACAAGCAGGGAAAATAATGAGTCAACTGAAGGCAGTCCAGGTTCCCCCATTTTGTGATCATGACCCACTCTCTCCATCTCCCCTCGCCACAGGTTAATTCTGCGATCTTTTAGCCATGCCTGGCAGGGTGGGGGTTAAAAGCAGAGTTATGGGTCCAACAAAACAGGCACCAAGCAAGGATGGAAGGATGGAGGATGGAAATGCGGAGAAGAGGTTCGGGTCCTTTCCTATGAGGCTAGTCTGAGGGGAAAGATCTCATTTGAATGGACCTTCATCCACATGCTAGTTTGCATGACTATTTATGACCTTTGTTAGGTCTAAGTGTGCATCATTGCCAGATCCTTTTGATTGTTTCTAAGCCTTTTCCGTTCACCTCATTCAAGTGGCCTAACCTCCGTCTCAAATTTTAACCTTTCAACTTGTTGACACCGCTAAATATTAACTATCCTCCTCATTTTGCGGTCTTCGCTGCAGTTCTCGTCACGTGACTTTAACATGCAACTCTTTACTCCAGTTCCTCAAGCAACACACACACAGAAAAAAAACGGCAGCCTTGTTTTAAAGAAATGTCTGCATTATTCATGCAGCCGCGCGCCCTAAATTTTACATGGGTCCAAATATAAGGGGTTATACTTAGCGAGCTTGTTGTTTTTCAAACAGCTCCACCAAATTTCTGATGCCTGTAAAAAAACATTCCGGTTAATAAGTATGACAAAACGCAAAGTCACGCGTAGCCTAAATACAGTATTAGCGACGCGAACCTGCGCCACGAAATGATGGGTGTTTTCAGCAAACATGTCACTGTAGTTCAGTGCGGCAGTGTTGCAAATGAATCGGTCTGATTCCCACCAATTTCAACAGTCACTTAAATCACCAAAGCATTCGTCGGGAAATTAGGTCGTCGGACTTGTAGTTTAAAAAACAGCTTTTCTGCAACAGACCACAGTAGTGACAAGAAATGTGAATTAAAAGTCAAATATTTCTTGGGAAAAGAATCTACTATAGAGTATCCTCAGTTATCAACATGCAAGGACTACGTACCATGGAAATAAAAAATATGTAGATTATACACACAGTGTGTGTGTGTGTGTGTATGTAGCCTATGTATGAATGTGTGTGTGTTGTTCATGATCGCAGTGGGTTTATCTTAAAGGCATGAAACAGCATTGTTTTGTGTCCCTGTTCACGCACGCATTGCGTCAGGAGAGAATGGAAGCGGGGACCCTCTCAGCATCTTGCAATTACAGATCAAGTTGAGGGAACCCGAAATGAAGACGACGCCTTATCCACGTTAACAGGAGGAGGAAACGGACTCTGTATCCAACAGGGTGGCTAAGCTACTCAGCCACCGTGATTTAGGGTGACTCTATGATTCATTTTCATTTACTTTAATATTTCCGTAGAGAAAACGCCCCCTCTTTGCTTTCATGCGCGTAAGCTGTTAATAAATTTAGGTTTGATGTCGTAGTTAAAATAAGTTCAAGCTTACCTAATCTTTTAGAGTTTTGCCTTTTAGGAGCTAAAATGTAACTACATCACATGTATATATATGGAGGTTTCCAGCTTGACTTAAATATGCAAATTGACGTTTTTGTCTGAATGCGAAGGTTATCGTTAGGTACTCGCGCACTGCATTCGTAGCAGGTTAAACTTCCATGCAAAGTAGCTGATAAATTGCATTTTTGCAACATAGGTTGTACTGACACATTTAAAATGTATGGTTCTTGCTAGCTGGATATTCTGGTGTAGGTAATTGTGATTAGCCTATTCTTACATAACATTCTTGGCTGTATTTCTGCAGGAATAATCCGCTCGCCTAGCAGTCGCATTCCTTCAGTAATATGAGTTACACCTCTCGCCCCTAACTAGGCTTCGTCTCTGAAGAGAAGGTGCATTTAGTACAGTTGTCAAGTTTCTAAATGTCTCTGGTGGGTTAGTGTGTGTGTGAGGCTGTGGGGGTTGGGATGGGTCTGCTTGGAGGCGCTATGGGCGGTAGGTGAATTCACCTTCTCCACTTCTCCGTCCCCGAACCAGGTTTGGGACGCCCTTAACGGAAATACACCACAATATTTCCCAAAAATAGACTTTCAGACTCACCTGGTCCCTTTAATGCAGGGATACAGGGTTGCTTTGGTCTTTCAATGTCAGATAGATATCTTATTATATGAATTATTAACTTAAGCTACTCAACACAGAGATAAACTTAATTTATATTAAATCACTGAATACCTTTTATATAGGCCTAGCAAGCTTCTTTTATAGCCACGACTTATAATAGTAATGCTAGCCTACTGCAAACCGGTATTATTATTAAATCAATGCGTTTTTTAAAGCATTAATTATAGTTTACTATAATTCGCTTAAATAAATATAATTCGTTTATTAAGTGCTAGCCAATATAACAATTACTTATCGGATTAATTATCGGCCACACAAAGTCTTCTGTCATCCGTTTTTTCCCCCAAGTTAAAAATACTTTCAGCGCTACACGAAACTGTAGGTCCATGATCACAAACACGCGATTAAAAAGGGGCAGCAGACATATTTACAATATAACTTACTGATCGACTTACTGTCATTAGAACTGAATAAGGAACTAAAATTCCTTTAATAATGCCCTCAATTCCGAGGTTGACTACTGAAAGTAGTTTATTATTGGGCAAATCCGCCGCAATTTGGCAAACAAACACGGGATCCGTGGCCTGACTTTGATCAAACTTTAAGACACTTCAAACGGACCGGATGGGATCCCGGGCGGACTTACCTGCAGTTAAATCGGAAGGAGTTTCCAAACAGTCTCGTAGGATCTGAAAAACAAGGCACAACTCCATGTAAAAAAAACGCCCAGCCAGACATCACTGCACGTCTAAATGCCGAGAAGTTTAACTTTCTTCGTGAAACTTTTCCCCCCGTGGGGATTCAGTTCGTTCCCTACAGTCAAACAGGAATCGGGTCTGTCTCTCTCTCTCTCTCTCTCTCTCTCTCTCTCTCTTTGGCTGGGGGTGGGGTACTCGAGCTTCACGGTGGTTTATGGGGTGAGGAGACCGGTAGTGCCTGGGCGCTGGTTTCACCAAGTGTTTAATTCACTCGCTGATTACCATTTTGTTTTTTGTTCACATGTGAAAGTGTGGGCCCCTCGCATTCAAATCATCACCCACCATCGTGATTGTGGAAGACGGCTTACCAGGCCCCTCGGATTGTCCCGCCAAACAATGGATTCTTTTATTAAGGTGTTTCTCTTTATTTCCTTACACAATACTTGAGGGTCCTTCTGGTCCTGCTCTTAGGAAATGTTTGCAAAATTATACCCCTTTATATGCCTCTCCAAATAAGCATATAAAAATAGACTAAAAAGGGTAAAATATTTAGGGTGGGTAATGTTTACATTTGGACTCTGTAGAAATCGTTGGCCGCAATAGTAAATATGTTTAGTTAATCGCAAGAGCGTTCGATGAAAAATTCCTGTTATTGTTATAGGCCACGTGAACAGGTCAGAAATTAACAACCCAATCGCTTCCTATAGGCTAACACGGAACGCTCTTACAATACATATAATTAAAACAAATTTTACCACTCCACGTGCTAGCAGGAATCGACGTATCTTTGTGCGCTAATCACTTGTGCACAATTTGCACGTACGCCCGTTAAATGATTAATTAATGTAAAGTATGTGTAGTAAATCGCAGCTACGGATCCTGTGGCAATGTACGGCGTTTTCGGTTCTCCGTACAATCTGCCGGCTAAAGCGCTATGTTGACCTTTTTCCTCTCTGGTTGAACAGCCCCATAAGCTGCCAGCTGTGCCTATCTGGGCCGTCAACATCATTTCAGAAATCGGCATGATCTCCCTGGGAAACAACCGTTCAGGGATCAAGCAGCCTTCATAAGAGTTTAAATAGGAGGCTGGCATTTCATTTAGCCTAATCAAATGTCAGCAAGCATTTAGAACAATAAAATGCATGGTGAGCGTAGCCTTGTATAGTTACAGTCAATGATTATTATCATTGTTATTGTTGTTGTTATTAGTAATATTATTATTGTTATTTTTATTATTATTATTATTAGTAGTAGTAGTAGTAGTAGTAGTAATCAGGCCGTTCAGAAACCTGTCGCCGTAACAATAAATCAGATTACATCAAAAATATATGAGAGCAATCAGCTAAATCTGACCCAGCATAACCGTAAAGCAAGACACCCGGGTCCGGCTGAAAGCACGTTGTAAATCATGTGAATTTGTAACAGTTACGTAACAGGAGTCTTTCCTATGCTTGTGCGGCACGCTAGACAATACTGTGAAAATGTGTTTTAGCAGAGACACACACCGAGAAGATATGGTTACGTCCGATACACATATACCGTGTTAGCGTAATTTTGTAAAGAGACGGGTAATCCATGACAGGACACGGTGCAGGTTTTGTCAAAGCATCAAGTCGTAGACTTATTACAGAGATCTTTCACCATTGGGCACAAGACTAATTTGAGAGATCGAGTATACCAGTACTAGAATACTGCTGTATTACTTCAATTATTGGGAGTTTATAAGGTTCTCAGTTCTGCATACGTTTACTTTTTAGTATAACTGAAGAAGACAGTTCTATAATCCGTGGAAAGATGAAATTCAATCGTGTAAAATACGCTAAATGTTTCTGCATTTCAGAAAGCAACGGGGGGCCTGGATCGAAAGCATCATTCAGTAAATAAATTCTGCATTCGCACAGAGTCTACATCCACAGTTTTTGAGTTCTACAGAGTTTAACGTATACTTATGTATTTTAGAGAAATCAGTATAATATTTGGCGGTCAATGCCTTCATTTGTCTTGCACGGTATACCATACAATGTAAAACGTTTGTTGGTCTTAATTAGCGTCCAGAAACCATATCACTGCATGCCTTGCATAACATGTTGCAAAGCAATTAAAATAATTTATTCACAGCGTTTTGTTGTAACCTTGTATACCAACCAAACTGGCCCCTGTTCGTGTTTACCAAGTATTTGGATTTCACGCTGCATAGCGTTCGTCACAGTTTCCATATTTCAATGCACTTTTCTTCCCTAGAGTAACCATTGCTTGCACGGCAGATAAACACTAACGTGCAGACATTATCGGACCACCGCTTCGTTTGGAAGCAGCGCGTTTTATCAAATGTCACATTCTTGTATATTATTTTTAGCAACCACTGTATCGAGATGTCGTAAAATGATATATCCAGTTCAAATGAGGAAAAAAATGACCAAAGTAATTTAATGTTAAAAAACGGGAGTTATTCTGATAACGTACGCATTTTACAGCCAACCGCAAAAGTTCAAGGGATTGTGTGCAGCTATAGCTAACGCCCACATTTTATTGTTGTACTTATTGTAGTAACTGCGTGTCGGGATGGGGGGGGCGTAATGAGGGGGCTACGACCCCCCGACGGGGAGGATTTGGTACCCGAAGACCGTTAGACAGAGACTGAATGAATAGGGCTGAATGTCATTGTAATGCAACGGGACAGCTCCTCCTTCATTCAGTTCAAGATGTGGAGGCCGCTCAGGCAAGCGCCACAGAAGAGAGCAAACCCTCGCCCCCTTTCCGTGTTTTCTCGGCATTTCAAGGCACAAAAGCCATATATGTATATCATAATATATACATAATATTTTAACTGATAGGAAATGATACCGCGTTTCGGTATCAGAAGAAGATCTTCCACGAGGCAGCGGAGGAAGGGACCTGCACGTGCCGCGTGTGTAAGCAAATGAGTACTTTCTGTGTGCAGCTTCTCTTGTGATGCACTTGTTACCCCGTAATGTGCTTTCCGGGTAATCGCGCTACCATTTTTAAACTCCTATTTTTTTTTTTTAGTTTTGCAGTGGTTCGATTGCATCCGCTTTAATAAAAATGCGTTTTAAAAAGCTTTTTTAAAAGCCACGGACCGCGGTGGCAGATAGTTACGTTAATCTCCAAATGTCATGATTCGATATTTTAACTAAAACGCACTAAAGTGCAATATGCTAAAATTCCCAAATATATCAAATAATGCAACCCATATCAAAGATATATAATTTCATTTAATTTTGCATTCACAAAATTACGTATTTGCTCTACATATTTCTCTAACACTAACAGTGGGGGGTTGAGGAGGGGGAGGCTGGGAAAGAAAAAAAAAAACACAATTGAAACCCTGTGACATTTTCTTCCGGGACATCGATCGGTATGTTTCTGGGGAGTTTGATTCAGTGCAGTATAGATGAAAATGTAGATGCCCTATGTGTTGCTAAAACGAAATGTATAGCCTGTTATACAAAACTCGTATTAAATATTACACTTGCAGTAACTCAATCAATGAAGAAATTAATGGAGATTATGTTACATTTAAAAATGTTTGAATTACTTGTCCACATTCGACTTTAAGCAATATATAGCTGAAAATGTATATACGAGCTTCAAAATACTTTTTCGTCTATATTTATATTTTTGTAGTTTAAACCAATTTTCTACTATATTTTTGTTCTAAACAATTAAATAAATCACTGAACGTATTTATGCAAGGATTTTATTAGCTATTAAAATTAAGGAATTACATTTTTTTTAAGGAATGCGGGAAAATCAGACCCGGTTTTCATTTAAAATGGTCCAAAACCAGAGTTTCAGCAAGAGCCGTAATATCAATACGAAAGCTAGTTCTCAGTTATATTTACTATGTTAACAAATTGATTTAAATGCAGTGGTATCTCTATGTGTGTGCGTGCGCTTGTGTGGCGAGCACGCGCGCACACACAGGCGCGCGTCCGTGCACGAAAATGGAGATTATAGGCGAGAATATATAGGACACATATCATGTCGTTTAAGTGTTTTTAATTACACGTACACCTGTATTTAGCTGGGCCGACATGTAAACAGACAGATACAATGTGAGAGGTGTATTCAATACCATGGACAGCGAAGTCCACCTCAATCATTTCTTTGTACAATGCGCCATTCTAATTGCCGGGGAAATACACAGAGTCGTTACCAGTAATCTTAGTACAAATATAAACATACAATTTCCAACAGTATTATCAAAAAGCGATCCCTAAATATAGTATGATTACAAGAACCAGCCGCGTTCATGATTCTTCTGTTACACTATTGTTAGTTTCTGAGGCTGGTTCCAATAACCTTTCTGCATGAAACGCACAAAACGCATTTTTAATAGGAATTGATCTCATAACCGTTCTTAAAACCTGCATTTGCTGGTTAAAATCATGCAGATGAATTGGAGCTCCTGGATTCTACTAAATTTGAATGGCAATTATTTTCTGCTGATGTATAGCAACATATATAAGTATTTTGTTTTCAGTATAAAATGTATTAATAAAGCATAAACACGATGCATTTCACAAGATTGATTGCATTCATATATAATGATAACAATCAACATGACACGGCGTACAAGGCCGATCTGTAAGATATACATAAGATACGTCACACGCGGTGCGCCAGTTTATAAACACCAAACTAATGATACAAAACACGCGTCTTCTCTATAGATGTCAGAATTCATACGACAGGTACGTAGGTCAATTACTGCATTTAACTGAAACATTATAAAAGAACAACCGCGTTTTTCAGTGAAGAATCACATTTGTGGACGTGCACTCAGGTCACACGCGTGCTGCGCAAACCCACGCCCTTATTTTACTCTCTTACTAAATCTTACACAAAACGCACTGTGACATGTTACGTTGACCACCAGTAGCCAGAAAGAGCCCTCAAAGGAATTGGAACAGTACAGTGCAGTAAACGGTCCATAGAAATTCCTGGTGGCAGTTTGATATACACATTGGCTAACAAAATGACCGATTCCATTTTATTATTAGGAAGTAAAACCAAACGTAACATTTTGTATTTCTCTGTGTGCATGTGCACACAAAGGACATATAAGGAGAATGTGAAAATGCTCGATCGCACACACAGATCTGCGCGCATATACATACATACATGCATACACATACATACATATACATGCATACACATACATACATATATATATACACACACGTGTGTG
>JAODJU010000038.1:21410238-21426184 GCA_026776725.1 Gnathonemus echidnorhynchus | reverse complement strand
CTCCTGGACTTATGCTCTTTAAAGCGAACAAGCACAGACAGGGTTTCCCATCCACCCTTAGGTTCTTCATTGTCGCAGCCAAACAGCCAACAGCGCAATCACTAATAAGTATTAACGATACAACTTTATAATGTGTTTGTGGCTCAAAAGTATCACGCTAATAAGCACATAGGGCAAAAATACTGTGATTTAATTAAACCCTGTTAGCATTTAGTTGACGCCGACATGCTCAGAACACCAACTTGTCCCAAGGCATGAATCAGTCCCAGTGTGTTTTTTCTTCAGGAAACCTTTAGGAATAGAGAGCTGGTAGTTGTATTACCCCATAAGTCAAGCTTTATAGGCTTTGTAAACGCAGTATACCATCGATAGTACGCATTTCTTTACGTAACTTATCCTATTGCTAACTCAGCAAGGCGATTCCTATTTTTAAAATCCCAAGGCAGCGTTGCATTTCCACGTCCGCTTGGTGTCGCTGCACAAACAGCCTAGATTGTTTTTAGATTTAAAAAAAAAAGGATGAAAGGAAACTTCATGAGCGGAATATGGTCGTTTTCATTTTCTAGACTCTTTAGCCAATATATATCCACCCAATGTGCTATCCTCGTCATTTTTTGTTTCTTTTTTCTTAATTTGCAAATGTCTTCTATTTTCTTCCCTGTCGTGTTCCCTGGTGTATCTCACAGTGCGCGTTGTTTCTTGTTGATAATATCCATTCCATATAAAACATGCAGTGATTCACATAATGGCGCAGAGGGGAACGCAAACGGAAAACCCAGCTTCAAATGAGCTGGGCAAGTATTTCGCAAAATCTAAAACACACCAACCCAGCAAAATATTTGTGAAACCGATAAAAAAACTAAAGTGAAATTATTAATTTAGCCTAAATAGAATGTAAATGTCTTTAAAAATATCAAGCGTTCCATAGCCTAAATAATACACTTAATATTCGGTTTAGTTTGTTCTTTTCGCCATGATTCTGTTTTTATCTAAAACAGCGCATTTGTCGAAACCCGTTTGATTCTTTCAACGAATGGTTGGAAAATACTATTCAAACTATTATTGTATGAGTGTTTCAAAGCCTGTGCTACATTCAAACAGCCGAGGTTTCGGGAAGGTCATTTCATTTAATGTCTCTTGTGAACCTGCCAGTCCCGCCCTCACATGCATCACATGAAAGGCAGCCGGTCGGTTCTCCGGCTACTTGATCCATAATGACCGCGATCCCCAGCATGTCGGCGGACGGGAGCTCTGCGACGGTAACTCTGGTTGAGCCGAGGATGAGGACCGAGGAAGAGAGGCTCGGGACTTTCCGTGACTGGCCAAGAGATGCCCCGGTTACTGCAGTCGGTCTTGCTAAAGCTGGGTTTTACTTTATTGGGCCCGGGGATAAAGTGCGATGTTTCTGTTGTGGTGGAGTGCTGAGGTACTGGGTTCGCGGTGACACACCACTGGGCGAACATAAGAAGCACTTTCCGACATGCGGCTTTGTGCTGGGCAGAAACGTGGGAGACATTCAGGACTTTGCTGGACGGGGTTCTGCTGATGACGTGGATGGTCAGCTGGTCAGCCAGCTGCAGAGGATGACCGTGGATGACCAGGCTGTCCTGGGACAGGCAGTGTACCCAGACATGGAGGCAGAGGAGTCGCGGGTTACTACTTTTCAGGACTGGCCCACCGATTCCTCGGTCCAACCGGACGTTCTGGCCAGAGCTGGTTTCTTCTATACCGGTACGCCTACACACCTTCAACCAGGGTTGCCAACTCTGACACTCACGCTTTCTGACTCCCACGCTCACGCAAGAAATCCTACGGTAAATCTAGATTATTCCATTATAAACCTAAAATTAGCTGCATCAAAAGCGTAGTTTGCAAACCCTATTTATAAAGCACTTACGTAGACCTACATGTAAATGCGTGTGCAGAATTGAAAATCTCACGCCAGCCACCTAACCAAAGTTGGCAACCCTGTTCAACTGCTTAGACTTTCCAGATGCTGCTTGAATGATTTTTCCACTTTTGAGCACTGAAAGTTTACGGATTTGTGGGGTTACAGTAATACAGTTACCGAATCGTGTGATTTAGTAGATAATGTATAACAATGAGACGGTATGTCATGCCTGTATAGTAATAATACAGCAATATTATGGCATTGCACTAGAGTATGGACAATAACCGAGCAGAGTCATGGGGTTTTGGATGGAAAAAGCCCGCCATACCGCCGCTTTGACTTTATTCTCTCACAGAGAGAAGTGACCATTTTAGTCCAATGTATCTTTGTATTGAGATATAGCCTAGTAAAATCCACATTATGACCAGTCAGTCACCTCTTATGAGCCTCACTGTAATGGAAAAAATAAACGTTAATCGTGGCGCTGATTGTCGTAAAATTGTCGGAAATACGTACACGCAAGGAATAGATTGCAAAAAAGAAAATATCAATGTTTCTAAAAACTCATTGCTTATGTTTACATACAGGAATATGACCCCCCGTCTAATTAAACGGAGCAGTGTATTTAAGCTTGGACCTTTGAGTACATCGGCAAAATAATTTGCTGGTTGCCTCTTGTAGGCGTTAGTTACTCATGTTGTGAGTGAAAGATGCGCACGCTGAACGCCGTCAGGGAACTGTATCCCTCACAGGACACGGTGACAATGTGAAGTGCTTCTACTGTGATGGAGGCCTGAGGAACTGGGAGCCTGGGGACGATCCGTGGCAGGAGCACGCCAAGTGGTTTCCACGGTAACAGATACAGGCAGCGCGTGTTACAGTGATGCTGACGCTGCTGGTCCTGGATCAGTGAAGCCGAGGCGCTTGCTGTCCGAATGGCCTCCTCTCGTTTGTAAATTTCTTATGTTCTCTCTCCTTCTCATTTCTTATGCAACTGGCGCAAGTCTCAGGTTCAGTAAATGCACTGGAATTGGTAGCGTGTCATAACCTAACAAGTCAACAAATAACTGAAAACGAGGGAGACATTCTCAGATTATGCAGGGTAAATCTATGGCAGAGTACTCTGTTTAGTAATAGGTCTAGCAATCACGTGGATTTTTCCTGGAGTATTTTTAACGGTGTTTCTGTGGCATAACCCTCCCCCTTATTAGATGCGAGTTTCTTCTTCAAGCGAGAGGACGCGAATACGTCAGCAGCGTGCAAGACTCATACTTCAGTACAAGTGAAACCCTGGTAAGAAGTTAATATGGTTAATATGTTAACCATGTTAATATGTTCTTAAATAGAGCTGTTTTATTTTTCATCTCTCTAGAGTGCATCTTCGATATCTACTGCAAGAGACCCCAATTCTGGACATGGTGAGCACTCATCTAGGTAGCTAGAACAACAACAACAACTATAGTACACTACTACTTAATAATAATTATTTTTCTATTTATTTATTTATGTATTTATTTAACCCCATCACTGGCAGCATTTGAGATAGTAAGTTTTGGATTCAAACTTACTTATAAAAAATCCAGCTTAATTCATATCCAAAAACTGCACACTAAATCCAAACATGGCTGCCATAGTTGGAAGGCGGATGATTTAAAGCAGCCCTTTAATCACGCTGCAGGGAAACGGTGGCTGCTGGGGTCCTTACAGTGCGGTTAAAATCACCCAGTGCCGCTATACTCTGTAAGGGCTGCTTGCTAGTGGAGTGTAATTTGCACGCACGTCGCGTGAGGATGACGTAATCTCTCCCCAGGGCTCTACACTCCCATTCTGTTCAATTTGTCCGCCTTTCAGGGACCAAAATTCATCTCGGACAGGCCTGTTGGCAGGCGTGCTGGTGGGGGAAAAGTAAACGTGGCTGGTTCAAAGCTTGTACCTCTTTTTCCTCATAGAGTAACAGTTTCATGATACTGGGTTGTATCTGCACTGAGCTTTTACTTACTTAACAGGCACATTTTTCCAAAGTGACATATAATTGAGAAAGCAGGGTCAGACGGTCCCTGGATAATTGGGGTTAAGGCCCTTGTTGTAAAGGTCAGTGGTGAAACCATTTTGCTGGTGACAGAATTTGAACCAGCAACCTTCTGATCACAGTCACACAGCCCCCGTGAAAAGCACATCTTTGTGTGCTGCTCAGTCTTTGCACTACTTGATTAGTCATCGGATATTTTAGGAATCACAAAACAGCACTGTTCTTATGGGCATAAACATTTTACTTGCTTACATGTAATTGACAATAAAATGAGCAAAAGGTATCATTCACAGAATGAACTCAGTGTAGCCATCTGTAGTCTTTTGAGCAGTTCACAAAGGTGGTTTTTAATTCTGAAAGCCGCAATGTAACTCAGAATTTGTATCAAAGTTGCATTAACGTGTCATTTGATGTTTATCATTTGATATTTGTAGTTTAGCATTTTTATAGCTTTCAAGTATTATTAATGATATTCTGCAGTATTTTAATTGTTGGCTGCCTGCTCATCCAGGTTTTAGTAGTCCATAGCTGAGCGTTAAGTTCTAGTTTCAGACTTACCCACCTTTGTATGTTGTGTCCTCTGATTGGCAGATACACTGACCTATCAGGGCTCCTCTTCAGCCTTGATGACCCCAGTCATCCACACAGTGCTACAGATGGGGTTTGATGCCAATCTGGTGGAGAGTCTGGTCCAAACCAAGTATCTGCTGACAGGTACCTGCTACGCCTCCGTGTCCGACCTAGTGGCAGATGTGCTGCAGGCAGAAGAGGAGGACAGGAGGAGATCCCAGCAGGCCAGAGGTACATCCTGTCTGTCAGCATCGCAGATTTGCATGAGCATTTCAGTATGTAGTTTTGGAGAAATTGGACCTGATCATCACTTCCTGTGCTGAGATTAGTCACATGCAGCTCGGTGACCGTTGACCTTATTGGCTGCTTCATAAAACATCTATTTAAAACATCTAACACTCAATTCTTGTTTGTGGTAAAAATCATGTAATATTGTGTTTCATTCCTGCTTTGTGCTAAGCCTCATTACCCTGAAGCATTTGCCCTAATTCTCTGGCTGTGTCCCGTTCAGCACACGTAAGGCCAAACATGCTGAGATACTACTTAATACTTGCTGTGATACCACTTATTTTGATGTTTGACACAAAGTGCGCAAGTGTGCAGGGATTTCTTGAACCCAGTGGGACACACTTGATATCTGAAGAGGTAAATAAGAGAGATGCTACAGCTATGTTGTTATTTGTTTGGCTCGTGTGGGGTTGTCCTTCACTGTAGCCTAGGCTATGTAAACATTCGTTATACAGCAGTGCACTCACACTGAAATGTTTTCAGAGACTCCTTGGGTTCTGTTAAGCTGGCAGACTTCCTCGTGTTCGGTGTAAACATTAGTTGTTACTAATGCAGTGCATTGTGGTCTATTGTTACTGATGCAGTGCATTGTGGTCTATTGTTACTGATGCAGTGCATTGTGGTCTATTGTTACTGATGCAGTGTCTACATATTTTGCCAAAGACTGTTTCCATGCAGTAATTGCCAAAGTGTGGATAAAGTGCAAGTCAAGCGTGCTGCACTTGGCTTAGTTGAGGATCGGTACACCCTTGAATACTTGTGCTAAGTGCACCGAGATTGTACGTGTGGACCAAGTAGGATAAACAGTACAGAACCTGTGTTTTAGTTCAGCCCAAAACTTCAGTATTAGAGGTCAGTGCTTTGCTCTATCACTGCATTCTGATGTTATCCCCTGTTTACATCTGGAAAATGCATGTACAGTAAAATCCCATTATAGCGGACTCGCTTATAACAGAATATCGTCTATAACGGATGAGGTCCGCTGGTCCCGGCCGTGCGCCTTTGAGATCATGCAGAAAAAGCATCTGATATAGCGGACTCGCTTATAACGGACAATTAATTTGGTCCCCAGGGGGGGCTTTTAGCTGTGGTTCTGTTCAGCTATAATGGACATGCGCATCAATAGTTATTTTCAAAATGGCTGAGAAGTCTGCTACAAAGTGTCATTCTATAACATTAGATTTAAAACGCGAAACCGTTCTTTTAATCGAAACAAAAAAGAAAACGCAAGCGGATATCATACGTGACTATGGTATAAGTAAATCCACGGTCAGTGACATGTGGAGTAACCGTGAGAAGTACAAGACTTTATAATTTGAGAAATGACAGATTATTATTATTATTAGATTATTTTTCTTCCCACCAATCTGTATACAGTATGACATACTGCTCTAGAACATCTTTTAGTGTAGGGTATTAGAATGCCTCTTGTCATTTGCTATGCATTCATTTACTACAGTAGTAAGAAAAGAAGATATGTATGTTTGTGACATAAAGTTATTTTTATTGAGTTGCAATAGGTGAAATACGGTAAAGTTGGATTACTACCTTTCTGGGGCGTGGCATGAGTAAATGGTGTCCTGTATTTGTGTTCTGGGCAACTCTGGATATAATGGACTGTTTTACTAGGTCCCTTGAAGTCCATTATAACTGGATTTTACTGTATTTGTCTTGGTTTCCAGATCCTGGAGTGAATCAAGGACATAGCGCTGGACGGGAGAGTATTCGGACCCGGGCCAGAGATAAAGGTTTGGGACCTTGAACCTCCTGTCACACGCAGACACTTTTTAATAACTTGCGCGCCGTGGTTAGGCCGAGAATGTGAGTGTCAGTGTGAGGTCAAAGAATGGGGTTTTGACGCTTAGTAATGATGCTTTAAAAACAACTCCAAATATTTGTGGCTTAGGAGAGGAAGTCAGTTTTCCCTGCAGGCATCCATTATATTGATTAACCTTTTTATAGAATAGAAAACTGGAATCTTAAAAAAAAATTAAACGATCTTGGTGACATCACTATATGGGAGGAGGAGTGTTGTTGAGTTCTGTGTATCAGGTCGGAGGTGCAACTTTAAATTTCTCACAAAGTGCCCCCTTGTGGCTACATGCTACCATCAGCGGGGGAGCTGAGCGCCGCGGAGCAGCTGAGGCAGCTGCAGGAGGAGCGCACCTGCAAGGTCTGCATGGACAAGCTGGTGTCTATGGTCTTCATACCCTGTGGACACCTTGTGGTCTGCACTGACTGCGCAGCCAGTCTGCGAAACTGCCCCATCTGCCGTGCCATCATCCGGGGCAGCGTCCGTGCATTTATGTCCTGACTGACCTTTCCAGGTACGACGCCCCCCCTCCACCCCAAGTCATCTTCTGAACCCTGACCCTATTGCCACATGTGGGCGCATCTCAGGAAGCCAGTACCAGGGTCATCACTAGGTTACTTGTTTATTAATGCTCGTGGGAGTTTCACTTACACAAAAAAATGTTCTGGGGGCAGAAGGCAAAAGGATTGGTTCAGAGAGATAATCAGTCAGATTGTAGAGGAGGTGGGACCAAGACTCCTGATTGGTTGGCCCTGCCTTCTCTAGCTGCTTGGACCCACCTCCTCTACTTTCTGATTGGTTATCATTGAACCAATCATTTTTCCTTCTGCCCTCATTTTTTAGTAAGCAAAAGTCCCATGAGCTTTATGCACTACCTCTTTAACCTTCTTTGTAACTTTCTTTCTTGGCACTACCTTCGTATTTATCCTACATGCATTGTTAAGAGTGGTTACATGCTCATTATGACAGAGATGACCTTAAATGTTAGTGGCTGCTTCGCTGCATTAGATAACTTTCTTGGAAATGTCATTCTACAGCCGGCCAGTTTCAGCTCACCCCCGACATTAATAAGGGATATGGAAATAGGCAGTCCATTATGATAGCGAGACCCATTTTCTCACTATCGGGAATCGCCTCGCTCCACTTGGTAGGACACGGTACATATCAGGTGGAAAGTGAATCTTGGAAGGACTGAAATATGACTTTTCTTCTTAACCAGGTGTTGGGGCATTTCTGATGAAGAATGAACTCATGGCTAGAAAACAGGGCATGAATTTGAAGGGATTGTTCCACTAACCGGACGCCTGGGCCTCTGTTGTGGATTGAACTGTCACACGTTGAGTAGTTTCCAAGCATAACAGAAACTAAAATGACCTACCTGATAATAAAGACATTATTTTGTTGCTGAAAGCCGCATTATATTTATATAAACATCGCTAAAATAAATGCACCAATTTATTTTAATTGATGATTTTTTTTTGACTGCTAAGGGAAAGTCATTGTACATCAAGGAGGCAAACATGAGAACCGTTTTCAGACTAAAACTAAATGTACACCAGTAAATGAATGAGGACAATACTTTTCTCACTCGGGGATTAATTGACATGAATTTGCACAACATTATATAACATTATATACCCACTAACATCCATTAAACAGCTGAGAAAAAACAGGATTAAAAACACTATTTTCTAGAAAACTGCTATTTACATTTTCAAACACCATGTTTTTAAGAGATTTTTTGGGTCAGCAATGCAATGAAGGGCAGGTACAAAATGTCTTTGATTAAATTCACAGACAGTCATCAGTCTAAGACGTTATAACAGATGTGGGATATATACAAAATGCATGATCTGGAAGACAGGGTAGGGCCCAGGTACAGCTCAGAGGTACTTCTACAAGAAAGGAATAGGAGGATAATTACATGAATTCAGCAGCAGATAGGCCTAAAGGTTCTTGTATACCTAGTCAAAAATGAAATAAGCCTCATTAAAATATACCTTTCTGACAATTTGCCTACTTCAGTTTGAATGCAAATTATTTACATTTAGTAAAACATTTGATACTAAACAGAATCAATTCAAATATATTTAATGATCAAAATGTAGCACTTGGAAATGATATATTTAGAAACATACAATCTACAAAGGAGGTGTGGGGGGGGGCAAATGTTTGCCCATCATTTTACACTGTATTTAAATTTCTAAGCCTGCAAATAAGTGATTATATACGAGTCAATTTTGATCACTTCAAAATATTTAGGTAGGCCTATGTTCTACAAATTCACTTTCAAAAGTAAGAATTCTATGTGGTATATTAGTACAACGGTTTTACCAAAATAATTAGATTTTTTTTTCCAAATTAGTTACAAATACACGTTAAATTGCCATTGTAAAACGATAGCATCGCTCTGTGGGGCTTGTCGGGCGGTGTCACAGTGCAAGATGTAACATTTAATGACAAGCTAAGTCGGACGCTTTACAGAGACACATCATACAGCTGCTTCAATGGTTTAGTGCGAAACGGCTTTTCGAATCACTGTTCGCACCTCAAAGAAAAAGCTTTTAAAATACAAAGAAATGAACATGCTTATTTTACAAAAAAACAAAGGGGAAAACAAATGTATTGGAAGGCCGTTTATAGACAGTCACCACTAGGGGGCAGTTGTGGTTCATTATAACATGCCATGAAGTGCCTGACCTATTCGTAGGAATAAAAAAAAGCTTTCGTTTGGTCTCTGTTATATAGCTTCATGCCACATATTGATACGCGCTGTCACCTAGAACTGATTTTCTTTTAAACAGAAATCAGAGCTTTACTTAAGTATTTGTCTCATGTCTTTCGTTGATAGTTCAGCTGCACCAATAACCACATCATATACAAAGCTCCCGTGAGCTATAGTTAAAAAACGCACACCCTAAAATGACAAAATATTGCATTGATCAGTCCACCCCAAACACCTCCCTCCCATACACACGGTATCCCTTTAACATGACCTTCTCTTCTCACGAGAAATTATTTTTTTAAATTGTAAAAAGTAAGAAACGCAAATAAAAAGACCCAGACAAAACAACACGGAATTTCTCAAAAGTGAAAATACAGTGTGGCAGCTGACACAAATAAGATGTTCTCTGATGTTAAGTGGAAAAGACAGAAAAGGGAGCGATTTCATAAACCTTACAGTACACGGTAATCACGCATGCTTTAGGTGTGAACGCCAGGGAAGCGGCTGCTTTGTGTGACAGTAATTCTATTTTGACAGCAGCCCTTTATTGCGGAACTGTTTTACTGTCTATTGTATTCTTATTTCCCCTCTGGGCTAGGTATGTGCGCGCGGTGGTTTGAGGCACCGTAAACAATATATCTGAACACAGTTATCTGACATAAAACAGACTCATATCTCAGGCAGACAAATACCCGTTATTTACATCTGCAGATCGGACAAAACAGGACGCACACAGAGACAACGGCAACGGTGCCTCGGACGAAGGCTCGCTCTCTTTTCGTCCGATTTGAACCACAACTTTTAGCTATTTTTTAATCACGCTGCATCTGCCACCATCTAAGGCTCCGTCACCTTTTTAGACAGCTGGACTGAACTTGGAAGTCGAGTCTTTGTAAGCGGTACTCTAGCAGTATTAATGAGCACTGATAGGACGCGTCTAAACCGGCCTTCTCCGCTGATGTTCCGATACACAGTCCTCTTCCTCCTTTTCGAATCCACTTTGCCACACCCTCACCAGTGATTCTATGGCCGTCCTGGAGCGGTCAAACTGCTCCTATTTACGTAGACCTGGAAATGGAACGGAAAGACCATTATTTCTGTGACTGGTGGCGCTGCACGGCGCAAAAATGCAGATGCATAGGAATCACTAAGTATCACGCCGTTGCACATTAAACACCATGTCACCTGTCCCACAATATTTACCCCAGGGAAAACAATATTTTTTTCTTTTAGGTAACATTTATGAACTGCTGGAAAAGCACATAATTAAATAATTTCTGCACACTATTGCAAAATCGGTGTAAGATGTTTTCTCAGTTTCCTACATTTTAAAGGTTTTGTTAAAGCTTTTTTTTTTTTTTTAAATACAAAGAGATAAGAAAACCTTTAACACACTCTTTTGTATTTGTGCAAAAAAGCCAAGATGTTCTAAAGAACCACAGATGGTCCTAATTAATTATTGTAATAAATAGCCATTTTGCATAAAAGACTTATTTACACAAAACAGCATATTAACGGTGAGACTGAATTAAACTAAATCTTTTGGGGATACAGGACAGGCGTGTAAACCATGCATACGCATCGCGTATAAGTCCAGGGCCACGTGGTGTTATGATTTTGTACTAGCAAACTGCGCGCTTCCCCCTCTATCGTAACATTATGAAAGCCATATAACTTGTCATTGCGGGTGAAGCAGCCTTTTCAGTATTCACTATCTAGGAACACGAGATGCTCATTTCCAGCAGGCAGAATCACGGACGGCCAATGCTTGCAGTTTTATTTTTCTCTTAATATTATCCGCGGAGAACCACACCCGCCGCCTGTCAGTCATAGCTGAATCCCCCCCCACCCTCGACACCACTCCACCATCTACTGGGGGTGAGGAAAGGAAGCTGGGGGTCTGTCTGCTCCAGCTAAAATTCTAGATTTAATTTGAGTTAGAGACAATGAAATATCCAAAACACCATGAAATACACACACACACACACACACACACACGCAGGCAGAGACACTGGCACGCGCGTGGGTACTTACAGGTACGTGGGCTTTAGCAGGACGTGAGACGGTTTCTCATTGACATGGTAGAGGGGAAAGGGGTCAAAGCCACCGATAAAATCAACTGGAACCAAAACAAATTTCAAATGGGGGGGAAAAATTAAAAACCAAAATGAGAGAAACTAAAGACAAAAATGATGATTCACAACGACCAACATAATAACCATACAAGAGCTGGGGGGAATTTACCGTGTGAGATGTTTCTGGGACAGGGAGGTGAAGAGTTGAAACAGTTGTTTAAAATGTGCATTTTGAAGTGCTCAGTTTACTAAGTGCATAATGCTGTTTATGTTGCAGAAAGCGGAAAATAGGTGTAATTGTACATCTGTTATTTGCGGAAGTTAAAAACAATTTCCCAATGTCCTGGTTGTTTTGTTCTGTGTGTGTGTGTATGGAGGGTCGAGAGCTGAAACGAAGACAGGTCCCTCATTAACGCAGTGGATGACGTAACACCCCCTCCCCGTTTGCTGCACGTAGTGAGCGAGTATAAACCTGCTATTCTGAAGAGACGCCTGGGAACCACAAACTCAGCTGAATTCAGCTGAGACATACGGCTTGTCACAAAGGGACTACACTCCCTTCTGCTGTGCTATTCCCCCCCCCCAGACGGTGGTGTTTAATCACTCCGAGGACGATCAGGAATACTGTCAAATCAACACCATTCCTATTAACAGCGCCGATTCAGCAGGGATCGGTACGAAAAACACACGGGGAGTGCGTACGCCGTAAGACACGCCGCTGCCTGCCTGCCACTTGACCTCGAAGACGTGCATTCAGTGTCGTTAGGGTTCATCCGGGATGCTATAGTATAGCGGATGAATCATTATTACTGCTCACTGAGGTAGCCTACCGAAGCCACCTTTCAGCACAGTCAGTCACTCCTGATTTCAGATATGCTTTAAGTAGGGCTTTCTGCGTGAGTCTGGGTTACGGTTTGAAAACACCACACCAGACATCAGACTGACCATTTACTGTGTGTTTGTGGTGGGGATGTACTAGAAAACAGACCTATAGTTAGCTGGTGTCCAGAGGTTTCCCCACAACGTGACCCAACACAGGTTACGGACGGTTGTGCAATTACAGTGACTGGTCATTAGGGGGCGCCTCTATAAAATGTGCTGAAGTGTCCACGTTTAAGGCACATCTATATTCAATCGGATACTTCGGTACATTTTTGTTCCCTCCAGTCTGGAATAAAAATCTGGAGTGATGCCTGTATACCCTGACACTGAAGATTCCCAATTAATATCTTTCACAGAAGTGCTCAGTCTCGCTCACCAAGTACAGTCTGGGATCCCAGCGATCAGATCAAACTGCAGCAGTCAGACCGTGTGAAGACTTCGGGATTAAGGGGCTCTTAAGAAGACTGGATCCTAATGAGGCAGCAAATATAGTTCATCTCATTACTACCTATAGCTGTCATTAACGATAACGAGGGAAGGATGGATTCAGGTGAACATGAAAAGCAAAATCAGCCGGTTAACCACCTTCTCTTTGCCCGGGAAAGACACCAAACTAATTAATCCCTTTCATTTTTCAGCAGATGATGCTTAGAGCTCCAGTAGAGAGTTTAATGTGGCTCTTCTGATGAAAACGAAGCACGGCAAGTCCGACTGGAACCCAAACCTGACAAACACAGAAAGCGCTGTTACGCAATCAGGCGAACGAAGGGACATTAGTCTGAAATACGCAACGGACCGTGGAATGCTTTTCCCGATGAGTTTAACGCTTCTACTTTTAATTTTTAATACGTTCCTTTAATAATTTGTACAAAGCAAGATACAGATTTAAAATGCCGGGTGTTTCCTCCCCTGCAGGCTCAGTGCAGCTCAAGGGGTACACGGCGGTGCTGGATCAAAGGGATCTGGCAGCTTTTAAGAAGCGTCTTCGAGGAACCGCCGGGAGCATCGCACTGTTCGCGGAGCCGGCTTTCAGGCTGCGTTTCCACGTCTCTTTTGATTCCCAACACTCGCTTTCGTAAAGCGTATTAGGCATGGAGCGGATAACTGTTTAACCGGGCTAATTGGACAGGGTGGTTGAAAGCGGGGGAACCGGCTGCCCTCGCAGGTGGGATTGCCGGAGTAATCGGACACCGCCCTCGCCCGGGGAAGCGTTTAGGGCGCGGCGTCAGACGCGCGGAGCCCCGGTAGCCACCTCTGAGGAAATCCACTATGTGACCATCAAGCCGTAAAATGGGAGATTACATGAAGATATCAAGCTCATTCGAGCGGAACAGCTTCCATTAAACCATCAAAGAGGCTGTGTGTAATTATGATTAAAATAGCGCTGAAACTATTAACAAGACTCAGTGCAATTATCATTCCACAATGTCATGCGTTCATAGGTACAATTAACTATTAAAACTTTAAATAAAAATTAATGTGCGGCCCTCTTGCTGTACATAGTTTTACATCGATACAGAAATGGAAGCTTCTCCTGTGAGTCACAGACATAAACATAGGATTCTGTCTCCCGATATTTCACAATCGGAAAAGCCCCCGAGTCCCTTAACTGAATATGGATCTGGATCAAATGCATTTCGTTTGTTTATCAACCGGACTTAACGTGGGAATTTGAAATAATGTAATAGAACATATCAGCGTCAATTCCGGCATTGTCTGAGGCTCTAGATAGGTCCTGGGTAGCGACGCTTATTAAATTTCCAGCCTTCAAACCGCACATTATAAAATACCGCCGATTCATCTGCGAAACCTCATATGGCCGAGGTACCACGAAGGCATCGGAGTTTTTTTTTTTTATCTTTGTTACTCGGGAGCGTTTAATATGCGCGAAAATGTGATTTGACACTGTGCCATTAGGCCCGCTGTCAAATGAGAAATCACGGTCGGAAATGCAGGGCGCTACAGTTAAATTATGAAAAACTAATTATTGTTCTATTTTCCCAGGTACCTATGAATTATTCCATAGAATGAGTAAGAAATCAATCATGAATAGTGGATAAAAAACAGAAACACGTTATTAAAAAAGTGCATAAAATGGACAACGGAAGACTGATTCTTGTATGGATGTCTTATAAAAGAGGGGAACAGGAGACAGCTGGAAGGATTTATTTCAGACATATGGGGTGTATGCAGCGTGAAAATGGGGGGGTGGGGGGGGGGTGGCATGTGACAGGGGCTCCGAGGGCTGGGTGGGGAAATCCAGGGTGTATGGAATGTGGACACATGGCTGTCCTGGGGGGGTTATGTAAAGGGTTTATTTGGGGTCTCATTAGTGAAAGCCCCCCCCCCCCTCCCAATGCTCTTCAACACTACCCATACTCACAGCTGTCCTCTTCCTCAGTGAAGGCACTGACCACGTAGCAGGCGTACACAAATCCCAGGAGCTGTGGAGACAAAGCCAGAGGAAAGCCAAGTGAGGATAGCAAGAGGGGGGGTCTGCTTTATGCACCCCCCCCATCTGCTTTGTACGCTACACAGGAGACAAACTACAATCGAGAGCACAGCTGACTTGGGTCCAGTGACACCCATAGCGCGGGTTCGAGGAACGGTCCCGATCACTTTACAACCACAGTCAGGGACATGAAAGCAGGCAACATGGAACATTCTACATCTGCACATGCTTTCATAGCTGCCTATCGAGGGGTCTTTCATATCAGCAAAAATAACACACCGAAGTACCACAAAAATCAAGGGAGACTACCCCCACCCCCATCAATCACAGGAAAATGGGAGTGGAGGCAAAAAAATGTGCTAATATTTTGGTTTCAGGAGGGACAAAAACACGGGAAAGCTAAGGCAGAAGTGAAGAGAGGCAGTACAAAAGCAGGAGAAACGTTGAAGAACATGAAGATGAGATCAGGGGCTCCTCACCGACACTCAGCACTTCGGAGGAGGTCAGAAATGAGCAGGGAACACCAAGTCCATCAAACGGAAGGGAGGATCACGCATCATCTAGTCTGGGACGACTACAAACTGACCGCTAAAAATGTTCTGCTAGCCAGGCATGACAAGCTGCGTAAACGTACTTTTACCTCTCGAGTCAGTGCTACCGGCTTGTGGCTCCACGTATGATACTGCTAGCCGCATATATACATATTGGGTGTGATTGTAGCCTGCAGCATTTTAGGTGCAGCATAACGACGTGAAGCTAATGCAGAAGAGGTTCGGGCAGCTTGCCGCCTCGCCCCGCTAAGCCTACCAAACACATTTGCCTTGTTTTGCACCAATTAAGGTGTTATTGCATGAAATTTCAGCTTGATTGACCTTGCATGTCATTCTGAATATGGCTGAATGGGCGTTTTGTTTCTAAGCGCAGGTGAGCGGGACAGTGGCTCGGTGACTGAGGAGTCTTATCATAGTTAACCTGCCCGGTTTAGCACAACCGGAACAGGATTAAACTGGTCAGTGACCCAAGGGTTTGAGAAAGCAGGCACAGCAAACATCTTCGGTGGCAGTGGAGGGCTAATGGTCAGGGACGTGCACTTATAATCGAAAGGCTGCTGGTTCGAATCCCCGACCAGCAAAGGACCACTTGCGTACCCTGAGCAAGGTACCGCCCCCAAGCACTGCTCCCCGGGTGCTGAATTAGCTGCCCCCTGCTATGTCACAATGT
>JAODJU010000038.1:21386418-21398007 GCA_026776725.1 Gnathonemus echidnorhynchus | reverse complement strand
GGGACAGCGACGCAGTGGGGTGAAAGCTAGCTGAACGGCTACAACAATACGAGAGATGGCTTTGCAGCCGCTAAATTAAAGGAGCCAAGTCGTGCATAACTGATGACCGGTTTCACGTAACGTGGGGGGGGGAAATAAGGAACTGGGGGTGTAGGGGACCGAGTACATGTGCAGTTGGCCAGTGAGACAAAAGGATACATCTCCCCTCTTAGAGCAATTAATGTCCAACAAACAGAGCGCCAACTGCACGCCCATTCAAGTGTGTATTAAATCCACCCATCAGAGCCTTTCTCTTCTTCACGCACGAGGAGAGGTGCAGGCGATTCATGCTAAATAAAGGGAGGTCTGTCATTAATGGGAGACACTGCCAGGGCCTTAACGCACAAGCGACCACTCCAGTGTCGCCCCAGGACAGACCCTATGCTCTACAGTTATTAGGAAGATGGATATATTCTTTGGAAATACTCATGGAATCTGACAATCTATTACTTAAGCGATGCATCAATATACATTACAATATTAATGGATTAAACTGAAACTATATTAAAACAGCTTGTTTATGCAGATACAATACTGCATTGCTGTAATGACGATCGATCAAATATTGACCAAACAAACCAGTAACTTGAAGAGCTTCTTCCAGATGATCGGCATCTTCTAGAACCAGCCCTCAGGACCCCCCCCCAGATGGGCTAGTTTGAGAAACACTCTTCTAGAAGACAATTCGTCAGAAACAGCATAACTTGAGGGGCTGCAGCCTCTAGCTGATATTCACTATCACCCAAGCTCTTAGTTTGACGTCCAGATGTGAGGACCCTCTCACGCATCCCCTTTCACGGCACGTTCATCTGGACAAGTGCATAGTAAGGGGGCTCAAGAGGGACAATCGGCAATTCAGAGTCTGCCCTCAGGGGGCCTCCTTCGGGTCCCGTCCCAGTGACCAGTGTTTCTGGGCTGCTTTAGTCCAGGACACAAAAGCCTGTCTCCATCTGGCAGATGCAATGGATGCAAATCAAAGACAGGAAGTCCCGGTTTCCAACCGGCTGCTTCCACTGGGCTTAGCGTTCGCCTGGCGGCCGGCGGCCACCCGCACGTCGGGATTATGCCGCCGAATGGATTTCCTCCTCAGATTTCTTCCGGATTCAGTTGTATCGCCAATTTAAAAATCATCCATCAAAACGATAAGTAGCGCCATCACAGCCCGACCGTATGGGGGCATCAATCACCAGACGATTGTTTTGTACGTGAACGGACCACCCAGGAGGTCAGGGAGGGGGTCAAAAGGTCAGAAGGTGGGGTCATTTCCGTCTCCCATGAGGTTGGCGTGCATTGGGATACCTTGCTAATGTGTTCAGTGTATAGCTACTGAGTGTTTTCAGAGGATAAATAATTGACGTCGAACTGGAAGTTGAGTTAGTTGGCTGTTTTGTTTTCTTGCACTGGATGGGAATGTGGAGAAACACTTGTTCATGCAAACTGATATGAAGGCCATCTTTTCTGCACAACCCGAGGGCTGGGAACCAGATTTCTTAATGTGATGATGTCTCGAGTAAGTGCCGAGCACTGTTCCATCTGCCCAATGCAAGTCACGCGCGAGTCACGATTTATTACCCTCATCCAGTGAAGCAGGAGGTTCTCCGAGGAGCCAAAGCACCTTTTAGACCAATCCAGCTTTGAGTAGATGGAATAAAAGCAGGTGTCCACCTGAGGACACCAGCAGCACAGGCTACATTGTTATTCTTCTCACAGACCTCATTCCTTTCCTCATCATGATATCATTAGAAATCTACCATTTTTTTCACAATTTCCATGACACACTCACACCGAATACATATTAGTGAAGAAAGGAGAGCAGCTCAAACTCCATAGAGAAAAATTCGCTGCCGACATTGGCAGAAGTACCTATCTGGGAGGGATCTGGGCAACATTTCCAGCTAAAGTCCGGCAGCGAAAAAGAGTCAGGATGGGGAGCAGCAGCGGCTGTTCTCAGATAAGAGCGATTAGCGGTGCAACCTCCAGGAACTTCCAAAGCTTAAAAAAAATCCAGAAGAAACTTCCACTGGCAATGTTGTTGTCGGTGTAGGAACTTGCAGCAGAGTGGAATTACAGGTCAAAACCCCGTTACATGATCCGAGCACACAGACCTTCTCCTCTAGGCACACCCCAGAAGGCCAAAGGAGGGCGTGATTTCTGTCAACACCGGCATCAAATTCGGTTTGCAAGAGGATGTTCACCAGGTGTGCCCCGATTGGCCGTTCGCCCATCATAGAAAGGGGGACGTAGGGACACGCCCACCCCCTAATCCCACGCTCAGCTGCACGCCCCAAGCCAGGACCATATCATTTTCCCAATTCCTCAAACTGTACCCACTCCTGCACGCAAATAAAGTCTCCTGCTGACCCCCCCCCCCCCCATATCTATGTCACGTGGCTCTCAGCAAGAAATCTTACACTTACATCTTCTCAGACAGGAGAAGGAGGAGTCAGCGAATACTTCTGAAAAACCCTACATTTTCTCCCCTTGCCCTCATATGAGGCAGGAGGAGACGCTTGCTGTGAAGCAGACATTTAACAAATAACGGATCCATGTTAGTGTTACCTGAGAGACTGACTAGAGCAGTGTTTCCTAATCCGGTCCTCAGGGATCCACAGACTTCTCAGAAGTTTTTGCTCCCTCCAATCTCCCTGCCAGACAGTCCACATTTTTGCTCCCTCCTGCAAAAATGTCCACTGTCTGTGGGTCCCCAAGGACCGGATTGGGATACACCACACTAGCGGGTGACCGACGTTGTTTAATGGGAAACAGAACGGAAGCGAACGGACGAGCGATGAGGTCGGGCGAGGTACACTCCTGCATGAGCAGGATGTGCTACTTCTGGAATTTAGATGCTCACCATAAAGCGATCATCTCCACAAAGGAAGCAGCGGGCAGAGAGGCCATGGGGGGTGGGGGCCGGGGGGGGGCGTACGGTGCATCAGCTACCATTGGGACTCATTAAGTAACACTCACAAGGCGATAACGATGCTTTTAAAGCTTGCTAGAGCGCAGGGCCTATCGCTGGAGCAGCACGAGCGGCTGTTTATCAGATTCAGCCGCTCCGTAATAACCCAATTCCCAAATTAGGCCCACCTATCCCTCAAATCTGGTTCCATAATGCAGGCCCCCCCCCCCCACCCCACGATTGATTACTGTCATCTGCTCGTTCATCGAGTTTCCCTTTGTTAATAGGACCGGTCTTCCCCCCGCCCCCTCCCTCATTCTTGTTGAGGCGAAGCCGACCGCAAAAGACCTTAATGTCTGCCGGTAAAAAGCTATCTGCAGAGGGATGATGATGATGATGACGATGGTGGCGATGATGAAGAAGAACGGGGAAGGGATAGGATGTTGGGGAAGCTCGTCGAAGCTTGGCGTGCGCGATCGAGCACGAACTGCCGTGCAGCTTCTCCGAGAAGCAGCAGCCTCATCGTCCCTGAGGTGGTGACTGTGGCTGGTATCTGGCAGGACTTTATCAATCACAGCGAACATCTCTCTGAAGGTCGAATCACATCGGGGCTTTGGTTTCTCGCTGATGATGACATCATTGAGGTACGCCGAGTCCATGTCGCACATTTAAGCCCAAGCATCTGCGGCATACCTAGCGTTTAGCTTCCACTCAGTGCAATTCCGGGTCAATTATTCAACCCCCCTCTCCCGAGGACAGTATGGAAGCTCCGCTTCACACTCCCAAAATGCTTCCCCCTCACAGTGGGGAGATCATAAACAGGATAGATGATAAAAGGGAATATCTGGTGCATCCATCCATGCACCCACACGTTTTCTAGAACCACTTATCTGTCAGAGGGTCAGAATGAGTTCGCAGCCCATCCCAGGGAGCACAAAGTGGGGGATGCGAGTCCATCACGGGGGGGGCACACACACACACACACACACGTTTATAATTATATCTTCCTGGGGACTCTCCATTCATTTCTATGGGCAAAACTCTAATCCCACCAATGACAACCCTAACCCCCACTCAGCCCTAACCTTAACCACAATACCCTTATTCGGTCCCCATAATGTAATATAAACATAATCCACACACACACACACACAACAGACTGGAGACACAACAACAATAGAGCCACGGCTTCTTTGAACTATGGTTTGCAACAGGGGTGCAAAACGGGGGCAGGGCCACAGGGGCACTGCTGAAAGTTGATTGGTCCCTGGAGTGGCCCCTCTGCTGTCACTCACAGATTTGAAACAAATCATTGGCTAATGATAAGGTTGGCCGCTTTGTATGTATTATGCTCTCCACCTTAAAAAACCACATAGACATTCAGAAGAAGATGCAAAGGCCAAGACATACTGAAACCCCGCACTGGCTGGACAGGACTGCTTCATCCAGAATGTTACCACCACCGTTTAATGTTTACAGCAGGGCTATTCAATTCAGGCCCTCGATTCCAAATCCAGGCCTTGATTTCAGTTCTCCCAGCTAGTTAATTTAATAACTACTGATTCTGATTGGTCAGAGGCTTCACACCCGGCTCACAGGTGAAGGAAGTCTAGAAAATCAGCAGGGCTCAGCCCTTGAGGACTGTGAGGTGAATAGCCCTGGTGTAGAGCTTGCTTCTAAAGATAAATGATTTTGATGAATCAGTCCAGAAGGTCACATGGCTCTACAGACCTTCCCACAACTGGAAGGGTGAAAACTGTTTAGTCCGAACAGTGACAGCATCTACCGGAGCGAAATCCACCCCAGTCACATCCCAAAGACCCAGGCGAAGACCCAACTTGTGGCTGTAGCCAATAACACAAAGGCCTCAGTCTTTCATCTTCCCTTCCTCTCACGGCCCTGTCTTCTGGACGTGAGTGTCATACTGCTTTATACTCTGAGAGCTGATTTATTTATCTCCGGCTGCCCCGGAGTAAATGGGCCGTGCGCTGCTTTTATAGAAGCCACTAACGGGACCTTCTCAAGCCGATTTACAGCCGTTAGTGCCTCTCTGTTCAGGCTCAGTGTAGTTTTCCGCTCTCTGCACGGGCGTGTCCTTTCGCGTGGCCTCGGTGCGTTACGCCCCCGCTTAGCCGGCCAGCCTCTGCTCCTGTAACACAGTGCCTGTTTAACATTTCATAGAGGGGCTCAGCAGCTCAGGATCTGTAACCCTGTCCAGAAGGTTGCTTGTTCGAATCCCGTGGCCATCAGGGTAATCATATCAGTGCTGGGTCCTCCAGCAAGGCCCTTAACCCCAAAAATCACTCGGGTGGCTGTTGATTAAACCCCACCCCCCCCCAACCCTAACCACAGACTGCGCTCTCACCTGTATGTGACTCATAGGAGCATAGAGCACAAAAAATATTCACTGCAGATTGGAAAATTCCTTTGTACAAATGGCAAATATAAGCGTAAATGTTATTAATCCCAAAGGACACTGTAAATATCTCCTCCCAAATGGTACATCACAACATCCTGTAAATAACTCCCACACAAAGAGCTGAGGCCGGGTTGGGTGGGGGCAGGGTGTTAGCCAGGGGGGCCGTGATTAACATTCCCGATAGCAAGGTCCCACGTTCCCAGGAAGAAGCTCCCACTACAGCCGCTGTCAGCAGGCGCCGATAAGAGGGAAGAACGCAGGATGAAACACGAACGAAATGATGTCAGGGGTGTCTCATCGGAACCTGGGGGTTTTCCCCTCCCCACCTGCATGGGCATGACAGCCAAACCAGCAGAAAGTTCTCCTGAGGCTCCACCCCTCAAACTACATGTCAACAGCACCGTCTAGCTCACCTTCATCTGTTTCACTGGGTAGAATCGGCGTTTTCGTCATGATCACCTTCACCCCTGTTTTGCAAACATCTCCTGCCCATTTTGGGCAAAATGTAAAGTTAAAGTTTAACGCTGTTTAATGTGGGAGGGTGGGATTCAAAGCAAATACGAAAAACTCAAAAAGACTCACTCATTTCTTCCTCATGGTTTATGTAGCTAAACATCCTTTAAGAATTATCATCCGTCAGCTTCACAGCAGCTAGAACTGTCATTATCAAATTATAAAGCATTTTGTTTCATACTTTGAAGATGTTCATATTTTTGGCTGGGATCTGGATGGGTTCTGATCAGCCAATCAGGACCAAGCAGGAGTGACTTTTACGCCAGCAGCTCTCGATGTAAACAGGAGCTTTATGGATTTGCTCTGAATGAGAGAGACTAGGGAACACCTTGGACAGGATGTCAGTCCATCACAGGCCACATACACAACAATACTTGCAGCAGGGTTCTTTAAATCTAGACCTTGATTCCAAATCCAGGCCTTGTTTTCAGTTCTCCCAGATAGTTAGTTTAATAATTACTGATTCTGATTGGTCAGAGGCTTCACACCCAACTCACAGGTAAAGAAAGGCTGGAAAATCAGCAGTGCTCGGACCTCGAGGACCGTGATTTGAATAGCTTTCCTCTACTGCTAAATTAGGTAGTGATTTCCTGTATTAATAAAGCCATTTCCTGTATTTTTTGACCCCAATAGTGCTCTTGAATTACTTTGGGGCATGCTTTGAGCCCTTTTTTGACCCGAGAGTACCATCTAGTGGTGTCAGAAAATACAGCAAATGGTTCATGAAGCTTTGTTTGGCCATCACTATCACTAACTGCATGAACCTGCACAACATGGGGAAAAAACATGCAACTTTCACAAACAGAGAGAAGGTTAAATTCGAACCTACAAGTCTAGAGGTGTGAGGCAACAGTGATACCCATGAGGTATGGTGCCACAACAAATCCACCTTTTTCCTCAAGGGAATACTAACTAATGGGGAGACGGTCATGTCAGGCCTACGGTAATTAGCGTCAGATCGCTTTAATACCCCGCAGCAGTGTTTCCCAATCGGATCCTCAGGGACCCACAGACAGTCCACGTTTTTGCTCCCTCCCAGCTCCCGGTAGTGTAGGACCCCAAGGGCCAGCCAATCAGAGACGATCGGCATTTCCTGCTCATTGAGAAATGGCATGTCCGAAATCACATACTTACTCACTAAGTACTGATTTTCATTAGAAACAAACCACAGTATGTGCGAAAGAACAGCATGCATGAATTCGGACACACTGCGGATGCCATCTTGCTTGTTACCTGACCCAGATGTTTTTCCAATGACGTAACTTGACCCCAATGAAAGTTAAAAAATATTTAAAAGTATTAACGGAAAACAATACATATTTGAGTCAGCTTACATAGCTGAGCATTGTTTTCTACTTAAATTCATACAGAGATCCTCCTCCACCATCCTGACAAAAACTTCGGAGAAAGCTACATTCTTTGCTGCTGCACTAGCCTTGTGGGGTAGCGTAGCATCCACTGAATTACACAGAAAGGATGCGAACGGCACCATACTACAGTCTCATTCATACTGAGGATTCAAACATACCGCCCATATCACATACTATATTTTGCCTACTACATAGCAAACAAGTATGCAATTTCAGACACAACCACAATGTCCAGACGGATTTTCTGGAAAAGAGGCGGATAACATTTCCAGGTAAAAAACGTTAAAGAAACACACATGCAGAAACCCGCCTAGTACCATTCTGGGCCCAATCTATATGTAAATCAGCCGGTTATTATAAAACACTGCGGACTGGAGCGTGGATATGCTTTCATACCGACGCGTGCACACATCTGTCATGAGAAGTGGAGTGAAAAGGGCCCGGTTGACCTGGAAAGCCTCCAGGTTCTGCCTGAGTGACTCATTCCCCCCGTTTTGTCTCAGGTGAAGAACCTGATTAAATAGTTCAGGTGGTGCTGTCGACAGGAAGCCGTTCAGAGACCAGGAGCTGAGTGTGGGAGGGGGACATATGGCGATGAAAAACGGCCCCGCCCACCCTCACGACACCCCCGTCAGGCAGTGCTCCTCACCCACCTGACGTAGCGATCTCGAAAAGGGTAACCGTCATCCCGTTGGCCTGCAGATCAACTCCTCCCAGTCCCAAAGGGAAAGGAAATGACTCAACATTGTACGCTAAACCACACCAATGACCTGTTAACCTGCTGATGCTGGAGGAAGGAATGGGGTGGGGAGGGGTGGGGGCGGGGGCCACGTCAACCCAATGAAGGTCATCCTTGATCAAACTAAATGAGCAGATGGTGAGTGGAGTGTCTTAATGGGGTGGGAGGCATGTTTCAGATAAATGAGACATTAAAATATGACAACGCTGCATGGAATCAGGCACTTGACGCACGATCTAACATCCCTGGGAGATTTTTCTATAAATAGGCCCAGCGGGTCAGACAACAAGGACTGAAAGACTACAAGTCCCGAAAGACTACAAGTCCCAGACTGCGTTCTGCCTTTCAGGAAGGTACCAAAACAGCCTCTGATGAGTCACACAGCTGGATGTCTTCTTAACAACGTCGGTAAATAGTGTCTTCATTTACCATCATGGACCCATTCAGTATTTCCCCACTAGATCTGACAGAATCTACTGTATATAAATATACTCGGTACAATATCCCACAGTAAATACGAGCTTCTCTGATTAGCTTAGCAAATCCACTGAACCGTTCCCCCAAGTCAGATTTCTGTATATAAAACTCAACCCAAGACCGGGCTGAATCGCAAATGCCATTTGACAGCCATGTCCAAAGGAAGAGCGCCTGCAGGCTTCCTAGCTGCTAATTCTGCATGCTAAATCCAACCCCTTTCCGAAGAGGTCGGATTTATCTCTCGTTTTAGGTTGCTGGGGTAACGAGTTGGACAGGAACGAGCACTGTGGAAGGTTACCTAGCTGTACCACATCTGTCTAACAAACTAGTTTAGAGGTGAGCTTGGTCCCATCAAACCTGGCCTGCTTACCCTTGGCTAAGACAGATCGATGGCCTAGTCAATCAGCTGAACACGCCTGTGCTCTGCTGGTAATTAACATCCACGGAAATCCTGCAGGGCTTGTCGGGACTGGTTGCAGGGAGAAGCCAGAAAGCGAGCAGCTTAATAAACATTCGTCTTCATGTGACGAAGGCCTCCCAGGGGTAACAAGATGCTAATTAAGCGGGGAAGCCCTCGTTTCTCCATCTGCGGACCGCTTTGCTGCACAAACCGCTACTTCTGCCACAAATTAAAAGGTTTTGGCGGTGAATTGCTCTTACAAGACACAAGGGCGGTCAAACCCACGTGGATCAGAACATTCTGGAGAAAGCGACCAGGATCTATCTTGAGTGATCATCAACAGTTGAAAAGGGCACTTGGAACATCCAAGTGGGGGGGCTCTCAGTTGCCTGTGGGGTGAGGCGTGGGGAGGAATGGAAATTTCCAGATCTTTCCATCCTGATCTGAAATATGTGCAGTAGTTACAGTTAGTTTTCACAGCACTACTGTCTCAGTCTCTGAAGGGTCGTTTGGGGTTTCCCTGTCCATCCAAGAAGCTGCCAAGACGAACAACGGCTGCTTCCATCACACAACACCATGTGGACCAAAGATGGGCCTCTTCTGGTCTCCTGGCACCTGGCCATTAGAGAAGATCGACTTGGGTAGGACGGGGGGGGTGCTGAGCGTTATGCGGTCCTGGGGCTGCAGGAAACAGTTCAATTATATAAAAAAACTTTTGGATAAGGACATTTTTAAAGATATGCAAGTCTTTTTAGAAAAGGATCCCCTTCGCTTTCTGACAGACCTCAAAGTCACACAGTCACACTCGCTCAGCTTGCCGCTGACCCCCTATGTCCAGCCCCCCTCCCTCTCGCTGTCTCCCCGCCTCTCCCCCCCACCCCCCGAGTTGGGCCTAAATCCTCAGGAGATGAAACCACCTCAAAAGCCGCTGTTCCAAGGCAGAGGACCATCACGTCTGTTTGGGTCGCAAATCTACCCCCCTGGTAAAGTAAATATTTAAACAAACCCTCCAACATAATCATTTTAGTTATGACACAAGAAAGCACAGGAGCGAAAGGGAAGCAATGGACCCCACCCCAACGAAGAAAAGAAAAAACAAGCCTACCGCGATTCTTATTTTAAAACTATTTTACTCACAAAATTCACAACAGTTAACCTAGATAGCAGCTCTGGCAGTAGAAGCTTTTATCCAAAGCAACATACAATTGAGAAAGTAAGATCAGACAGTTCCTGGAGCAACTAGGGGTTAAAGGCCTCGCTCAGGGGCCCAGTGGTGACATCACTCTGCCGATTCTGAGATTTGAACCAACAACCTTCCTATCACAGCCACATCATCCTAACCCACCCATTCATACAAAGTGAGCACACATACTCTACCCGTCCACCTTCGGATGCCGCTGATAGTAAATTTGCTAAAAACCTGGATTAGAGGCTATTGTGACCCAGACTGAGAGAGTCAGAGAGAAGGCAGACGGTCCTGCATGGTGTCGCAATGGCTGGCAATCCCTGGAGGAGTCAGGGACCTTCAGGGTGTGACTCTAGGATGACTCTCATCTTGAGCTCCGAGTTGAGGGCCCTTTGTCTGGGCTCAATAACTGAAGCGAATCACCTGGTTCTCCTCCAGACCCCATCTTTGATAACCTTATGGGGCACATTAATATCGTACTTTACCTCCAAGTCTCACGCTTGAAGGATCCTTCAGTGACATCTTTCCCAACACATTGCTTTTTCTGATGCCCCAATTTGGGGCTTTTTATTAAAGTGCCCCTGTAGTGAAGAGGCGGCTTTAAATTTCCCAGCAGCAGGAACTGGGAGGGGGGACAAAGGGGGGCTGGGGTGACATGGCCCACTGCCACCTCCAACGGCTGCTTTAGCAGCCATCCAAACTGTAGAAGGCCGGCACAAGGTCACATCCTCGTCCTGGAACAATGAGCACATTGACTGTAGCCACACCAGTGATGGGGCATGGAGCTCTCCAGCGCCCTCTGGGTTCAGGAGGGAGTACTGCTCCCACTGGACTGTGTAAAAGAGCTCAAATTCACTTAAGGGTTTTGTTTCATGTTTCATTTAAAATAGTGAGAGAACTTAGGATGTGTTCATAATGGAGGGAGTAAAATGAGCTTCAAGGTGGTACAACACACTTCTCAGGTGGGGAATGTGCATTTCATGCAACCTCTGAACATCCGCTTTGTATTGAAGACTTGAGTATTGGGAGGGGGTTTGATTCACTGCCCCCCCCCCCTTCCCCGATGAGAAGACTCTTTCAGTCTGAAAACTGGGACAAACAGGCAGAGATTCCCGAATGATTTTCCCCCGAAGACACGCTTGGAGGCCTTGGGGCAGAGCCAGCAGTCCGTTTGTGTTTAAGGGCCCCTCGTCTACGTCTGACAAAACGCCACGCTGCAGAAAACAGACACAGCTGGAGGGAACCCGAACCGGCCAACAAGAACCCAAGTCCGGTCTGACCTAGTGTCGCCCAAATGAGAACTATCTACAATACGACCAAGAGTCCAAAACGTCGGCACACATACCCCAGGGAAACTTCAGCCCCTGGCTCAGATACTGACACACCAATCATAATAAAACCTCAGTCACTTACAGCTCTATCTTCCATACTTCTACAGATATTATTTTATACTGGATCACCATCTCTGAAAGGTCTGGGAACAGATCTCCCTTTTTCCACATTCACATTTTACCCCCCCCCCCCCCCCCCCCCCCCCCCCCCCC
>JAODJU010000038.1:21354693-21375701 GCA_026776725.1 Gnathonemus echidnorhynchus | reverse complement strand
GGGAGGGGGAAGGTTATCATACAGCCTATGACGCCCCCCGCGGGCTGTGCGGACCTGCTCCTTAGACACATTTCAGCTTTCACTTCGTTACATTCATTGTGTCCTTTTGATGGGGTATTGGGTGGGGGGGGGGCAACAAATGTTGGTGAGAGAAGTCTGATTCCCGCGTGTGCAAATGCGCACAGTCGCACGTGGGGAGGGCAGAGCAGACAACTTGTTGTTTTTCTCTGATTTATGAAACTGAAAATGTTTCTGCTTTAAAATGTTTCACGGTTCAGTCCTTGCATGGTGTAATGGGGCAATCGAGTTCTCTTCAAGCGGAGGCATTGAGCGGAATCCTGGGGAAAGTCCTCAAACCCAGCGACCATATCTGGTTCCTTCTTCAGCTGGACGACATGGTGTTTTGTGAAGGACTCACAGACCCAGGGTTGGGCCGGTCGTGCTCTCGTTCTTTCCACATCGGTCCTGTCTCTGCTTGGGGCTGTCCGGGAGACCAGGGCAAAGCAGTGTGGCTCACCCCCCCTCCTTGGATTAGGAGATGACATCTGTGACAGGGGCTGGGGGCCCTGGGCTGCAGCCACTGTAAAATCCACCTAAATAATTCATGGCGTTCTGGGTAGCCAGACCAGGCCAGGCGGTCAATGTGGAGACCTAAGTGTGAGAGTGTGTGTGTGTGTGTGTGTGTGGGGGGGGGGGTGACAGCAGAGAGATCCATCCCTGCTCTATTCATGGACTAGCCTTGATAAATACATGCCCCCCCCCCAACTCTTATCAGACCCTGGGAGGAGAATTCTCCTCATAGCCTGAGAGATTACATGAGTAGACCGTCTTCAGGAGGTTGGGGTTGGCGCAGCTCGCCGATGTCTCAGTTTCTGAGTATCCATCTGAGGCTGAAATCAAACGTCCGGTGCCTGTACAGCCGGCATCTGGCTTTCGGCACGTTGACCCTGCAGCTACCATCAAGGTCAAACGGACGAATAACGATTTTGCGTTTACTGATCAGATGCTACGTGATATTCATGGTTTCTATGCCTGTGACTAGTATCGTGTTGTTGCTAACGAACCTAATAAAGCACTTTTGGGCGGGAAGGGTATACATGCATGTGAAGTGAATTTCAAGGCGATGGTATCGCTAATGAGCGTTAAGTGATTTATTGAATTATAAAGAACGTGGAGGACAGCGTGTGGTGCGATTGATAACACCAACCCTTTGGTACAACTGATAATACAATGAATTTCTAAGATATGGTAATCATGTTCCTTTTGTGTCTGCTGTTTTGTTACCCTAAATCCCATTTCTCAAAGCTTGGGGGGAAAAGAAATGCCTTTGAGGAATGCGGAAAAAAACGAGTCCACGGTTATCTTTGCGCAGCAGCAGACCAAGGTCTTCCTCTCTCATGCGTCTGGTCGTCGCATTAAATGTCACCTGAAATGTGAAAAGGTTGGAATGCAGAGAAAGGAGCCGGAGTGTGTGTGAATGGAGGATAGGTCACCTTGAGCACATGGCAGTGTTCAGAAATAATGAGACCCGTCATAAGATGGCATCTCATTAGTAAAGCGTGCGGCAGTCAGTGAGATGCTGTGGAATAAAGGAGCGATACTCATGTAGTCTGTAACCGCTCAAGGTGAATCGACTGCCGCCGGTGATACGTCCTGTATTCCTGTATTCCTGAATTCCTGTATTCCTGTATTCCTGAATTCCTGTATTCCTGTATTCCCCATGAACCTGTGACTCCGTGTGACGTTCGGACTTTGATCTCACCACATATATTTGCCTTGGCTTCTTAAGTGTCACGTCTCGGACCATCTGAGGAGAGGGGCTTGGAGCGGGAGGCTGCAGCCAGCTGGTAGACACGCCTGCCGGTGGCTCTCATCATTCAGCGCCGGGGGGGGGGGGGGGGGGGGGGGCGGGGGGGCGTCGTGCGGCTCCGCGTGACACGGCTGCGATTTCACGGCGCCCGCAGCCGTACCATATCGGAGGGGAAGCCATTAGCGTTAGTTAGCGCGCTGTCCAGAGCGTTTAGGGCGGTTTGCTTTGTGAAAGATGTGAGGCTCGGCCCCCTCCAAGGCTGCTGTGGAATCCCACTATTGTTGGGACACCTGAGAACATCCGCCCCCCCCCCGGACACCGCTGGGGAAATTCAGGCCCGGAGACCTGAAACCTGCTTGGTTGGAGGCTACTGAAACAAGGTCCCTGTTTACAGTTTCTTGGCTGGGGACGGACTTGTGGTTATTGGGTGATACTAATCAGAACATCTACAAATGCTCTGGGGGGCAGTATCTCTCTCCCCCCCCCCCCCCCCCAGCATGAGGGGGCTGTGCTGGGTACTTGCTGGATGTACACAAGTCTGGCACTGACAGGAGAGAGCCAGCTGAGGTCCTGATGGGGAGGGCGAGCAAATATTCAGTGTCGCAGTGGAGTCCGGCACACGCAAGTGCCGTCCATTCAACTGGGCAGTGTCGGGTCACTGAGACGTCTGCCACGTCCATGAAAGCTACATGCACTGCGTTAGACGTCACTGAAATACCCATCGCAATATGAAAGCTATGCGCATGTTTTGCTGCAGACCAGGGTAATTCTGTAAAATCCTCCCACTGGTACTACACGTCTAAGAATTTCTAAAAACAAATTGGGGCGGGAAATGAACGGAACACCCAAAATGTAAACTGAGATAGTGATTTGCAATTGTATCTGCGCTCCTAAACCACAGATAAAGATCTCTCTCTCTCTCTTTTTTTTTTCTTCCTTTTTTTTTTGTGACTGTGCTGGCTGAGGAAAGGGTGTAGTGAACTGGAGCAAAGTTTTAGAAACCGGAATCTGCGTAGACTGTGCAGTTTTGCAGACAAATGAGGCCCTTTGCTCTGCGCCCTGCAGCCCCACATGCCCTGCAGCCCCGCATGCCCTGCAGCCCCGCATTCCCTGCTAGCACAAGCAGCTCTCGTCTTTACTTAAAAGTTTCTTTCTACCAGATATATTTAGGTTTATGTTAACTCCAGTGGGGGACATTGAATCCGTACATTTGTTGCAAACAGGCTATGAATCAGGACCACCTTTATCGTGGGGCTATTCGTTCCCTACAGAGGTGTAATTACACCTGCAGAATTTCTTTTCCCGTCTGTGGGGGATGCCTCTATTTTACGGCGTCTTTACTGCACTGTGGGATCGGGCTGGTATGGAAATGTACCTGTATGTGGTTAATTTGAGGCCTCCTGGCCGTTTAAATTACTCGCCTATCGTTACACTGAATAACTATAGAAGTCTTTTCCACAAATTAGGTCGACCTACATTTAAATTTTGCATTTATTTATTTAGCAAACCTCCCCCGTAAGGTCGCCGCTTCAAGCCCTTAGAGTGCAGCACTTTTGAGGGAAACCCCTGTTTGACCTATTGAATGTCCGTTATTGGATGCAGCACATTATGAGGTCAAGACAGACGAGGGAGGTCAACGTCTGCTTGTGGACCAGCAGTGGGAAATGGCAGGACATGTTTGTACCGTGCAGTCGTGTTACTGGGTCAGGTAAATTCATAGCTCAGCAATGCCGGAGCGAGTTATTTTTGTCCGTTTTTGAAGGGAGCTTTAAGTTATTCATTATTTCATTATATTTTTTTTTTTATATACCCCCACATAAAAGTGCAGGATCTCCCTGGCGAGCCTTTGATGTGAGGGGGATGGAATATCATGCGGATCTGATGTCTCTCCTGGGGAGAGGGGCTGGCTTGCTGGCCATCCGGGTCTGGGACTCGGTGGTAATTAAGGTTTTGCGTCTGTCTCCTATCGATCGCTGTAATCGATAGGAAATGAGGACACTACACGAAACCTGGGTATCGTCCGGCAGGTTATTGTGGGCAGTTAAAACGCAGTGCAGTTAGAGAGATACTAATCAAACTTGATTTTCTGTGGCAGCTTCAGGTGACGTGAGGAGAGGCCCGCCAGTCTACAGAGAAAGGTTAGGCTAATTGCCCTTTTGGTTACTGTAGGCTGACAGGAAGAGGAGAGATGGAGAAAGAGTGAGGGAGTATGAGATGGAGACAGACAGCTCTTCACCTTGGATTAGGGGGAACAATTTTCAAGATGCCTGAGGGCTTCACCCCTCTTGTCAGCAGACTTTGTCAGGTGTAGCGCGCAGTCCATTAACACGCAATTAATGAATCCCTAATGAGCTTCCTTGGAAGGCATTTTCCCCATTAAGGGTGCGGACGAACCGCTGAAGACTCTGACCAGCCATTGGTCACGTCTCCACGCTGTGCAGCCGTTACCTCGGGGATGGAGGGCAGGATGTGTTTGAGTCGTTAAACCTATTTCCTAGCGGCGACAGAAGACTAAAGGAAGAGAAATGAGCACAACTCACTGTCAGAAAGTACCACTACATTTTTTTTTTCTCTCACAAGGATTGTTTCTTGTAAAATGTCAAAATTACATGTTAAATAAATAGAAGGAAAGGTTTGGGTTGAAATTGGAACCGGGTTATGGTTAGATTTCACGTCACCTGTTGTTGCACTTCTTTGGTATTTTCTGTTCAGCTCTGTCCCTCCTCTGTTGTTGGTAAAAGGTTTTACATGAACTAATGGGTTTTAGTCAGCATTTAGAGAAGCATTAAAGGTGTGCCGTGTCTCAAAGGGGCTGAAATGCAGAGGGGGAGGTCTTCTCTTCATTCTGACCTGGAAACAGAAGAATGGCTTGAAAAGGGAGCATTTTCATGGCTAAGCTGTATGCCTTTGAAGACAACAACCAGCAAGGTGTTACGCTTTATTTTGATATGAAAAGTGCATCGAGATTAACGTTCGCGAGACCTGAAACCACAGTGACATCACACAAACTGCCTTCATGGAAAATAAAGTCTGTGTTTCCGTGAGACCTCTGTACCCTTTTTTTTTGTAGCCTTCAGGGTAAGACGACAGGACTACGCTTCAATGAGTGGTACCTTCTGCAAGCTTCTAAGACTGAAGTATAGCCTGATAATCTAGCCTGGTGCCAACGTGGTGCCAAAAAGCATGTGGAAGATGTAGATTTCTGATTTAAACGACACGTTCACTACCTGTAACCTACTTCATCAAAACAAGTTGTGGACTTTTTTGTTCCAAAGGTGACACAATGGTGTCTGCGAGCACATGAAATGGTTTCTGGTGTGTTATGAGTACAGACAGCTGAGAGAATAACTCAATACTCCACCTGCTGCTGTCTTGGTAGCGCTACAAGTGTGAGCAACGAGCTAATGGAACCGATCTAGAAGAACACTGCAAGTTTGGCTAGAATCTCTTTGTTCAAACATTATAGTTCATGCTCTTCCTTGATGGTCCCATGTGTTGGATGAAGACAATGCAGAATCAGGTCTCCAAGGCACATGGGTGTTTTGGGCTTGTTCTGGGTGGCAGTTCCAGTGAATCTGGTCCGTTCTTGAGTCTGTGTGGTTTGTGTGCTGCTCTCCCATACCAATTTGGCCTGGAGTGAGTCATCACACCACCGTCAGCGAGGGCCTGTGCTGATAACAGCCGGCATTCTGGCTGGTGGTGCAGTTGGTAGGAGTTTTTCATCCCCCTTAATAAGGATGGAGCTGTGAAAATAGATCAGTACCAAACAGCAAATGTGAAAATGGTACAAGGCTGCTATCCTCAGGGCTTCATATGCTTAGCCTGAAATATTATGTTTACTGTTACTAATATACTGTTGCAATTAAGAACTTCTGGGCCAGAGTGTTTAGTGTTTTATTTTACTGAGTTACATTTTCATTTAGTATCCTCTTTGTGTTCAGTGACCGTCAGTAGAACTGAGCGGGTACATTCTGTTGGGTGTGGTGTTCAGTTGAGCGGGGTGGGGGGGGTGGGGGGTTACTTTCTGGTGGGTGCCGCGTATGTCCTGTTTGCGTGGGTTGCACCTGGAGGTGGTATGGGGCCCGGTGATACAATCCGTTGGTTTACCAAAAGATTACACGCTAAGCTAACCTTTTGCCACAGCCTGTGACGCAGCAGTCAGAGTGTCTATGAAGATGGCTGAATGGGGTTCAGTACACGTGACATGCCACATTCAGCCGGAGGCCTTTAATCAGTGCGTGCCACTTATGGAATTAACGGCAAACCAGCAAGCCCATTATACATGAGAAAGCATGTATTTGATATGCTTGTAAAATGATCATGCTCTGTGGGATTGTGGGATTTATGCAAAACGTTGCATCACGCCGCGATAAAGTAGTGCAGAAATGGAGGTATTTTCGGAGAACTCGCCTGGGGCTCCTTATGGGATTATGGCCAGTGCTGCCCACAGTGCGTGACTGTGGGCTGAGTGGAGCTGCGCAGGGGGCTTGATGCAGTGGTCTGCACTGCCTCCATGTTTGGTGCTGGTGGTGGTTTGCGTGTGTGTGTGTGTGTGTGGGTGGGTGGCTTATAGTACATCCTGGGGACCAAATGCCATTTTTCAGGTCCCCACAAAGAACTGAGAATGCATTCAAAAAGAAAAACGGCAAAAGTCTGGTATTTTGTACTATTTGGACCTGGAATGTCCATCTTTGAGGAGGTGGCACACGGGTCCCTGGAGTTGGGGGCTCGCTGTGATACTAATGGAGTCGGTGTTGATGCTGGTAGGTTCTGGTGGACACTGTGGCTGTGCAGAGGGGCGTTTGGGGGTTTGACCCGACGGAGGGAGCAGAATGGAAGATGGGTGTTTTGGTTTCAACACAAACACAGGACCACAAAGGAGAATTCGATTTAATATGATTAATACGAACACAGGCGATGTGACTCACCGGGCCGTCCTCACCCTCCCCAGAAACATCCCCCACCCACCTCATATTTCGGAATATCCCTTGAAGAGAGACTTTCTGTCAGGCTGTAACGGCCAACAAGAGGCAGGTCACCGGTGGACCAAGCAGACAGGATTGCAAACCCACCCCCCGATGAATGGGCAGCTCCCCCCCCATCAACTGAGGGCAAAGCCGCCACAGCTGTGAGCGTCACCCCACCCATCTGTGTTACCGAGATTGGGGGGGGGGGGCTCATCCTCTTTTATTTTTATTCTCCATCCTTACGGGCGACTGTCATACCAGACAGGGAGAAAGGAAAGGTCAGGGTTTACCATGGGGGTACTGGGTGCCCCCTCCGGCCCACCCCACACCAATGTACTGAAAGTCTCTGGCCAGCTACTGCTTACAAAAGCAACCCCCCCCCTCATGCAACCGCGTGGCCCGTTTACCTAACATGCCGTTTAATCTGCCGCGAATGCAACGCTGCTTTGCCGGCAAGAGATGCCTATACTGGACGCAGCCCCGCCGGTCAGGGAGAGCTCGCCGGGACGCTAATGGACGCTGGCTAGGTGGGGCTCCATTTCCCCCGTGCTAAACCTGTTACGGAAGAGCTGGTTTCTCGGGCAAATCCCTGTGTCCGCAGGAGCTAAAACAGGCCGTCGCCTTATTAAGAAGTCTGTAGATGTGGAAGGAAAGCTATAAAGATCTGAAATTACTCACGGCAGGTGGTAACGCCGTGTTAAATGTGATTTTGTTGGTCTCTCAGTGCGAGCCAGAGTCTCCGGTGTGTGACCTGCTAGATCTTAGCCTTTCTATCTTTGCTAGAATTTATCTAATTTCATAACCTGTTCAGATAAGATATCCCACATTTGCATACTCAGACACTGTAATGTCGTAAAATGTTTACAGAGTTGTGCTTGGTTACTCCCCGCGCAAAAAGAATCCGCATCTTAGCTGCCTTGTCGGCATGGATACAGTTTATTTTCATGTCTGTCTTTGAGTCCTATAAGAGGTGGGGATTTCTAGGATGAGCAGTGAAAGGAAATATTAAGCGGCTGTTTTAATTTCCTGACGGTTTTACAGGGCTCGCAGTCGCTGCTTTCCTTTCTGGCTCGTCTGAATTGCAAATCGCATCCCAAATGGTGCCTGTGAACTGCGAAGTCGAGACTCATCACTGGATGGGATTGTGACACTGCAAAGTTTATCATGAATGGCTGCACTGCGCAGCCTCAGGGATGCACTCCCAAGGCCACGCACCTCATTCACGTGTCTGTCAGCCCCTCGGCACAGTTCTGACAAATTGCGGCAACTTGATGAGGCACAGAGGATTTTAAGAGGATCTGTCACCTCTCTGGGTTCCCGTGTCAGCGAATCACAGGAGTTTGTTCAGTTTGTTTGAAGTTAAGCACTGAAATCATATTCAACTGCTCAGAACAGATGGTGAATTTTCAATGTGTGGGGAGAAAAAAAATCTCAGATCAGTTGGAAATCCAGTTTTGATGTTCTAGAATATTATTAAAGGATCGCATATGGGATTCGGTGGAACGCTGGCTTGTACATTACACCACACTGGGTTGGGGTATAGATAATTCATTTAGTACAACAGGTTCAGACTGCGTGAGCTTTTAGTTGAAAGGCTTGTAGCGGGATAGCAGAGCTCAACTGGAGAGGTTGCGCAGGAGAAATGATAAGGAAAGGGGCTTTTTATGCACAATCCGACAAAACCTGGGTGGGTGCAGGACTATGGAGAGGACACAGGGTAACAGTGGAATGCATGGAGTCCAGCCATGCTGTTAATGAGACTGTCAGCGCTGCTGTTCTGCGTCATGTGACCCTCCCGAGAAGCGACGTGCAAAGCCAGAGCAAGGTTCTTACGTCGACAATCATATGGACGCTTCAGACGAAGGCTTTAGGATAATTAGTGGAGAAGAGCAGGCCCATTACACACAGTCAGGCAATTCTGCATGACAAAGGAGCAGCCGCAGGAAAGAGATCTCTGATGGGAGGCTCTGTCTTAGCCTATGACATTCTGGCTAATTAAACTGGATAATTGCGTAGCTGGGAAGAGAAGCTCTCAGTTGGGGACACGTGTACAACCATGAAGCCATGAAGTACACAAATGTTACCGTTTAGACATGATTTCATCTACAAACGCGTGTTTTCTGGTTTAGCGTATACTGTAGATGTGCATGTTGTTTGCCAGCAAGATACGTCCCGAGATTCGAACCTGCGACCCTAGGGTACATGTCAATAATAACTATGCTGCGGCGATTATGTGCAGCATGCAAAATAAGTGCTATTATCCAGAGGTGTGAGTTTTTGGGCTCATTGACGTCATGCGGCAGGGGGGATTTTCTGCAGTTGTTACGAGACTTTCAGGTCAGGCAGAAGACACGGCCCAACTCGACATCGTGCGTCTGTTTGGTGCAAATCACAAGCTCTTCGCTAAGTGGGTCAGCCGCTGACAAGCTAGTAGGGGTTTCGGTTTTAGGTTTTTGCACATGAATCCGCAAGCTGCCTGTTTAACTGCAGTTCCCTTTCCTACCTGCGGGTGCTGCTATAGAGACAGTTGGCTGCGTCTCACTCTGTAATGTTTAGTAGAAAAAGTTTTAGAAAATCAACTTACTTGGCATTTAATTGTCACTGAGGGGCATGTTCTAAATGTATCTAGCACAATATTTAGCTAAACCAATTGCATAAAATTTATAAAATCATTACTATACTTGAAGTACTATGGTATTTTTTTTTTCAACTTTTATGGCAGTATTTTTTTATAGAACGCTGTCAAAATCAAATTTAGGACACTCATCTTGTTAATTTTGTTAGAATCAAAGGGTCTGTTCAATAGAATCAAGGGTATATTCCAATTTATTTATTTACAGCATAACCAAGAAACTTGCATTTGACAAATTAATTTATTGAAACACACCTTTTTTTCTTAAAATTCTATAGGACTAAATATTATGGCTCGGTTCTGGAGTTGAATGAAATCGACCTTAGGAGTGAAATGTGTGTATGGAGACCGAGACCAGAGCAATTAGGACAAACACTGGTGATTACTGGTAACAATTATGGAAATGTAGAGGCCTGTAATCCTCTGCAGTGACGAGAGGCTTCAGGTCTGAGACACCATTAAGGGATCATTTGGGTCTGAGCCTAGCAGGATTGATGTGGACTGAGTATCTCTGCATGTTTGGGGGGGTAGTTTAGGGTCAGTTTCTGACCGACAAAACATCGGAAAATATCACTTTGAAAGGATGACGCTGATTTAGATGAGGTGGCGTGTGACCCTTGACCACAAATGCGTAACTCTGACATGTGGACGTACTGGGGATATTTGTTGGTTGGTTTTTGCATGAATTTTATTGCGTCGGCTTGTCCTGCGAAAAGGATGCTGCGAGCTCCTGCACACGGCGCGATGCAGCTGAACACGGCGCTCGGTTGTGTAACACGTCGCGGCGTCTCAGACCTGCCCAGGCACATCGCCGTGTTCTGTCCAGCATCATGCCGCCCCCATCCGCCGATCGAGGAGGATCTGCTTAAAACGAGAAACAAAGGGGGGTGGGGGGGGGCAGCGTGGCACAGAGCCGTCTCCGTGGAGACGCGCCCGGCTACCCGAGTTGTGTCGCTTTGAACGTTTAACCTCACCTCTCGGTGCGATTCGTGGGCAGCCAGCGATGGGGTAGGCGCCCCCCCGGGTGCCTGTTTCCTCAGACGCCTGTTTTCTCTCTGCTGCTCCGTTCTGTTTCTTGAAAGAAGGAAATGCGGCGTGGCCGCGGCCGCCGTGCAGCCATGCATGCCGCTCCCCTGCAGCTTCCCACGCCTTCCTGCCCCGCAGAGATATTTTCAGCGCAGAGCATGAGTCATCGTCATATAAATATTTAAGGTATTACCAAGTAGTGATTAAATACGTAGATGTGCTGATTCAACACAAGAAAAGATTTATTTACTGAGCAGCGTGGAGGAGCCCTGATTCGTGCCTGTTTTTAAATTATTGCCATGCAAATGCCATGCATCTCCATTTCAGAGCCAGAGTGAATGTTATCTCACTCTTCAAATGTCCGTTCAGTGGAAAATTGTCGTTGAGCTGTTGTGTCGCCCTATGTTTGTGCCCCTTCGGCCCCCCAGTTAAATGTCACCTCTTCTGCTTCACACTTGCCTCAATGCCAAGGTGTCATATGACCTGACCATGACCGACTCAAACAGTGAAACTCAGACCCAACGCCCCCCGTCACACCCTTCGGTCCAGCGACTGTCATCCCCCTCTCCTCCTGGGACCGCAGAACACAGGTGCTAACATTACTTTTCTATGTGAATGTCTCATCGTGGCTGTCTGCTGAACTTCCTTTTCCCAAACCAGTAATGTTTCCATGCTGGAGCCTCCTGTGGCCTGGGTGGGGTGTCGCAGTGTGATCCCGAAGAGGAAGGTGCTCTGGTAGAAGCAGTCGGCAAGGGGGGGACCTGCAAAAACTCATCATGCATTTTTGTAAACATGATTAGCCATCTGAGACACAGCGTTGTCAGTAAGCTCCAACCCAGCTCGTACATAACTAATGGTGAATCAGGCCGTAAACGTCGACTCCAGTTTGTTACTTACAGTATCTGGGAAAGATTGTGCAAACAGGTCTACGTGACCTGGAGAAAGGGCAGTGTTTGGGTAGCATGTACTACTGAACTGTGTTTAAAAGGCAAGCGACTAAATATTAAGGTAGTAAAAACCGACAAGGCCTGTGCTTTTTACTTGGACACAGATTGAGGTCGATTACACAGCAAACACATTTTTATCATAATATCTCACACGACATTGGTCAGCGAGTTCTCCATCGACTTGCTGTCCTATCTGCAAATGCCCCAAAAATAGAAAACGTTTGATTTGACTTTGATCTTTAATTCTGTAAACTCTCTCCATAAATGAATAATATATGCATTGATTTATTGACTGACCTTGCGACCCTGACCAGGAGACGTGGTTAGGAGGTGTATGAATGGATAATGGATTGGAAACCATTAACTAGCCTATACCAAACGTGACGGTTATTTATGAGAAGTACCGTTCATGACTCACAATGTTGTCATCCAGTACAGTAAATGCATTATATCGTTTAATTAAATCTGCCCTGACTGATGAGAAGCTTTATACCTTTAGCTACTTTTTGTGTTTAAGGCTTCAGCTTGTAATTCTCCGTAACGTAGCTTTGCGATATGCCCCTGATGACTATTCCCATTAAAATGTGTCCTTCCTCGTGCCTCCAGAAATGCAAATATATATCATCAAGCTGCTCGATGTTTAGCGAAACATTTACAGGTCATTCGTTTGAGGCCTGTAGGCCTGTCAGAGCCATGTGCGGGTGAACCAGCGAGTCGACGGGAGAGAGGTGCCCCACGGCTGGCCTCATGAGGAATGACGAGAGAGATGAGATTTTTTTTGATGGCTGACTTGAGGATTGAAGAAGGAGAGACCGTGGTCAGAAGAACAGCAGAGTAGCAGAAGCCTGGTGCTGGGTTAGCATAGAACCTAAACCCTACGCCACGCCACCCCAAGTTAACCTCTGCTGAGTCTGTGTGTGGGATGGGCAAACATGGGCCTGGTGGCTCAGAGGGCAGCGAAGACAGGAAACGACGGAGACTGAGGGAAACAAGAAAGATTGATGTGCTAGGATGGCTAATGCTAGGCTGGTTATCACTAGGATGGCTAATGCTAGGCTGGTTAACACTGGGATAGCTAATGCAAGGCTGGTTAACACTAGGATGGCTAATGCAAGGCTGGTTAACACTAGGATGGCTAATGCTAGGCTGGTTAACACTAGGATGGCTAATGCTAGGCTGGTTAACACTAGGATAGCTAATGCAAGGCTGGTTAACACTAGGATGGCTAATGCTAGGCTGGTTAACACTAGGATGGCTAATGCAAGGCTGGTTAACGCTAGGCTGGTTAACACTAGGATGGCTAACACTAGGATGGCTAATGCTAGGCTGGTTAACACTAGGATGGCTAATGCTAGGCTGGTTAACACTAGGATGGCTAATGCAAGGCTGGTTAACACTAGGATGGATCTTGCAGAGCCCCATTCATGACAAAAGGATAAAAATATTTTTCTTTTTTTGTTCACAAGATGTATTAAACCGTTGGCACGTTTTAGTAATTTGTTCCTTGGTTTTAGCTAAATACGGTCACGATTTAATTAAAGCCAGGGAACAAATTAGTAAAACGTGGCCACGAAATATAAATTATTGTTATCATTATCGTTCCCATGATTATCATTGGGGGAGGGGTATATCAGGATCAGAGGTGTGACGTCACCTCGCATTATAAGGTGATTCAGTAGTCGTGCTGTATACAAGTCAGTTTTTTATTTGTGAACTATTGCTGTTACAATCACTATATATAAAGTGATATTCATATATATAATCTTTCTATTTTTACCTATATCTATCTTCACTAATATAGCAGTTTAAGTGCGGTAATATCCTGCATTATGTACGTTGAATTTGCAGGAATTATTAAAATTATGCACAAATCACGATAAATGTCAGGCCATGAATGTCAGGCCCTGCACTGTGGAATAATGACCTCACTCAGGGTCCACTATGGTGCCTCTGTCAGTCTCCTGCACCCTGTCTTCTCTCACAAACATCCTAACTTTCCAGAAAGAATCACTAGCACAAACACAACATGCATAAAGTAATGACTAGGAGATCTTCTCATGGAGACCCACAGCTGTAAATATAGAGGATTTACTGAATCTCTTCGTAGCGATAACTGGGACATTCTGCAGCACTATTTATGAACTAAATGATTCTGAGTTTCTGGTAACTGAGTAACTAACTTCATGGTGTTTACAAAATAAATGCCAGGTCTGGCCTCGTTTTTTGACAGGCTTCTTACTCATTCTTATGCCCCGACAGCAATCGCGGTGGGATGAGATTGTGACTGACAAAAGCGCTATTTACCGCTGCGTTATTGGCGTCACTGTTTGTGCTGTGCTAGAGATCCAATAAATCCCCCATGTTAGGCCTACTTCTATGAAGTTAGCGATAATGCTTCTGTGAAGCGCGAGTTTAGACTAAGCCATTTTAACAGAGGGTAGGTGTTCTCTAGGCAAAAACTGTCAGAAAACAACTTTATGTGATGAGATATATGTATTGTATGTGTTTTTGTTTTGTAATGATATTATTGAGGGCGATAATCCTTCGTCTCCTCCCCTATCTATGCCAGTGCCCACGACATATTAAAACATGGCTACGATATATATATATAATTTTTTAATGTCATGTCTTGAGCGTGGTTCCATAGGATCACACTAGGATATTGCTAGGCTGGGTAACGCAAGGCTGGCTAACGGTAGGCTGAATAATATTAGGTTGGCTAATACTAAGCTGGCTAATGCTAGGCCGGCTAATGCTAGGCTGCGTAATGCTAAGCTGGCTAATGCTAGGCTGAATAACAATAGGCTGGCTAATGCTAGGCTGCGTAATGCTAAGCTGGCTAATGCTAGGCTGAATAACAATAGGCTGGCTAACATTTGGGTGGCCAAAGCTACGGTGGCTAACCCACGTGTGGTGGGCCACATGAAATGAAAAAGTCATTTTTTAATTAAATTTTTAAGAAAAGCGTAAATGTAAAGTTGCTAGTGAACTGAAGATGGGGGTCAATTTCCTGAACGATGCGGCAGTTTTTAAAAATTCATTTCAGTAATTTCAGTCCCCAGGAAACGTTCCTCTGTTGGATAACAAACACCTTAATGCTCTAAGGTAGAACTTAGAATGTCAGCACAGGTAGCACTGGGTTCAGTGTGTACTTACCCTTAAATTAAGAATTACATTTAAACGTTGAAACATTTACATTTAAGAGCTTACATTAAGGATTACATTTAAAAGCTGAAAAGAGTCGCCAGTCAGGACCCCCAGGAACCAGTTGCATCCCCTTGTCAGCCTCTTGTTGCCCCACTCCTTAATTCGTACCCTGGCCTCGATGGCCAGATGGGAGCCTGTCACGGCCTTCCATAGTCGGGCACTATGTTCATGAGCTCTGTGTCTTCATTTGGTCCTCATCCTATTTTCTCTGCTCCTCTACCTTGGAGAGGTCAAGCCGATGACCCAATCTGCGCAGGGCTGCGCAAACCGGTCCAAAGAAGGCCCGATCAGCGTAAGGGCTCAGAGCGCGCAGACAGGCATTGGAAGGCCTTGTGTACCAAGCCATGCATGCGTTTGCATGCAGGTTCTAAGGAGAGTGTGTAAATGCGATGTGCAGGTTCTGGGAGAGTTCATAATTGTGACATGCAGGTTCTGGGAGAGCGTGTAAACAAAACATCCTCCTGGGATTTTATTGGAAAAACGGACAATTCGCATCACAGTGAACATGTACACACACACAGCCCAGACCTGCCTGCAAAACTTACTGTGGCTGACTAGTATCACATGGGGATTTTTTTTCCATCACTAAGAGTAAAACTTGCTGCATGAGACCCCTGAGAATGTAAAACAGGCTCTGGGCTCTACGTTCATGTTGAGGCATGCGGCCTTCTGTGCCCGGCCTCACATTTCCTGTCTGTTTCCCAGGCTTTAAAGTGCATTTTGGTGATTTATTTTTTGACTGGGAAGACTGATGTGTGTTTCCGCCCTCCTTTGCATTCACAGCACCCCCCAGGAAAAATTGCACCGTCTTGAACACTAGGATTAATTGCAAGTTGTGTGATGTCTTTGCCAATGGAAAAAACAGGCCGAAATATGTGTCAGCAATGGATGACATGAGATGTCTGCAGATGTTTGCTGCCTTCTCAGTGGGGGGTCCGAGAAGCTCATGAGCTCAGATGGCTTCTCAGCTGTCATCCCGCTGAGTCCATAAAACGTGTGATTCTCGCAATCCTTTGATCAAGTGGTTCTGCGGGATCTTGGAGGCCAGGATTTCAGCTTCCTTCCTTAGTATCTGTGGTGTTTTGTACTTGTTAACATAAATTAAAAATCATTGGAGTTTTGCTGAGTTTTTTTGTCATGCAGTCTAGAAGATTCTACTGAGCCGTCGGCCTTCCGCTTGTTTGGATGTTTAATAGCACATGGTCCATCTACAGGAAGAGATGCGGGCCAAGCACGCTAGTCTGAGGGTGAAACGTAACTGATCTTGGGATGTTTTGTCCAGGAAACATGGTCATGTGACCTAATGAATGAGCGGGTGAGGTCATGATGAGACCCCTGATATGCTCTGTGCTATAACGCACGTGCTTGTGCCTCTGTCTGTGCAGGTAGTGTGGAGCAGCCTCTCTGGTTGAGTAGGACCTTCCCTTTCTCCACCTTCACCTCCACCTTCAGCTCCACCCAGCACATGGCCTCCATGCCGGGCGAACCCAGATCCTCCATCACCAAGGTGCTGCTCCTGGGCACCATCGCCGCCACCTCCGCCTTCGTGGTGACCATCCTCATCCTGCTGCTCTGCATGGGCTGCCAGAGGTGAGACCCCCTGCGCATGTCTGCACGTGGACTGGACCTCACTTTTGCCCATCTGCTGCTCACCATGGCATGGATGAACTTTGAAAACAAATGAAATATTTACTACATGCTTTTATCCAGAATAACATACGTTTCGAAGAAGGCCTGAAAATCTCTGGAGCAATTGTGGGATTGAGGGCCTTGCTTGGGGGCCCAACTGTGAAATTACTCTGCTGACCCTGGGATTTGAACCAGCAACCATCTGACCACAGGCACAAGGTCCTAACCCACCGAGAGTAGCAACTAAGACAGTAGCATCCTCTAGTTGCTTGGACCCACCTCTTCTACAATCTGGTTATCTCTCTGAACCAATCATTTTTCATTCTACCCTCAGAACATTTTTGTTTAAGTAAAACTCTCATGAGCATTAAAATCTTGACAGTGTTGATGAGACTTGCATGAGTAAAAAGATAGACTCGGAGACGGACAGAGACGTCAGAGTGACCCTTGACTTGGACCCTGGGCTCTAGGGAATATCAGGAGAACATCAGAAGTCGCTCGTGGGTGGTGACAGAGGAGGGGTGCTGTGATTGGCCAGTGCCAGCCCTTCATATCTGAATGAGCTAGATGCAGAGGTTTGCGACTGTCATTAAAAAGAGCATCGCCAAGGGACCATCATGCCACAGTTTAAGTCAGGAATCAGAGTAGAGTGTTGCTATGGATACTGCCAGCATCCGGACCATGCTGTTGATGCGATGGCAGTTTTGTGAATTATGTAAAGCGTGGTCACCAGTGTCCATGGCATTGTCGTGGTTACGCACAGCTGCAGGCATCCCTTCCTAAATGGGGGAGTGTCACGCGATCAAGCTCGGCACTCTCGAAGAAACACCGGTGCAGAGCATTGGGTCTTGTCCTGCAAATCCCGCGGCAGCATGAAGCTCACTGGGTAAAGATCTGTGCTTATGTCCAGAAAGTCATGGGTTCAGATCCCATAATCGGCAGAGTATATCCCCATTGGGTTTATGAGCAAGGCCCTTAACCTACTGAATGACCCTGCTCTCTAACCCAAAACATCCCTCACTTGCACATCACTTTGGACAAAAGTGCTTACTAGATAAATTAATGTTTAATAAAAAATGGGTAGTGAGTGCCAGACCCACGACTGCACTTGTTAGAGCCCTGGAGTAAGATCTCAGGCAGTCTGTAAGATCTCAGGCAGTCTGTAAGATCTCACACAGTCTGTAACAAAGAGATTTCCGTTGCAGCACTGTGCCCAGTTCCTATATAGTGTTACCTCACTAAATGCACCTGAAATTGAATTTCACATTAATGTTTTTCTTTTAATATCGTATGCAGGCTCATAGCCAGGAATACATTTTATGGGGGTCTGGCAACCGTACTGATAGGTCCCCCCTAATGGGGGAGGGGGGCCCCGTACATTACACTGACCTGAAGCAAATATTGAGGAGTTTCACTACCTGGCTACCGGAGGTGGAAATTTCAGGTCCAGAAAGTGAAAATCCAGACCAGGATTTTGTTTCAACCAACCAGTTGAGTATTATGTGACTGTGACTCTTTATGCTCAACTAGTTGGTTGAAACAAAATCCTGGTCTGGATTTTTACTTTCTGGACCTGAAATGGTCACCTCTGCTGGCTACATGCATCACTGTAACAAAATAATTTGGGGGGTGGGAACAGGCTTCAAGTCCATTATTGTTCTACGTGACTAGCCTGTGACGAGCCTGGTTGCGTGTATAATCAGGACGCTGAATGAGCAAGACCCCAAACTCTGTGTCCAGTTCATTTCAAATGACAAAGACCTTCTCAGGACACGCTCCTTCAGTTTGGGCGTATGGTGAGACACGGCCTGGGGGGGGCGGGGGGTCATCAGAGCCCCATTTAAAAATGCACTTGGATGGTAAAGCAGATTCAGACGCGCAGGCTGCTCGCTGAGCCACAGCGTCACCTAGTGACCAGCATGAAGCATTACACAACTTCTAAATGTAATTCTTTTAGTAGTGAACTGAGTGGGCCTGTATAACAGTGCAACGCAGAGGAACATCTGTTATGTCCCTGGTTTTGTTTGTCAGGTTCAGAGTAAAGAATCTACCCTAAATTACGCCTGAGAGTCTTAGGTAGGTTGCCAGGCAACAGTATGTGCTTATTAATAAAGTCTGGCCTGCCTGATTGTCATAGAGTTCAGTCAGTATGCTTTTGTTACATTAGATTTATTTATTTAGCAGATGCTTTTTGGGGTCTAAGTTCGGGATCAGTTGAGCTTAAGATTCTTGCTTAAGGACCAAACAGTGAGGGACTACTGTGCCAGCCAAGGGATTCGAACCCACAACACGGTCACAGATACATAACCTACTGAGATATTGCTTTGGACCCAGGGACAGCTGCCAGCTGGCATTTTGGAATATCAGAGAGGCATCTGGGGAAGGACTTTGACTCTCATTGGTTCAGGAGGTTGTAGGTTTGAGACAGACATTCTGTTTGGAGTGAATACAAGGTAATTGTTGGTGCCCCAATAGTGAGGAATAGACGCCTTATTTCTGGCTCACACCCAGTCCGGGAGTCATATTGAGGGGCTGCCCTCAAACCTGAGCGAACCTGCCGTTCCATTCTCCTAGTCCCCGTTTCCACGGCAATGCAGTCACATTTTTTTTTTGCTCGATTTGTTTTCAGGAATAGGAGGAGAAGGAAACTGCAGGCAGATGGAGAACGATACAGCCTGGTGAACGCGGTGAGTTTGCTGGGTACATTATCACCTGGCTGGTGCCCTTTCCTGCCCGCGACTGACCTGGCCTCCACCTTCCAGCAGGGGGCGCTGCGGCAGTCAAAGCTGCGTTCCATCAGCAAGTCTGACACGAGGCTGCATGAAATGAGCCGACTGACCTGCAATGGTGGCGGTGAGTCAAAATGGGTCCCTGGTAGAACCAGTGCCGCTCCAGGGCATTGTGGGCCTCAGCTGTCACCCGAGTCCATAAACCACCGTGACAGCAAGTGACAGCAAGTGACAGTGGCACTTTCTGAAGAAAGACGACTGAGGTGACCTCAGAGGAATGTGCCCGCTGACGGGACCTGTGATATATTGCCCCGTTTGCATTAGATGAATTGTAATGTTGGCGTCAGTGTGGCTTTTGAAGCGGTAAATATCCATCTGTTTAAATCTCAGGCATTTCCGCGGATGACTTTAATGAGAGTTTGTGTTTTGGACCCCCAGGCACCACAAAGCACCGGCCCGCGAGCATGGACCTCCTATACATGTCCAGTCGGAGGTCCAACACAGACCTGCGCTTGACCCATCCCCGACAGCTGCCAAAGGCGCCCTCCGGTGGTGTGGATGACCACGAGCACACGTACTCGGAGGTGGGCCGGCGTGCCTCGCCTCTCCGTGGCCTTGATGACGGACTGTACGAGAGTGTGGGGGGCATGGCTGGTGGGCCGGAGGGCCAGAGCCCCGCCCACGGGCTGACCGGAGATCCCGGCCCCCCTGACATGGCGGCAGCACCGCAGGACCCCGTGATGGCTGAGTACGCCTCCATCCGGAAGGTGAGGAAGGCGGACAGGAGCCCGCGCAGAGAGGGTGGAGCCCGGTCGCAACACGCCCTGCCTCCACCACACATGCGCAGCCACGAGGCAGCCAGGAAAGACACGGAGCCCTTCCGCATTCACTCGTTCCGGAAGGTAGGTAACCGGACGGGAAACACATCTGCCATACACTGTGTGTCACATGTTTTAACTTACTGGCCTATGCTCAGTGCTTCTTGGGACACCAGTGTCACTGCGACCCTGTATTGGATCACTGATGGCTGCATGCATGCATGGGTGCATGCATGCGTGGGTGCATGGATGGATGCATGCATGCCTACATGGATGAATACGTGTTATGTTTTCACCAACACTATGTGACACTATGACTCTACGAAGTCATTTTTTAATTTAATTCGGAATAATGCCTAGATGTAGCTTATAACCAACGGAGCCTTTATGACTGTTCTTTCAGAATTCTGAAAATATCCGGGATAAATTTGCTCGGCAAGCGGGAATTGTGCGTATGTGATATACGGTGTTTCCCTCTTAACAGAACTCATCAATATCAACATTTTCACCAAAAATTCCATCCAGGTGTAAGGCCCACCTGCACAATTCTACACGACTTTTTTCCTAGTGAATCTTTTTCTTCTGGCTTTTTGGACATCCGCACTGAAACATGCTCAAATGATCAGAATAAGAAACTGATTATAAGAAACAGATATAAACAGGCAGTTCCTAAGGTTGTCTTCTATTCCTTCATTCCATTCTACACTAAGCAAAGTAACTTATTAAGCACATTTGGAGAAAACAAAAATTAAATTAAAAAAAATTGGTGTTTTGTTGGATACTCGGCCGGAGCTGCAATACCGAGAAGCTACCGCCAGAGGGCAAAATTTGCTAGTTATTAACTCTTTGAAACGGCGCAGCCTGGCTGAAGACGGAAGGCCACGAGTCAATCGTTCAATGGCACAGTAACGAAATGGAAGAGCGTGGTGGTATGTAGCCTGCAGATGCATTGTTGTTTTAAACACAAATGCCAGTTTAAACTCGCGAGGTGTCAGCTTTCACAACCTGCTCATCATTACCAACCTTCTGCTTTGGTGTCATGGAATTACATTGAAAAAACCTTCGAGGCATTACTAGGGCTCGCTGCGGTCGTGCCGTATTTACAGAACAAAACCCGAAACATGGGGAAGAAAGATGTATTTTAATTTAAAAATGCATAATAGTTCCACATAAGGCCACTTAAAATTAATAAATTGTTTTACATAGCCGCCCGCCTCAATTTTTTGGTGCCGCCTCGATTTTT
>JAODJU010000038.1:21329462-21354593 GCA_026776725.1 Gnathonemus echidnorhynchus | reverse complement strand
TATAAAATCCCCGACTCACCAATATTTTAGAAGTTTGAGTCATGTAAAACAATTTATTAATTTTAAGTGGCCTAATAATGAGTTTGTTCTCAATGACTCCATTACGTCATGACTTGGACACCCAGATCTGAGGTGAGCTAGAATCCTATGGTGTTGAAGTAACGGGCTGTTACTGGTTTTTATGGTTTTAGTGTTTCTCCAGAACTGTGGGCCCACTGGTTCTGTTGCAGACTGGAGACCAGACTGGTGGCTGATGAGCGCGTGTGGTGTGCACTGGTGTTGACTAAAGCTCTGATAGTCCCGTGAAGAGTCAGCATGGAAAGGGGGGGGAGGAGGATCGGGGGGGGGGGTTGGTCTTAAGCCGCGGTCAGCTGTGGTTTTATCTAGAGCTCAACGGTGCGATGCTAATCTCTCCTGTCACGGGTTAGCAAGGAGATTGTTGTCTGAGCAGAATGTTAAGGTTCCTGTTTGCAGAGCATGTGTGAGTATATGTTACTGGTAAATTAATGAGGGAAAATGATGGCGAAAGCATGTGTGTTTATCTGCGCGCGCGCGCGTGTGTGTGTGTGTGTGTGTGTGTGCATCCCCACATGCGGGGCCCGGCCTGGCCTCTCTCTGCTGCCGCACAAGCACATGTTATGTGAGCTGGCTGCATACGGGGCCTGATTATGTAAGAGTCTGGCCCGCGGCCAGTCTGTGAGTGTGTGTTTCATATTAGAGGCCTCGGCTGAAGATGGAGGGAAGGAACTGTCACCCGGGGGAGGGGGGGGGGTAAACAGCACCCAGCGTGGGCACCCACGTGGTACGGTGAGGCGGCCGAGGTTCCACGCCGCTCGGTTCTGGACTGTCCGGATTTAGGCATTCAGCACGTCGCCTGGGATAGAACCAGCACCGAGCCCTGATAGGCAGATAGAATTTTTTTCTGTTTCTGGATGCTGGAGAATATCCCCTATTGCCTTTTTCATTTGACATGTCATTTTAGAGGCTTGGCAGAAAGCGGATCACACTGAAACTTTTCTGATATATTGGCCAAAAAAAAAAAAGTATGGGAGCTAAATTAAGTCAGCGGTGGCCGTGTGATTCCGATTAAAAGCTGCGCTCCATTCCAAGTGCCACTGGATTCACAGCCCCAGTCCAGGACACCCCCCCCCACTGCCCCCCCAGGGAAGGGCGTATGGATTGAATTAGAACACCTCTTGGGGTGGGGCTGCAGATTCTGGCAAAATCTGCCGTTTGGCATGGGGGCAAGTGGGAATTGGTATCAGCGCTCATCCGTGCGCCAGCGCGTGTACAAGACGTAGCCGGACGTTACAGTCAAGTTTGGGGGTGGTTTCATACATCTGGCCATGTTATGACTTCATGCCACAAGTCAGTGGGTAGATCAGTGAGATTGTCACCATTCGTATGCTTTTTATTGGCCCTATGCTGAGCAGAGTCACGATTCCCTGCAGAGGATCGAGAATCCAGGCAAGATGACCAGGAGAACCCCTGCTGTTGTGTGTGGGGGGTGAATAGCCCCTGGTTTACTTTCTCCCGCACCATTTTGGCGCCCCCCAGTGGGTGGGAGGGGAGCGGGATGCAGTGTGTGCATGCTAGAGAGGACTTCCCTCATAGGTGGCCTCAAACTGCTCTCCGGTCTTCAAACCGACAGGAGACGGTGTTCATGGGAAATGGGGAGGAGTACATCTGGAAACCCCCGGAAGAAGACGACATTGCAGTGCCACAGCGCCACCTGGCGGCCAGCACCATGAACCCTCCTGCCGAGAGCGACAGGGAACACTCCCTGGAGGTGAGCAGAAAGGCGGCTGGTGCACAGTGTGCAACCACTGGCAAAAACTTTACGAACGATAACCTCTGCGGATAACTATTTGTCACCTCGTTGTGACGTTCACGTCTTTCAGGATTTTTGTATTAAATTGCAAAGCTGTCCATGTAATAGAGGAATTGAGCTGATGTTTAACATTAAGGATTTTAAAATGATCGCCGTTCAGTATTATCATTTTCATAAATATTTACACGTTATGGTCATTATAAATGTAGATCATCAAAGGACGGACGTGCGCAGGGTGATATTTGGCGGAACCGCCCCTGTGAGGTTGGACTTTAACCTGCGCGCCGCTGTCTGCTGAGAGGCGAGATGTTTGGCCGCGCGGGGCCGCGCATCGCGAGCGCGTCTCCCCCTCCTGCCCAGACATGTCGGGTCTGATCCAGCTCTTCATTGCCACACTCCATCAAGCCGGGGGTTGCAAAACGCCGATCCCATAACAATCGGCCTGATTGCTCCCGGTCTGCTTCAATCATCGGCTACCCAGCCCATAGTAAAGCCTTTTTTATTTTTCCACATAGTGCAATACGGGGGGGATATGTGTCACGAATTGCAAGGCAAATGCAACCCGGTTCTTCAAAAATATAACCACGTAGGCACAAATAATACTTATTTAAAGTATACTTTTGGAAGAGCAACAGATGATTGTGTTGTAAAAAAAAATGGCACAAGTCTAGCTGCTAAAAAGTGACAGCTATTGACGACCGACACGGTGACGCGCCTGACAGGGTGCCGGCGACCCGAGGAGAGTAAACAGAGTGAAGGTAAAACCGGCATCGGCGGCGGCGGGATGCGAGGCATGGCGGCAAGAAAAACAAGATCTGAGCAAAAGGGGAAAAAATAGCTGAGTTTCTCAACAGCTGCTGCTGCCGCGGGGTTTCGAAAGGCCTCGTTCTTGTGATTTCCTCCCAAGCAGCCCAGTGGAGCAGAGTAAACGCTCTGTTTCTGTCTCAGGGTCTAATTGATGGTGCTGGGAGGGGGGTGACTTCAGAAATGTATCTTTATCTAGTGTTTATCCGGTACAGAGTAACGCCATGCTCAACTCAATGTGAACTCAGAGTGTGTTTGTTTGTCCTGTAATCAAAAAAAAGAAGAAAAAAATGTTTCAGTTTCTCAAAGGAAAGAAAGCCAAGGAATTGTAGCGCGCCCCTTCCCCCCGGCAGAAGTCTTTGGCATATAGTAAAGGAAATTCAGGTGCTCAAAACAGTGTTAATTTTTCATTTTGACGGCTTTTGCACGCTCTTTTGTCTCCCTCACACCGTCCGCGTATCCGATCCCGCGCACACGTGTTGGCCGGCCCAGGCGCGCCGCGGAGGGATCACATGACCGCGCAATCAAAGCCGTCGCGCCGTGTAGGATGAGCTGTAGTCGGGACAGTCAGCAAGACGGTGAAAAAAAATCGGTATTCCGGACCCCCTTGGGCTCGGCTTACAGCAGATTAATGACACACGAGGGAGGAGAGGAGGTCTCTGAGCTGCAACTCCGGGCTGTACATGCGGCACCGGGTGCTTAGTAATGCCGACCGTCAAGCGGAGAATCCAGGCAATGTTGCCTTTTAACAGGGAAATGTGCTCTTATATGCACGATTCCAGAGCATGACTTAATATTTGAACCGGTGCAGCCTGCACGAATCCGCCAGATACGCGAGTTGAAAGAGCTTGCCGAAGATTTTACGGTCGGGTCAACATAAGCTATACCCGTATCCATACAGACTGGTGAGAGCAATGCATAGCTATATATCAGTAGTGTTGTGTGTACGTATTATAAATAAAATTCAAGCACAACAACTTACCAGAAAGAACTGTAAGTTTAGTCACATAGAAAGACATTTGAATTAAAAAGGCAGTTCTACAACCCACCAGCGGCAGGATCATGAATGCAAATGTATAATAAATTAACCTTCTCTTAAATAAAAATGTATAACGTTTTTAAAGGCACAGTGTATAATATTTTGTGTGAATTATTTTTGGAAATTAAGAAATAGTTATTATAGTACTGAAAATGAGTTATTTAAAAAGATGACGGGAAAATACAACAGCTTGTTTTGGATAGATAATTTGAACGATACCTCGTTGTATTGTATACCTTAAAACAAGATAAAACCGCGTTAAAGGCATGAGAAGTAATTAAGTCATAATGTAACACTACGGGCTGTATAAGGACACCGTGGCAATAATGTGCGGGTGTGAGTTACATCACACTTTATGGCCAAACATTCCATTACCCTGCAGCGGTAACTTGAATTAATCATTTACCGCGTTAACGATAATGCGGTACCCGAAAAGTGCGTGTAACCTGTAAATAAACAGGCAATAATTCCTATTTCTCTTACAGATTAGCGATTTCTTAAGCATTACAGTGTCTCTCTTGATCCATGTTACACGACGTAACTGACAGAAAAGAGAACCAAGCACTCGTGTCACGTTAAAAAACATAGTTTTTGGCTTTTAAATTAGAGGGAACAGCCCCTCTGCAGGCGTTTCGGTACACCCTGACCCTTTCAGTGGAGCCAGCTGGACCGGGAGACAGCATTTTAGCCTGTAAGAGTGCGCGTTCAGGAAGAGCAAGTATTTTTTCAGGAAAGGAAGCCCTTGCAGTTTTCCTGCTGCTTCCATCGACAGGTCACTAAGGCAGGTACAGGGAGCAGGTTAAGCCTTTGCTGACATGGTCTCAATCTTCTGCCAGGTAAGTACAAAGACGCAGGTGTCTCCTACAACAACGCGGACTGCTCAGCCTGTATGTGTAGACCGGAAAGGTTTGACACAATGTATGGAAAAAAAAAAATAAACGCTGTCCTAGAATAGCTACTTACTAAATGCTAAATGAAGAGATTTGGCATATGTGTCTAAAAATGCCACCCGTGGTTTTAAAAGACACAAATATGGTTCCTTTACTGAGATAGCACTTTAAATACTTCAGAAAAATCGGAGCATTAAAAAACAACCTTGCTAATGGCAAACATTATGGTAGTATTTTTGTGTCCTTACCAAACATTTCTAAGATTAGCTTCTAAGTATTTTTACCTTCAGTTATTCCCATTTTTAAATTATGCTTGTTTAACTTACACTAGCATGTTTGTTTAAGCTCCATTGATTCCCCCTTTAATGAGTACAGACTTTTTACAACTGCTACATTCACACAAGCAGGCTAATGGGGCCCGTCTCAGTGGAAGGCTTTAACGGCTCACCGTATCACCGAGGAGTCAAAGGAGGTGCTCGGCAACACTGTTACGGAGTGAATCTGCCAGTCACACGGGGTCACGCAGGACTGGGGGGGTTAAATTTCGAGCCTGGACTTCGGGGTCCCCCATGGCCCCCCAGTGAATTTTGTCAAGGGGGGGGGGGGGGTATAGTCCCCCATGATAAATTTTGCCGTCTCACATACCCATGGGCCCACCGGAAAAATGCCCAGTACACCGGACGGCTAGTCCAACCTTGGGGTCACGACACCCCAGAACCCATGCGTGAAGGGGGGGGGGGGGACATGTGCAGTCAGCTTGCGTCTGTGGTTTGGGAAGAAACCAGAGGACCAGGCGATAATCCACACAAACGCAGGAGGCAGGGAGGACCCCGCAAACAGAAAGGGAGTTTTTGTTGGGATACTACTTCAGCCTGAACCCTCTGAACCCAAAATATATAAATACATATGTATAATGTTGGCTCCTGCTCTTTTTTGGACTTCTTTCCACATTACTACCACCACATATCCCTAAAAAAAGGCAAGGCGAGGTTATTGTTGCCTTAACTTGTCTGTTGTTCGAAATGTTTACATCATGATGAGAAGAGATGCCCTAAGCCAAGACTAGGAAAGATGTGCAGAAGGGTCACGTGACCAGTCATGTGACTGATCACCACCAATGCTTTGCCTCTCCATTTTACCCATAGCCCATCTAGAAATCTGTTTATTAATCATGACTAAATGCTTGGGAATAAAGTCTTACTGGAGACATCGTCGACCACTTAGATTTCTACCACAAAGCATTTTTGAATTATTTAGAATTCCCTAGATTAGCGCTCCATCTAATGAACCAGTCCTGTTGTGATAAATTGCTGTAAATTCCTTGAATTTGTTTTGTTTCATAGATATCGGAGATGTACTCCAAAGTGTGCAAGCCAAACAAGAAGAAGTGGGCGCAAACATCTCCCCCGGACACGGAGGAGAGTAACGGGCAGCGAAACCGACCTTGGTCTTCAGGGGGCGAGGAGGGAGAGATGGGCCACAGCGCGGCGGACGGCCAGGATTGGGTGGGAGGCGGAGGAGAAGGGGGGCATGAGGAAGGTGGTGGAGAGGAACGCAACATGACTGACTCCTGCTATGACTCCGTCGGCGAGAAGACCTGGCCCGAGGATGGGGAGGAGACAGAACCAGCATACGAAACTATCGACGGCAACTGGAAAGGAGACAGGCCGAACGGTGCTACGGCGAGATCAAAGAAGAGGTCTCCACGACAGCAGAAGCGGCCGCCCAACCGGGCAGCGCCTGGGGAACACTTCTATGAGAGCATCAGCGACGTGAGGGAAGGCCTGAGCACCTCCAGCACCACGACCATCTTCACGTTTAACGACGGCATGGAGATGTACGTCACTGGGCTCTAGCAGCTGACTGCCCCCCCCCCTCCTGGATGAAGTCAGTTCTACTGCCTGGAACTCCTGATCTCCCACCTTGACTCCGTCATCCTTAAAACACTGGACCGCAGCTCCTGTGCTGTTATCACAATTTGTTTCATCTCACTTAATTCATAATTGAGCGTAATGGATTGCAAAAGTTAGCAGAAGGGTGACTGCAGTTCATTATCCAGATGGGCCAAGTTATGACCGAGCGCTTATCTGATGTGCAGTGGGGGACAGTGTATTTCTCTATTTATTCTTGCATAACTGATGCTGAAGGTTATGCTCACATGTGGCCCTCAATTCAGAATCTTCCTTTTATATGCAGTATATGTAAAAAAACAAATTTGATTTGCATCGGCTGTACAGTTGTTGATGTAGCCGCAGAATATCTCGGTGGCTGTTTTCGTGTCTTCGTAACTGCTTCGACCTGCTCCTCAGCCTGGTTTAGATGCTCCACTTCAGATGGCTTCCCATCATGTTCTTGTTCTTCACATGCTCATGGGGGTTTTACTTGCACAACAATGTTCTGAGGGCAGAAGGAAAAATGATTGATTCAGAGAGATAACCAATCGGATAGATTAAGTGGGTCCGATGAACTAGATGAGGCAGGACCAACCAATCAGAATTCTCGGTCCCGCCTCCTCTATAATCTAATTGGTTAGCTCTCTGAATAATTTCCTTCTGCCCTCAGAACGTTTTTGTGCAAGTAAAACTGCCACGAGCTCTTCACACACCAGCTGAGTCCCAGGAAATCAAACCCTCTGAACGGCCTGCAGAAACGCAGTTGATCATTTCACTCCCCTTTCCGTCCTTTTATGGTTTTTGACTTCATTCAGAAAGATCTTCTCTTCAGGGCTGCGCACATTTTTTCGTGGCAGCATGGATCTGCACGGTCCTGGCAGAGTGGCCTTCGCCTTGGTCCAGCTCTCCGCGGCATGTCGCCTTCGCTTAGGAAGGCTCGTCAGGATGAAGGAGGAACTCATTACTGCATCCAGTTAATGTGTCCTTTCTCGTGCACATACTTAGCTGTCAGCTTTACGAGCACGGATGTTCCTCGGGGGTTGCGCTTAGGTTGTCCAAAATGCAGCTAAACGGCTCGATGACATAATTACAACAGCGGCACCGCTCCATTCCAGCACTCCGGTCCACGGTTTCTGGGTTCTGGTACTGGTGGAGAGAGGGATCCAAAGAAAACAAAGTAACGAGCACAAAATTACCAGCCAGCGTCTTTGGAAACTTGCCTCTCTCGCTCTCTGGTTCAGTCCTCGGTCTTTTGTAAATAAGCGCTTCCGCGTGCAGCTTGGGAAATGTGATTTATAGCAAGTCTGAATCAGAGGACGAAGGGGGAAAATTGCTCGGGGGATGGAACACAATGCTGTATTATTAAGAGTAAACGTTATCCTCGTAGTTAATATAAATATAATTTAACGTCTGACCAGGACCAGTCAAGGTTTACCAATAAGCACCCCCCTCGCAGAATCTGGGTGTGACTTAGAGCCTGAAAATCACTGCTTTGCCTAATTGTCTTACACTGTAAATGACTCCTAATGCTGGGTGTACGCTTAGAGGTGCGCACAAAAAATCTTAAAACCTGAGAATATACTGTGTTTTTTGCTGCGGTAATATTAATCATATAAGGAAACAAAAAAAAAATCAATGTAATTTTTATTTCTGGATCGGCCTGCTTGGCAACGGGGAAAGGCAGTTCAACATTGACCTGTTCTGCCCAGATACAGAACGGCATTCGTAAGAGCCGGACTGGATAAGCTAACCGCGGACCAAGCGGCTGTGTTTCCTCCCTCCGAGCGTCGCGGCAGGATAAATGAGAAGCGGGCCGAACTGGGGAGCGTGAGAACTGGCGACGCCGACACACAATTAAGCGTCCTTGGGAGACGCTGTCTGGCGGAGTCAGGCAGTCTCTTCACTGCCCACCTCGGTGTGTTAGTGCCCGATCGCAGCGCGCCGACCACAAACCCGCACTGTACTGTACGATTTTGGAGGGGTGGGGGTCGGAAGACCCCTTTCAACTGCAACAGCAAAAAATAAAAAAAATAAAATAAAGTGACATAAGACTGCCGTGTAGCCGTGCGGGTGAAGCGTTTAAAGGCAACTCAAAGATTGCTTCACAGTAACCACTGTTACTATTTTAAGACCAGCAACAATGATTAGCCACAAAAAACGAAGGTCGTCAATTGTCTGAAGTTGATAACCAGGAAATGAAAGCACCATGATATTAAATACTGATTTGGGGGAACTGAAAATATGGTGCTAAGACACAACAATGGTCACCAATTCATTTTTACCCGCGACTCATTTTGCTTTACTGTACGTTTTGTAAGACACTTCAAAAGAGAAGGATTTCAAATATGTTTAACCAGCTATCAAATATTTGGTTGTTTTGGATAGTCATTTTGGCTGTTTGGATTGCAAATATGATAACGTGCATTTTGATGAACAAGACCACTTAAGTTTTCCTGTCGTTACGGTAATATTCTGTATACTAATACAGATGAAAACCCCGTTGAATTCGGTGTGGGTCCTACTGTGTTTTGTGTCTGCAAAACGGTAACACGTGTTGTAAATTATCCCAAAGCTGTATAACTATGTGCCCATTTAAAAAAAATAAGATTGTAACTTTTTATATCAGAATTATTATTCAAAAAAATGTTATCCAAAATTTTTACTTTTGTAATAAACCAGCACCTTAAACGTTTCGAATTCCTTTGAAATTCTTGTTTGAGTGACTAGTATTATGAAAGCGCAGGGCTTAATAAAAATCCCTATAAACACCGCTGATTTCCCCCCCCGCGCATCACTAAGATTTTGTGTTCGGATACAATTTGACAAACTGCGTATTAGGGGTGTGATTATGTGGAAACTGTCCCTCAGTAAGCTGCAGACTGCGTGGGGTAGAATCTTGCAGGCTGGTTCAGAGCGCGGGGCACGTTTATCTGTAGGTACGAATTCTTACCTGGCAGGAGAGGAAAGTCTACGTGTCAGCAACAGGTTGTGCAACGCTGTTTTGTTTTGTAAATAACACTTTACCTGACTTTCATTGATTCTTTATAAATTCTAGAAAAGTCCCCTAGAACCAATTACACTTCGGTTTGTGCATTCCTCAGTACGACTGGAAACCCAAAGCCACAACTTTATGTGACCGCAGCGCCTCGTTATCCATTAACTGCGGGCGAAAGGGTGAAACGTGCACTCAGCTCCGTCTATCGAAACCCGAACGAGGCGGCGCTTCAGCCGATCACAGTACAGGAAATGTAATTTCGGGTCTTTTTCATCCATCTTGCGGATGACTAGAATTTGTGCCGTCCACAAAAGGCCACTTGCAGACTTTACATCGTTCCGTCGTGCAGCATGAGAGGGCTGAGCAAACAGCCTCTTCCTTCGTCGTATGTTAATGTATCAGAAAAAGCGAAATTACAGGTTGCCCCGCAGTTGTCGCTCATTTTGAAATCTATTCTTTAATCAATTTTATGCAGACGCCCCACAACGGGAGGGGGAGGGGGCGGGGGGAGAGAAGTGCGGGTTACATTTATTGCATGGTCGCTTGGCTTGCAGACCATCAATGTGCATCACACAAATAAACTAGCACCAGGACTGCCTATAAAAGTCTGACAGCAATCGTGAACATCTTCTTCCACCCCGGTCTTTAGCATAAAACGAAGTGAGTTCATAACTCAAATTCTCGGCTCTGCAGGCTGAGGGCGGCGCCGCCCTGCGAGGCAAAGCGCACGTACTTCTTCCAAGCGATCTTCGGCTAATCCCTAGTTTATGAGCAAATAAGCGAATCGTCCCGGTACCTGCGATCATGCATTAACCGAATAGACACGTCGGTGAAACAGAGGAATAACGATCGCCGTATCTCGGCGGCACATGATACAACTGATAAATAAGACAGCGGAACTAAAGCATGACTGTTAGAAATGTCTTCCGCATTTATGCGGGCCTGGCAGAATCACCATATTAACCAATCAATTGAAGGACGAAATAAAGCTGGTGGAAAAAAAATGCAACGCCTAAGATAAAACTCCGGAAATACCCATTCCCAGTGTCGCATATACATGTATACAGGGGATTGATTGTAAGTTAATGCCCATTAACATGATCCAGGATTTGAAACATAGCACCATTTTCTGGATTTTAAAAAATGGTAAATTTGATGTCGAAGTGAACATAATTTTCATTTTTGCGAGGGCGCACACCGGCCGGCGAAATCCGGCGGACACACCTCCCCTGTATCTGTATTAGAAAAAATGAGAGTGGAAAAAAAGAATTCTGACGTTTGCCGTACCGGCCAATCAGAATCGGCAGTTTCTCGGCCGCGTGCCAAGTTCGAATGTTTGTATACGTCTCTGACCAATGGGAATGAATGGAAGGCGGGGACTAGCAATCTTCCCCCCGGCTGCACGCGCAAGGGCGGGGGGCGTGGCATTTTTTTTTTTTTTTGAAGGGGGGGCGGGGGGGGTGTTAGAGAAAAGCAAAACAATCTTCCCCCTTGACCGGCGGTTTTTAGGTTTCTGGGGAGCGACAAAAACCCACTCGGTAGCTCTGCAATAGCGCGCATTTAAAGAAAACGACAAGCTTTCTTAAATGTTTAATATCGCGCGCACAATCAGCAGCGCTACACCTCGCAGGGAGCCGGTTGTCTTTCCTCCAGTCTCCTATCCTGTCCGACCATGACTTCCAAGCGTCTTCTCCACAGGTCCTTGGTTGGGATGAGGGTCGGTACTGCCGCGGGCCAAACCGGCAGCGGCAGTCATGCAGCCGACGGCAAACCATATGGCAAGACCGGTGCGCCGGTGGACTGCGGGATCATGCTGGCGTGCAAGAGCGATCACTCTTCGGGAAGCTTTCTGTACACACTAATGTTGGATGATGGCACTTTGAGAGACCCCAGAGAAGATGTCCTTCTAAATGGCATCGATTTGACAGCACCGGGGAAAGAGAAATTCATTTTCGACCCGAAAATAGTAGGTATTAATCGGAGCCATGCTGCGTATACGTGCACCGTGTGCACCCAAGCAAGTGTATTTCGAGTGATAAACGGCATAATAAACACATATCTGCTTAATAAGTTATTGCTATCACTTTATACGCTGGAAGCTAAGTAAGAGTGCTTTTTACTTTTCTTAATCTCTTTAGGGGAGTCGTTGTACTGTGCAAATTCTAACCTTTTAGCTAAAACGTGCATAGATTACTGTTTCCATTGTCATAGGATGTAATGATCTTTTCTTTCTTTTTTTAAACCTCGTGTCTGTCTCTAAACTTAGCTTGCAGATTCCCTGCCCGAAGTTAAGTTGTTAAAATGGCGACTCGTCGCATGTTCAAAGTTTAAAGGAAAAGGGGGTTGGGACTTCGGCCCCCTCCCCCGTTCGGCCCGGTGCGCTTCATGCTTGTCGGGCCCTCGATGGAAAAAAAAAACATGACAAAACTTAAAATGACAAAAAATACTTTATTTAGTCTCATCGCATAATATGCAGTGAGATTAAGCCGGAGGTCATTCTTGTGGGTTTATTGTAACGCGTGCATCGCTGTTGATAAACCTAGGCGGGTAGCTGCAGAAATGTATTTGTCATTTGTCGATCACGTAAGGAAATCTGCTAAAGCTTCAGTTTTATGCAGCCGAAGCCGCTGGGCAACCTGGATACGGGCATGTATGGCGTCGAAACGTCCCCTGTTAAGGCAAAGTTAAATAGTGATACGCACATAACTTGGACGGGATCCTCAGTAAGGAGGCTCTGAATCCTGCCCCCCCCCGGTGCGGTTTGCAGCTGCGCGCGACACGCCCCCCGCCGCCGCTTTAACCCCTACACCTCTGCGCTCTGCACGGGCCGCGCGATTTCGTGCAGCACTTTGCAGTGTAGCGCCTTACCAAAGTTATTAAACGCGCATGGGGGTGGGGGTTCTCGCGGGGCTTCTTCCGGTCCCTTTTTGGTCAGATTCATAAATCACTTTAGGCTGCTCCGCATGGCTGTGATGCAAGAACCTTGCCCATCAAAGATATCGCCTCTCCTCCACGCAGTTTCCCCAGCAGATGGGGCACAAATATGCACGGAGTACTTTCTGCCGCTCCTCCTACTCCTCTGCTGACTGTTGCAATTTTTCCCCCCCTCTTCCAGACAGCCCGTAATAGCGACGTGGACCACCGCATAGAAGCCGACCTGATAGTGGTCCAGAAGAGAAGCCCGACTCACCGCCTGGTTCTCAACGGGAAGAAACTAGATGACCAAATGCACACAGAGGGCAGGGGCCCAGGGAGAAGAGGCGAGGAGCCCAGGAAGGACCCCCAGACTCCTCCTGCTGATGCTCCCCCTGAGGACCTCGACCCCTTGGCCTCCTCGCATATCCCCGTGCCCCGGAACAGGTACAGCTACATACGGCGGTCGCTCCCTGCCCGCTTCACTCTTTATGTCGGTCGCTTGGGTTTGGTTGGATGTGGCCGGGAGGTTCTGGACATCTTGTTTTCACGGATGCACCACGATTACTTAAAAGATATCTTGGCTCTGCTTGTGTACTTTGGCCTTCGGGGAGTCAGAGATGATACCCGCAAGCAATGAATTCGCTACTGAAAACACACCTTCTACATCAGAAAACATAACTTTGAAATTCTGATGGAAAAATTCACAATGTTACCATCATGTAGACAGGTCTGCAAACAGGGTGCTTTTCAGAAGAGTCTGTATCAGATCAAAGGTCCCTCTGCTTCTTGGGATTCTCCTACACTGCGATTTTTTCCCTCAGTCTGTGGTTCCCTATCTTTCAGTTTTTTTTAGTTTGGTCATCAACAGAGGACAGTTTCGCTTGAACTTAGTTAGTTACCAGAACTTAATCACTATGCCTGGCTGCCTGGAGTCCAGGCCTGAATTTCAGTCACGTGTGTTATGGTGATATTTTGGACAGACAGGCTTCCCGCTTGGCTGAGGTTTAGCCGCACCTACAGGTGGATAGTTCATGTCCAGAAAGTAAAAATCCAGACCAAGATTTTGTTTAAACCAGTTAGTTGAGTACGATTCTACTGTGACTCATTATACTCAACTGGTTGACTGAAACAAAATCTTGGTCTGGATTTTTACTTTCTGGACCTGAACTCTCCAGCTCTGGCCACACCACCCTGCCACAGGATTACCAAGAAAGATCATATATTTTGTTCAATTTATGACTGATGCTTGTCAATCAATGCGAGTTTGTCATATCGAGTGATATCATTGTGAAATCGATTATTCTGGTCTGTGTAGGAGTTTCAAAGTAAGAGAGTGATGTGGGTCTCAGGTTATCCTGGAGTTTTTAGGGAACACCCTCGAATGGTTACAATCTGGTCGCTCGACGGGACGGCGTCCCCATATGTCTTTAGTGTCCCTCCTGCAAAGAGGTGTCACTCTCACGCCCGCACAGCCGCAGGCTTTGGGCGACACCCTCTGCTCGTGGCCATAGGGCACCACGTGTCCTGGGAGAAGCACAGGTGTGTCGTGCAAGAGGCCGTCATCCGCCACACCAGCTCCAGCAGCGCTGGCCTGCCCCAAACTAGTCGCTCGGACTGACTCCTGCTTCCCCTGCAGCACAGGGCTCCCCTTTGTCACTTTTGTCACCTTTGTCACTTGTGAATTAAGCTTGTGCATCATCCAAAATATCAATAATCACGAAAATAAAAACCGTAGCAGGGTCATGGGCTGGTAGCGTGGAACTGCGTTATATTTGCCGGGGGGCTGCGTCGATCGTTACGAGGTATGTCTGCATGCGCGTTTGTGTGCCTGCATGCGCGTTTGTGTGTGTGTGTCTCTGCATGCGTGTGGGCGTGTGTTTTTATACTCTTCACACTAACTGCGCGTCTGAGCCCAAGTAATATGAAGTCATGCAAAGCTTCTCAGAGCTAGGCAAATTTGTTTTTTGTTTTTTTTTTGGTGCGAATGACTTTGAGAATGGAAAATGTGCTTCTCGAACGGCCGGTGTGTCGAGACGAGTAGGAGCAAGCGAGGCGCCTGCCTGGTGCATGGCTTCGTGGCGCGGGGCCTACGTCTGCGGCTCGAGATCGCACTCCATCGCTGCGCAGAGGCCCCGCCCACCCAGCTTTCTGTCAACCAAGCCGTCCCACAATCTCAGGCCTGCCTCTGTTTGCTTTTCCAATCCTCTAGCAGCGTTGCGAGCAAAAAATCTCACATTTCAAGTCATATTTTACAGCTCAGTGGTGTCATCGCTGACAAAACAAACGGCGTGGATTAAACTCGACTCGTTCAAATGATTCTCCTCTGGCATTTATAGCGCAGAATTATTTTGCAGATTGACCTGGTTTCGATGTCTGACTCCCACGAATGCATGTTAATCTGACATTTATTCACATTGTTCAGTTGCGGTTTCTTACCTAAAAATAAAATCTGTAATGATTTAAGCGAGGTGTGAAGCTCGTGTTCTTTGCTGCAGACATAATAGATGCACATGACAAGAAAAGACTGAAATATAATTCAGTTTGGCGTCCAGGCTTTTAGGAATCATCCAGCATCTGACATGTATGGACTTGCCCTGCTTGGAGAAAGGCAAGACAGACACGCCCTCTCTGCAGCTTGGAGTGTTTACAGGGTTTGCTGTCCCGGGGTACTGGAGACTTGTGAGGGGGGCACCGATCATCTCAGAGCGGTACCTCCGATCTCAGACGTACCTCTCCGCTGTTGTCAGTCAGTCAGCGCCACTTAAAAACGGTAACAGCTTGCTGGTGGAGAGGCAAGTCAGGATGGAGGGGGGCTGATCTTACACTCCCCATCTGAGGAGCGACCTGTAAGGCAAAGGTCACAGTGTCTTCCCACATTTCATCACTAAGACACCCACACAGAACGAAAGATCAAGCTTGGGCATTTAAAAAATTGTTTATGGTGGATCTATGTGATCTAGCTGATGTATGGATTCACTTGGTGATCAAAAAGGAGTCTGAAAGCTGCAGTGAGATGCAGGTGACTGGTTAGGCCTCGAAGCGGAGCATGTCTCTGTGGATTGGGGGGTGATGCCGAAAAAGGGGCCTTCCGCTACGCAGGTGGTCCGTGGCTTATGCGCACTCCTGGTTTTCGTGGGCCCATCTGGACCATCGTCCGGATTAAGAGTGGCCTTCTAAGTTGTTTGTTTATGTGAGCTTTCGGGGACCGAAAATAACCGCGGGACATGAAACGATCCCGAGAAATCAGATATTTCATGATTGCTTCAACGATTCTAATGAAGATTTGCCGTTTCCTGAAAAGATACGCCCCCCCCAGAGTGTATCCCGAAAGTGCATGTTGGAGAAAGACAGGTCATAGTGTCTTCCGTCGGTATGGGCACGTCGCCATGGCGATGGTTATAATGAGAAATAATGACAGCGATTGGATAATTACGGAAAGGTCAGAGTGTAACCACAGCACAGAGACAGAGTGGTCTCGGAGAGGTATTTTGGGACACTGTTGTGCCCAACTGGGGTGTCCGCTGGGAGGAACCTCTTTAGTGTGGCCCTGGTTTACCATGACAAATCACATCAGCGCACACAAACGCTCATGGAAGCCTGATCACACCCCGTTGAAGGAAGTTCTCAGTAAACAGCTGCATGGCCTGAAAAAAAAGTAAAAATCAATACAGGAGATGCAAACAAACTTCTTCTTGTTGAAGCGAGCAGCTGGTTTTGCTGCTCGTCATGTAATTGTTCAGTTTATGATTCGTTAGCCAGCAGAAGCAGAATGTCTCGTTTAGACGCCCTCGGCTGCCGGGGATTCGTCACCGCTCAGCGAAACTCGGCCGGTCACGCCGCGGCCAGGCGGCGTTCTGCGCGGTACCGGTTTCGAGGGCCAGACGCGGGCCTGTGTCACGCTGGGAGGGAGTGTGACGCACCGCAGTGCGGGTGGGGGGCGGTGGCTGGGGGGGGGCAGTTAGTGCAGCGTTCCATTGTTGTTCGGTTATAAAAAGAGAATTGAAACCAACAATGGGCCGGTGGATTTGAAGAAAGGGAGCCACATCTGTTAACAAGCGCATGGTTGTTTTGGAAAGTTTTTGTTCCCGCGTGTTTGTTTTGTGCCGTCGACGAGCGGAGTGTTTTCGTTGGCTTCCCCGGTCCCCGCTTCTGCGGGCCGCTATCTTTTTTGATTTTCGCTGGACTGCAAGACCGCGAGCTGGATTTTCAGACATGCACTTCTGCGGTAACTGCGCCACGGACGATGTCATGCGATGATTTCGTCGCGGGAGCGGGTCCCTGCAGACGACCCGCCGGGGTTTAAGCTAGCTGCTTAATCAGACAGTTGATCTGCCAATCAGCAGTGATCTTTATTGTGTCATAGATAACTGGCTCGCACATTTATTCGGCTTCCCTGGCATGGAGCTCTCGTCGCCGGCAACGGATACTGGTCAGTCCAGCGATCGCCCTCCCTCCCCCCCCCCCGATATAGCGGTGGGACAGTAGCGATGAGTCTTTAATTTCGGGTCTGGAGTCAGTGCGCCTGGAGGAGTGTCAGGAGGCGGGGAGAGTCGCTCCTCCCTGGGGGGGTCTCTGGTGACCTTCCTGAGGCCGAGGCCGGGTCCATGTGCGGGTGGGGGGGCGGGCGCATGCGTGGAGCGCTGGGCGAGGCCGCCCAGGCCGGATCGTGTTGCCTTGGCTGCCTGCCTGCGGCCCGGCTCTGCGAGAAGGTCCCCTCTCCCCGCTTGAGAGGAAACATCTTGTGCAGCCCAGCTGAACATTTTATGAGTCCCATAACCAGACTAATGCACTTATATAATCCATGATAATTACTGTTGTGACAGTTATTAGAGCCAGAACGTATTAGTGCCTAGGGAGCTCAGTGCCCCCCTGGTCCTCTGGACCATCCTCTCCGCCTCGGGTCTCCTGCCTATGCTCACCCCCCCATGCTCTGAGACGGATGTCCCCCCTCCCGTGTTTTACCGTTATGCCACAATGCCAACAGGAAGTGATGCACGTCGCGTGCATGCACGTGCTGTGATGACGTGCCCCCGCTTGTCAGGTGCCCCCGCTGGCATTTGACTGCCACCGTTACTGTGTCTTTGTTAGATTCCCTCCCCAGGGGTCTTTGCGTCACTAAAATCGGCAAAAAAGAGACAGGAACTCATAGTCCTTGCCCTGTACTCGGGGGTGGGGGGTCTGTGTTAGGACTTATTGTGACTTTTATTTAGTTTAATTTGATTTTATTTTTATGTACTTGTTTACCTTACTGGCACTGTCACATCCTGAAGACATTAGGGGCTCTTCCTGTGCCTCCTTTACCCTGCCCCCCCCCCCCCCCAACCCCATGCCTTGTTGCTGAGCCCTGTTCTGATTGGCTTCCCACCCAAGGTCTTCTCTTGCTGTCCACCAATCCTCAGTTCTCAGGACTGTCCTCGACCTTCCTCACAAATACGCCGGTCACTGATGGGGGGGGGGGTGGACATGGGCTGGAGAGCTGATTAGGACGGGTTCACATTAATCCCCCTCTTCAGGAAGGCCTGACTTCTCTATCTAACTGGATGCCCCCCTCCACAAAATTTTCTTACTTCATCTGTTACAAGTATTTCAGTTAGAACATCAAGCCCAATTTGCTGAACTCAACCGAAATAGTTATGGTCCAACAGCAGTCATTCCCACATGGACCAAACTGCCACGGTCTCAAGAGTCATGTGGGCTTGGGCTCCTCTCCCGTTGAATCGGGGCCATTCGTGGCTCCGCCGGTATCCACGGCGACCATGTGGAGGAACATCCACAGTGGGCTAGATGTTCAAGACATTCCCGAGTGATTATCACCTTCAGCATCGAGTCTCTGGACACCTTCCAGTTTTACGCCACAGAGCTGCTGCTTTCGCACAGACAACCTGCAGGATTTCTGCACATTCACCATCTGGTTTTACAGTCTGGATACGTGTCTCTTGTTTTGTCAGAGAGTGGCAGAGGATAAAAACGGTTCTTTAAAAATTCAGTCCAAGATAACTGGAAGCTTAACAAACTGCCTACCAGAAAATCAGTTTTCATAATCTATTTATCTTTCTTTTATGAGATGGAACATAGGTTGAGAGTTTTGGTAAGTTTGTTTTGCAGAATATAGACTAGTTGTACTTGTACATAATTTGCCATTTAGACTGTATTTTGTTTGCATTGCATATATTTTGCATACTAAATCCACAATAATTAATGCTATTCATTCTGTCCGGCTACTTTTCTGATTAGTAAGACTGTTTATCAGGGTTTTTTGAAATGACAGAACACATATTTCCGCCACAAACTTGTAAATATGTCTTTGTTCGTGCTTAAACAGCCTTGCATGGTTTGCGGGGATGAAGTTCACTTGTCTTTCCATGTCTAAACATTTTGCACAACACATCATTAAAAGCGATTTGGAAGCGTGAGTCTTCCCTAAGCCCTGCTTTTGGCGAAAATGAGGATTTCTCTCTCCCTATCCATTTCTGTCCTCCTTTCCTGTCTCTCTCTCCTTAGCCTGGTACAACCATGATTTCCCCCGCAGCCTTCTCCTGTCTTTCATTAGTATTTTTTTTTTCTAGAAGCTCTATAAACCTGTCCATCTGTTCTGCGTTGTCGTTCTGCGTAGCGTGAGTCAGGCCTGTTCATTCATCCGCTCATGCAGTAATGAAGGACGCTTCACTGACTGAAAACCGGCCCAGGGATGGGGTCTTCCTTCTCGCCAGTGCCGGCTACTAACGGCCGTAACGGCTAACATACCCCGCACATCTCCAGTGCGTCTGTCGTCGTCTGGCCTGAGTGGTTTTCGTTTGCGTAATCGTCCTGTACCATGTGACCAGGGGAGGTGGTTTTGTAGCAGTGTAATTTTAGAGTATATTTATGGTCAGTTCGCCAGCTATGTGTGGGTCACTATGTGGCTTAGAGGTTTAGGACTCCTGCCTATGATCAGAAGGTTGTGGGTTCAAATCCCAGGGTCATTTCACCATTGGGCCCTTGAGTCAGGCCCTTAACCCCAGTTGCCCTGGGGTCGGTCCCTGCTTTCTCAGTCATGTGCCAGTTTTGATAAAAGTGTCTGATAAATAACTAAATAAATAGCTGCTGCGGTCTACACAAGCAGCTCAGCATCAACTACCCTTCGCCTCTCACTGAATTATAGATATATTTTAGCAAATATCAGTGGTCTCTGACAAGCATAAATACTCTTTTGCACTAGCAATGGGATTCACTATTGATGCAGATGGGAATATTACAGGATTTTGGACCCAGAGTGCTGAATAACTGTGAAGGATCGTTTAATATAACCCTGCCTCCGAGATTATTGGGTAATGTTTCTCCTCTGAATTATTGTTTCGGTTCAGTGGTGTTCTTTTTATTTATATGAGCTTTTTTTGCTGCACTGTGAGGCCTGAAAAAAAGGACTTGATCCCACTCAGAGGCGCGGAGGCAGTAAAGGCTGCTGTTTGTGTATTTTGCTCTGTTTTCTGTGCTCACCCAGCCTTTTCCAACCCCTCGTTACTATCGTTCGGACAGTCTGCGCCAGTTTAGACCGGCACGGATCCTCTCGCATAAATAATGGAGGTCTATATTTACCATGTGCTGTTCAGGATAATTGTATGCCTCCAGGGGGAGGGAGAAAAAGGACAGGGCCACATTTTCTAGAAATAAAATCCCGCTGAATTTTTTCTTCTGGTGCCCCAGCGCTCAGATGTTATGCTCCGATGTCTCTCAGCTGTACCTTAAAGTCTTCAGTGTTTCAAAGCTCTTTTTTTTTTTTAATAACCTGACTAGCAGCTGAGGCTTCCCCTTGTTTCACATCATGTTTTACCCCTTTAAACTCAGGCTATTCCAGTTACCCTGCAAGATACTCCCTGTTGAGGTCTTCGATAACATCAGATATGTTTGTGTTTAGGATTTCATGTTTCTGAGGGCATTTTAAACGACCTCCCCACACATTTTCTGCAATGTTCAGAATTATCAGTTTCCTGTACTGAAGTCTAAGTTTAAGCCATTGCATTGCTTAGATCTTTGGGATTTCTGCTTCATACGTGGGTTAGGTAGCTTGAAAAAATGCAGGTTGTGGTTGTTCAATTTGTCTGCTGAAGTTGGTCACATATGTCAAGACATTACTCTGATATGCTTGTTGGCCGTACATCTGTGAGAAGCACCTCTGAGGAACACTGGGATGTGGGTTTTGGAGTTACAAAGACCATGTTCCTGGAGATGCTGTCTACTCACATCTGTTGGTTCAGGGGTGAGAGAATTTGCATTTGGTCAGTGGTATGAGATCTTGGTAAACATCTGGGTAAACATGAGGATGATGATGTTTCGATTAGGGACAAGATGATGTTGAAGTCTGGGCTTCATGAGGTCTTTGGCTCATTGGCTGACTGTAAAAATCTCTGATTCTCATCCAAAATCGTACAGTTCCAACTTATATTGCAGTACATTCAGAATGCCAGAGGATCAGTAAGAGGAGCCTGCTTTAGCCCCCCCTGTCTGAACCCCCTTCAATTAATAGTAATTTTAATTTGTGGCAATAGCAGATTCTGTGATTTTAATGTGAATGATATTTAATGTCTTATTGCAACTCTGACTTCTCTGTGTTTTCATAGCCGTTCCCAAGTGATTACCTAAAAACCACCCTTAAGTACCAGTAAACACAGGTAAGATGCTGCTTAAGTTAAACCTTCTAAAATGTCTGAATGTAATCAGCATATCATACTGGGCCCCCATCCTCATTTATGGCCTCTGTCAGTCAGGGGCCCCTGGAATCGTCCTAACACTCCCCCCCACCCACCCCCCTTTACAGCACCCCTGCATGATATTCTGTCTCTAAACTGAAGTTAAGATTGCAATAAAACATTCTAGACCTAGTTAATCCAGACCCAGTAATTAAGCACCTTAACGCTGTTAACAGTCGGGATTGTAAAAGGCTAGTTTATGAGGCAGATGAAAGACACACCGTATGTAAAATCCGGAATTCATACCAGAGTCAGTGTGTCTCTCGCACGAGTTTTTCCTTAAAGGCCAAATAGACGGAATTTCCTTTCTGGGTCCAGGTCAGTTTGAGAGATTACCTCGGAAGTTCTGTTAGCGTCGCTGTGTGAAATGCGTCTGTTGCAGTACTGTGGGTACGTGTACAAATATGGCAGGTATCCCTCTGTTTTTGGCAAGCAATGAAAAACAGTTTGTGGGAGGAGCGACGAAACCCGTAAAGGATTCTGATCAGGGACTTTCCGTCTCCCCAGATGGAGAGCTGTTCTGTAGCTCTTCCGCCATGGCTTCAGCCTGGTAGAATCTGGTCGGCCAGCAGCAGAGCACAAAAATGTGGGGGGGGGGGGGGGCGGGCCAACGCGGCCAGCCTCTGAACTTTTCACTCTGGTCGTGGATAATTGCTTCATATCTTATTGCCGGTGATAACTCCCAGGAGCAGCATTCTCAGCTTCTTGCGCAACGCACGCGGGGTGCTCCGTGGTCTGCGTCTGATAGTGTTACCGCCGTGATTGACTCTTATTAGCGCTGCCCGTCTCTTACGCTAATCGGGACCCCGCCCCCTTTTGAAATGGAAGGAGAATTTATTCAAGAGAAGCCAGAGGCCTTTTTCGGGAGAGCCATAAAAATAATCCGGCCCTAGTCGTATTGTTTGCTCTGGAACCGGCGCTGATGGATTCTGTACTGCTGTCACGTGACTGCGGGCCTGGGGCGGTCACATGACGACAGGGACGGCGATGATGAGGCCCATCACTAAAACCTATTTGTTTATACACTTAATACTCATCTTATCTATGGCTCCTGTCACAAGTAACTGTGGGCAACCTTGATCCGAGTGCAAATCCACTTTTGATACAGGAGGCTATTAATAAATAATGAAGGACAACTCACTCACTCACTCACTAACTCACTCCGGGGACCGTCCAGCTCCATAGTTTGTCACACAAACATCTAAGCTGACTGAATTTGGCCGGCTCCATGCAGCACTCATTTCTCTCCCCCCCCCACCCAAACAACCCAGAACACCATTTCAGGCAAGAATGAAATGATACATTAGTTTTTTTTAAGCATTTCACATTACCAGCACTTACTCCCTGCTGTTCAGTGGGGTATATTACCCACCCCGGGAACCAGAATCGTTGCTTGCTCAAGACATGGCATGGTATGTCTCTGGGTGGCTTTTTTTTTTTTAAAAAAAAAAAAAAAAAGCCTGAGCGGTGACACACACACACACACTGCGGCAGCGTGAAATTGGGCTCCCAAGCTTTAAACTTACTAGCTGGTTTAGAAAGGCTGATCTCTAAACTCTTAACCATGTTACCCTTCCCGTGTAAATCTCTCTGGTTCGGATTCACAAACAGCACCAACCAGCTACTCGATAGCACAGTCTGGGTTCTGACTTTCTAACTTTTCTGGATCAAAGTCAGCCACAGTAGTTCCAGTACCTGTGTGCGTGATCGTCGTGATATTTGCCGTATACCTTTCAGTAGCCTATGGTGCCCCCTGTGATATACTGCACATGCTCACCGGAGTGGGAACATACGATCTCGGTGCAGCCCATCGGGTGTCTGTAATTTAAAACAAAACATGTTATTTTCCCCTTATCAGCACTTAACAGCTCAGGACACATAGTAATTGAAAGCATGTGGTGTGGACTCTAAAGAAGCAGAGTGTAATTCTCAAATGAGTGAAGATATATTCCCTTAAATAATGATTGTGACCGCCGTATAGTGTTTCAGGGCAACGCCGTCAGTTTTAGCTTGGAAATAAGACAAGGGGGCTCTAAGGCTTTTGATGTGCAAGAAGATCGTAAAGTTTAAAACGTCGGTCGGGATGTTAGGGTCGGCCTTGTGAGGGTGATTAAAATGCCCTTTGCTGAGTTAGTCTCGTTTTGGAAACGTCTCCCTAATAAAAAAAATGGAAAGAAATACATGTTGGGAAATAGCGAAATGGCACGTTTGTGTTTGACAAACACAGGAAACTAAGGGAAAGGCTTAAGTGAGCCTGCAATTTCAGGAAGAAACGAGGTTTTGAAGAAAATCACATTTGCGGCTGCAGTCTGAGGGCTCGAATAAACCGCGTTAGACGCCTGCAAACCGCATGTTAAACATGTTTAATTTTATTATCATGATTACTTTTCTGTTATAGGCCTATATGTTTCAGTTAAAGTGTCCTACGTAGTCTGCGGTTAATCAATGAAACAAGGAAGGAAATAAAAAAAGGCTTCAGTTTTCTTTTTATCGCCGTATCACAGCAGCACCGCCGTGCAAATGCCGACTTTATGATTTCGGATCCGGACCTGGAAACTGGACGGGCTCCTTCAAAGATATGCATGGCATTTTACTAACGTGTATACGTACGTGCTGTTAAATCCACCCGTGCTGTATAAAAAGGCAGCCATCTGTGGATTATTTCCCCCTTTACTGAAACAACAGGCACTCGCAGACGATCGTGACTCTTCGTCACATGAGGGTGACTTCGGCGGAAAACGTGCTCATCTCCTGCAAAAAGCTGTGTTTAAACTTTGCTTCCAGTCGGACTTATTTACTCTGGAGCGCGAGTTTGATGCCATCTGTTTCCCAAAAATGAGGAAGCAAATAGTAAATTAAAAAAAATCCAGCTAATGTATACATATGCTTCCGTTAACACACCGCCAGCAGCCCTCCCCCGCTTCCTCCAGGGACAGATTTGAACGTACGTGCCACGAGTCAGCTGAAGGGATGCCCGAAACGGAGGCAGGTCAGCTCAGTGACCTGGGTTCAGCCTTACTGGGAGGAAGTGATCTGCAGTGGGTGGAGTGAGTGCTTATGCTGATGTGTGCATCACTCAGGATTCCTGCCAGCGTTTTACCGCTTAACACCTGGCTACCCAGTCAGGCGATCGCGGGGCTTTATTCACCTTTGTTGAATGTTTTTATAATAGAAGTGTGTCATCTTACTTTGGCTCAGTGGGTGGCACTGCTCTCTACGCCCCCAGGGCTGCGGGTTCGATTGTTTCGTGGAGTTTTCATGCTTTCCATGCACGCCGGTTTGGTGATTTGGAGTCTTTAAAAGTACCCTTAGTCTGTGTGTCCTGTGCCGGGCTGGCATCCCAACCAGTGTCCCACATCCCCTGAGCTTCCTGGGACAGGCTCCAGGCTAACCGCAGCCCAGTACCGGACAGGCAGTTTTAGAAGGTGGATGGATGGCTGTATTATACCTAATATGGAGTATAATGTTGTACTGTAATAAATATGGCAACGTGTGAGCGCAGGCGATTTGCAAAAAAGGCCGGCTTCCGGGATGTTCTGCAGAACCGCAGACAGCTGGAATGGCGTCGCTGGTGGGTCAGAGCCTGGGGGGTGGGGTGTACTGTAGTGCAGCTCGATGTGGGCCAGGGGGGACCCCTGCGATGGGAGCCACGAGGTTATCACTGCACCCCCGTTTTCCTTTGATTGACGAGGGTTAACGGTAACGGAAAGTCCCTACGAAGCACGGATCATCAGCGCCCATCCGAGAATTACGTAATCGTGATGACGTCACAGTCACCGGCGGGGCGGTTAGCGATTGCCACTGACGCTCGTCGACGCCGCGGCCTCCCGTCACGACGCGTGGCAGCCGCTGTTTTCGTTTACGTTTCTTATTCTTATGAATGTTATTATTCCGCGCTTGTGATTCAGTGGAAGCGGCGCAGCCAGGCGCTAAGGCGATGCGCGGTTCCCTCTGTTTGTTTACGGCCGGCTTCGCGCTCTGATAACGAGCGGCGTCTGTCAATTATTCACGCGGCTTCTCTGCGGTTAGCCCCCCCCC